>CM053785.1:416311201-416913701 GCA_028749045.1 Cupressus sempervirens | reverse complement strand
ACTCAACCATTTTGGAGTCTTCGATCAGTATTATTTTAAGATGCTTTTTGGTTGCTTGTTAAGAACCAATGATTATTGTGATTATCAGGGATACCTTCAGTTGCTAATAGAGAACTGTTGTGGTCATGATTATCTATGATGCTTTTTAGTTGACTCATGGAGATTTGATGTTTATATTGTGGATTATCTTTTGGTATTTTGTGATTTATGATTCCATGAGCTTAGGGTAGGTTATCTACTTGTAGTGTTGGGAAGTGGCTTGCGATGGGGGTCGAGGCCCTAAGAGGCTGCTAGGGTAACTCATTGTAAGTTGTCTTAATAAGTGAAAACGTTCACACCTAATACTGACTTAATGAACCTAAAAAGATAATTGTTTTGTTCTCGCCCATGCCTCGAGTGCTAGTACAGACTAGGATGGGAGTAGAGAGAATGCTTGGTTGTGACCTTGCATTCCGTAGTATGCCTCCTCTGTATGAGACGATACTAGTGGCTGCATAGGGATCACTAAGGGGCCGAGGTCTATTGGGAGACTACTAGGGTAACTCTAGCATGATCTGTGCGATGACACTTTCTTGCTTGCATAGTAGGTTTCCTACATGTCTTTGTGTGCCTCTAGGATTAGATGTTGGTTTGTGATTGGTACCTTTGAGTTAGTATACTTTTAGGATTCCTAGACTTAGAGAGTATTTATGCTATGTGATATTGATAACCTATTTGGGACTTAAGACTATCTCCTTAGCATGGTGGGAGTGGACCATTTAGGTTCCACACGGTCAGGTGGTAGTGCTTTTCCACTCTTATCATTTGGGATCCATTTGAGGCACCGTGGCTGATGTATTCCTTGTTGGCATTTATCTTCATTCTGTTCATGGATTATGGTGGTGGATATGTATCCTTACATTGATGATTTGCGTATGTTAGATGATGTTATCTTATGCTTTATTTTGCATGTTAGATTACTTTCTACATATGATGTAGTATGTTTTTAGGAGTTACATTCCTATTTGATAATACCGATGATCTCTTCGATGATTTGGAATGTTATGCACAGAGGGATGGATAGATCCCACGATGGTCTAATGATGCTATTTATGGTTGGGAGGAACCGTGCACTTAGTTAATTATGATTGTTGACTTATGGTTATGTCTTATGATGATGTATCATGTATGATTTGTGGTTTTATTTATGTTATTGCATCATGGATTAGAGTTAGTACAATGATGTACTTTATTTACACACATGTATATTCTTTTAGCTTTTCATACCCTATGGCATGTATAGTGGATGATTGAGCAATCAAAAATGTAATTTAAGAACATTGGACTTTTCATTATTATTTCATGTGGATGTAGTATTAGATGGATTCATTAACAGATAGTTTAGATGTGATTCAACTTTAAGGGATCCTTAAGAATGTAACCTGTTATGTGGGTATGATTATGTTTACTTTCACTTGAATTGTTGCTATTGCTTCCGTTATCATGTGTATGATGTAGTTGGTTTAACTTACATGATTTTAAAAAAAAAATGTTGCCAAACTTAGTGAAACTTTAGGTTAATTCTTTGGATCCGTTGGCGGGGCATTACACATATGTTTGTGTCTATGTATGTATATATATATATATATATATATATATATATATATAGAGAGAGAGAGAGAGAGAGAGATCTTGTGGATTGTGAAGATCAATAGAGATCTAGGATTTCATTGGTGTGCCCTTGTGATCTCTATATATGTATGTATATACATACTCACACACACATATATGTGTTCATGTATGTATATATACATATACATTAAGATAAGCTTCTCTATATATATACATACATACATACATACATAGACAGCCACACATATGTGTATATACATAAAGAGAAGATTCTCTAATCACCTATCGGGCGAGATATAAAGAGATACATATTTAGAAGGAATTTTTTTTTTGTTTTACATAGGTGCCTCTTATCCCCTTGAAGAAAATCATAGAGCAAGGGTATATAGATTACAAGGGCATGAAACAACAACAAAATCACAAAGCAAGGGCACACAGATCACAAGGGCATGACAATGAAATGCAGAGATCACAAGGGCAAGATAATGAAATGCATCATTCATAAGGGCATGACAATGAAATCCTAGATCTCCACTTATCTCCACTAAGGGCACAAAAATGAAATGCAGAGATCATAAGGGCACGACAATGGAATGCAATGATCACAAGGGCATGAAAATGAAATCTCCACCAACATTCAAAGCTAAGAACTCTCTACCAACGTTCAGAGCTCTCCACCCTTATTTATAGCTCTCCACCCTCTTTCGCCCATAGCTCTCCACAATCAAAAAAAATGGGGAATGATTTATGTCATGTTTTTATTTATTTATTTATTTATCTAAAGTCAACTTCACATTGTGTTGTAACTCTTACATAAGTGTTTGATCCTTGATAGCTTTCATTTCAACATTTTAGCATTTGAGTTTTCAAGTTTCATCTTCATTATATGTTTGGTTTATCAATGATTTCCTCTAGTTTGATTACAATGCATCTCAACTAGTTGCTCTAATGATGTATTCACTCATCTATCTCTAGATTATGCAAGCACTTGTTGTTTTATAGAATCTAGATAGATATTGAGAGTTCCAAATCCATAAACTTGAAGACCATCATGTGTGCATCCCACTTTAGGGAAAAAATATGTGTATATTTCAATCACATCCTTCCAACTCAACTGAGATGCACCCATGTAATTATTTAGGCAAATTCCAATACACAGGGAAGTTGAGGCTCTTTTTTGAGCATATGCCACTACTGCTTGTTATTGCTGAAGTGCCTCAAATTGGTGCTTCTCTGTAACCCTAAGATAGCTTAGACTCTCTCTAGCCCCAGGTTGTTCCACAATCATACCCTCTACAACTTGATTTATCATTTCAAGGGCTACATTTAGCTGACTTCTTATCCTCTCATTAGCAAGAAGCTTGGGGTGAAAGAGTCATTTCCACCCTAAAAACCACTTTGTTACTTCATTAAAATCAGGACTTAAACAAAGCCAATGATAGAAAACCTACTGCCACTTTGGAAAAAATGTTGCCTCCAACATTGGAGGAACATATGATAAATGGGAATAGCCAATGCTTGAGCCATAACCCAATTAAGTTGGTCTAGTTGTTGATTAGCTAGGTTGATTAAAAATTCCTATAGAATTATCATCAGATTAGGTACAATAAAATGAACAATCAATTGTTCCTAGCTAGAAGGATGAAATACAAATTTCCAAGGTGATAAAATGCATTACTTGTATGCCAGACATAAAGCACATTCCCCACTTTATAACGAATGGTTGGATATAAAGGCTCCATACGTTGGCCCAATGATGAAAGCCAAGGATGTAACCATGCATGTCTTAGCAAAGTCTCCTTACAAGGATTCCAAGTATCTACTACTACAATTAATTTGGGCATCACTATATGATCCAAAATGTTATGAAGTATTGGAGCCAGTAGTAACTTCTCCCATGTCTCTAGAAAATGTAGCATAGGTTTAGGGTCCCTTGGCTCCCAGGAATTTTTAGCATAGGTTCATGGTAGTAACTCCTTACCCTCAACTCTTCATTGAAGTTATTCTCACTGCCACAATGACATTACCTTGAATGCAAAGGATGTTGAAGTGGTTCCCAACCTTGAAACACTCTTATAAGCAATGACAAAGAAAATGCAAATGCAATACATATATTACTATTATTTATGTATATGTATGTGTGTATGTGTAATGCCCCGCTCGAGAACCCAAAAGAAATAAACCTAATATGTTACAAAGTTTACTGAACTATTTTTTTTTTCTAAAATTTATACAACACAAAAATAAAAATGCAGAAACAATATACACAAACACAATAGTTACACATATAATTATAATATAGATTTCATTCCTCAAGGATTCCTTCACATTGAGTCAAGTTTTATTAATTGTTTAAGTATTAAGTACAATGTCCAAATCATAAAAACATAACATCTTAATCTCATAAGAAAATGCATGAATACAAATGATATAATGAAATACATCTAATGAATACCATCCGCTGCACATGTCACAAGGTATGCAAGAATAGATACAATTACATCATAATACAAGATACATGATATCACACATACATCAACTGGATACAAGTCTTTGAGATAAGAATAAGAATGATAAAGGTACAACTACATCATCAAACTTCCAACATCTGTAGATTTGAGGGGGACCCAAATGGTAAGAAGTCACTACCTCTCGACCATGTGGTTACCTAGTCACGCTTCCACTCCCACAATGTAGGGAAGATAATGAACGGTCCACATATGGAAAATCAAACCATAAAACATTCCTAGGCAAGGAATCCTAATAGCCAAATCTACCTCAAGAGTAACACAAACTACTCAAGAAGAAAAGATAACCAAAGATGAAAGAACACTCATCCAAAACCAACACCACATACCAAGTCAACATACATATACCAAGTATATATCGAGTACCAAAATCATGAGATAAACTCTACAAAAGATATCCACTTCAAGTCAAAAGACACAAGTCAAAAGTATGACCAACGTGAATCACTAGTCACCATTAATGAAAGTAAAATAAATCCAATCACCATAAATAAAAGTAAACACCAACAATAAGTACATCCAACAATAACCGCACCACTAGAGGCAAATACAAAAAAAAAAAAACTATGAAGGAGACTCAGGCTATATACTATGGAGTGTCATCATATAAGCCAAATCTAAGGTTATCCTAGCAGTCTCTTAGGATCTTGACCCCTTAATGACTCTATGCGGAACCAAAACACCCTCTTGTGAAGATGGGGAGACTAGTCATACCTCTCAAGGTATCATTTCATTCTCATCCTTAGTTTATACAAGCATGGATGAGGAAATATCTCTAACTTATCTTTTTAATTTATCTCAAGGCATAATGAAGGAAAGTATTTTAATTTCTATGTTATCACTTGTTACACAACTTACAATGAGTTACTCTGGCAGCCACTTTGGGCCCTAATCCCCATTGTAAGGCACTCCCATAGACATGCACCTAGACTACCTTCCCAAAACTCACAAACCACAATTATGTCCCATACCACAAAAGTAATACTAATCGAATTTGATTCCTTAACAGTCAAGCCAAACATAACATTGGTTCTCAAAAACCCAAGTCATTGTATATACTCACCAAATAAAAATCTCATAAATACATGCCTCAATTTTGAATCATAAAGTACATCCTGACATCTAGTCAAATAAACATCATAAAATAAATCTTAAAAGACATGCCTCTAGTGCACATCCTAGTTTGGCCAGCTAAATAGTTCACATAAAATTCATCACAAAATAAAACATCCCATTAAAATTTCCAAAACCCATTACAATTTTTTTTTCACAAAACTTCAAATAAACACACATCAAATAATACAAGGTTCCATCGAATGATTTGGATTAGATTATTTTCAGAAGTTTTGTTTGATACATAAAGTTTATAAAAGTGTAGATAAATTTAGTATGTTAATTATCTAATAAATTTAGAATAAATTATTATATTTTAAATCAATAATATTTAACAAAAAAGATAAAACATTTTCAAAGTTCATAACATCGAGTTTTTATGCATTCTCTATGTAATTCAATTAGTAATTTAAATGTTATAATCTCATATGCAACGATACAAATTTGTAACCTTTATTGATGGAAGATAATTTAATTTCACACATTTTTTATTATTACCAGTCTTTAAAAAAGTTCATTTGAATGGTGTAAAATAGAATCCTCCTAGCAACACTATTCATATTTAAAGGCTACTAGTTTAGAAGAAAGAGCATAACTTTTGTTTGAACTGTTGAATCTTCACGAAAATTTAAAAAAATATTCATAATAGACTTATTTACAATCACAAAGAAGATATTTTCATAGCTGTATATTTTATAAAATTTATAAGTGATTGTTCATATGTCTCTAATTGAAAAATCAAGCTCAAATAGGCTTAGTTTTAGCATGACAATCAATATTTGACAATGTCCGTACAAAAAAATCATATATGATTTTTATATATGTTAAATAAAATCCAAATGGGTGTCTAAAAGTATCTTTACATTTTTGACAAAATTTATTAAATAAAAGTTATAGCTTAATTACACATTTCAAACACTCAAACTGACACACAAGTAACTACAAACAAATTTATTCATAATCGGAAAAACACAGAAAAGACAATCTTTCCAACAAAAATTGAAAAGAGATTTTAAAACCCCTACCTTCAAACACCAAGTTAATTTGTTAAGTAGAAGAAGAAAATCCAATTGTAGACTTTACTCCCAAGCTTTGAAAAAATCTTTTACTTCAAAATCTAAATGCATAACCTGTAGCTTGTTTTCTAAAATCTCTGTTCTAAATTATCTAATTGTTCTCCAAAAAATCTTCCTTCTTAAAATGATTAGAATGACCTCTTAAAAGCAAAAATAAATAAAAAAAGCTAATAAAACTAAAGTTTCTAAAATGAGTAAACCTACAAAAGAAGGTAACTTAACTAAAAAAAATATAGTTTTTTCTTTATTTTCTTATATTTTAAAAATAAATAAAATCACTTTTATTTATTTTTTAAGAAAAGAAATACATAATTTCTACTTTTTTTTCTTTTCTTTGATTTTAATATTAAATAAATAAATATTCTCTATTTATTTACTTTCTTTTCACAAAATAGATTTATCTTTTTATAATAAAATAAATATATATCATTTCTTTTAAATTAAATACCTTATTTCTCACTCAAAAAATGTATTTTGATTTTATTAATTAATGTGCAATTAAATTGCATATAATTAATTTAATCATTAATAATAATTAAAGCCCACTAATTATGTGCAACTCTAATGTTTTTATCATTGATTAAATATTCATGATAAATCAATATTTAGTCATTAATATTTTAATTTATCATTTTTCCAACTTTTACATTTAAACTTTTTAAATCAAGTCTTTAAAAAAAAGAAGAAGAATATTTAATTAATTTAATTTCTCTATTAATTAAATATCATGATATTATAATTCTTCCTTTTATTTAAATAATATTTAATAATTTTAATATTATGTGATTGATCTAAATATCACAATTAAACCTTTTACCAAATAAATAACATAGTCAAATCCACATAAGCAAAACCATTCAAAACCCAAACTCAAACAACACACACAAAGACAAACTTGTGGGTTTAAAAGGGGGTAGAGAGTCAATTACGACTCCTCCTTGTAGGACAAGTATTTAGGCTATGGCTAGGATTGGACTTGATATTGTTATCTTCCCATTCTTACCATTGAGTTATTGCAATAATGCATGCTCATCCTAGCAATTCAAAGAAGTCGATGTTCGATACTTGCAATCTGTATAGAAGACGAGCATGTACATATGCATATATATAACTAATCTAGATAGGCAATGGTAGGGAGTGGTACATCGTGTAGATCCCGACTAGTAAGTGACTATGACTCCCTCCCTTAACCACATCATACATATTAAATAGAAAAGTAAAATAGACATGCACACCATACACATGCAAGTATGGGGTAAACACCATAATGAATCATGAGTCAACTTATCATATGCTTAGATATAATAATGCATTACTATGGATGTAAAACAATCATCATTAAAGATATATCATGACATCGTTATGAAAGAAATCATATTTATTAACTAAGAAGCATTAAAGCAACATTAACATGTAAGTAATCATAATCATTATACAACATGTTAAATATAATCAACTATGTAATCATAAATGATATTTTCAAGTAATGAAATAACATCATACCATATATTTTTGAAACTAACACATGTATGAAATAGGCCTAAAAGAGTTCAACATATATAATATAAAGCAAACTACGAGTGGGCATTACAGTATGTATGTATATACATATATATACATATGTATATGCATATATATGTGTGTGCACCTATATATATATATATATATATATATATATATATATATATATATATATATATATATATATATATATATATATATATATATATATATATATATATATATATATATATATATATATATATATATATATATATATATATATATATATATATGTATGTATGTATGTATGTATATATGTATATATATAAATATATATACATACACACACACACACAGAGTGAGATCTTGGCAACTGCATACATATTCCATAATCCAAATAATAAAATAATAAGAGTTACTCAACTCGTGCTAAGTGACTTACCTCGAGATCTTGCACAAAAATAATGCAAACTAGGAAAAATGGGCAGAGTTCGTAAGAAATTTTATAAAAATTTATCATAGCGGGAACAATTAGATGTTCCCAATTAGCAGGATCAAATACAGTTTTTTCAAGGTGATAAAATTGCATATGCAAATGTATGTATGTATATATGTGTGTGTGTGTATATGTATGTATGTAAATATTTATGTTTATATGTATGTATCTACATACACACACACACACATATATGTTATATGTGTATGTATACATACACACATGTGTGTGTGTTTATGTATGTATATATACAGAGAGATCTTGTGGATTGTCGAGATCTGTGGAGATCTAGGATTTTGTTGTCATGTCCTTGTAATCATTGCATTTTGTTGTCATGCCCTTGTGATCTTTGCATCTCGTTGTTGTGCCCTTGTGATCTTTGTATATGTATGTATGTATGTATGTATATACATATATACATATATATACATACATACACATATATGTGTGTGTCTATGTATGTATGTATGTATATAAATAGAGAGATCTTGGCACAACAGAAAAATAATAAAACTCACTCAACATGTAGCACGACCACAGATGCGATGGCAATGCCTACTGGCAAGTAGATTTCTCTTTTTCTCTCTCATTTTTCATGTGCTTATTTCACTTAAACTATTATTCTTAGGGGGCATTTTGTAATATTGGATTCATTCTATGTAGGATGTGATGAGGACATTCCTGGATGTACATGTGTTAGATGTACATGAACCACTAAAGACTTGTGATGAATTGCTCATGAGAAATGAAGATGGACTTTTCTTGAGAGTAGTAGGAGGCGATGAGGACATTCTAGGTACTTTAAAGATTGACCCTTGTTAACGAGAAATCTAGATGTTAGCGGGTGGGGGGGGCGGGGGTGGGCAAATGAACTTCCACCTTCACATGGTTGGGCTTGATTAGTAGAGAATATTAAATTATACTCGAAACCAAGTGAAACTCAACATTAATCTATGATTGCATGACAACTAATTGTGTGAATCTATTGGTTTCAGGCAATGTAGAAGGACATTAGAGTATAATATGCAATCTTAATTCATATGCATATGACATCAGGTGGAGCTGAAAAAACCCAACATGTTTGTATTTTTGTTAGAGGTTTTCATAGACGTATTAAATATATGTAAACATGGTGGGTTTTTTCAGCTCCCCTTATTGTCCATGCATATAGAATGCAGTTGCATGTGCATTCTCAATTTAGAGTGGCATTCACAAGTTTATCAAATCAATGGTATGATGTTAACAAGGAATTTATTAATGGAATAAATAAATTTTATTAAAGAATGAATATATTTTAGATGTTAATAGGGAATTTAGATGTTTAGGTGGGGGGGGTGTGGGGCTAAATGAGCTTCCACCTTCACGTGGTTGGTCCTGATTAGTAAAGAATATTAAACTATTCTTGAAACCAAGTGAAGCTCAACATTAACCTATGATTGCATGACAACTAACTATGTGAATCTATTGTTATTCCTCGAAATTGTATTGCTTTCTGAATTATCAAAGTAAACATAAGAAATATTTTAGATCTCATTATAACTAGAGAAGTTGGGTGCCCTATCCATGATTATTAAAGCCATAAAAAGAAGGCATTAACTTCACCAGTTAAGGAGGAATATCTCGAGACCAAAGGTAGAACCATGCCATGACTAATAAATCCATACAAGAAGGAACTGACTTCACCTTGATAAACTGCTTTGTAGACCAAAGGCAGTATGACTGATGTCCATTTGCAATGTCCCTCCCCATGTTCCTCAAGTGATCATGCATTCTTATTCGACTATCTTCATCCTCCTTAACAAGACATCTGTTGAAAAGAGTTCCCCAACCACGTGTTCCATAAAACTCAGCGTCCCATGTTGCAATGATCACACTTCTTTCTCCAATGAAGAAACATGTTGCATCCAAGAAAATGTCCTTCTCTTTCTTCCTTAGAGCATCATACTAACTTTGAGCCTCGTTGTGATGTCCTCATGGGGAATCTAAGAATACTTATTCAATGTTTTCCACCAATTTTTTTTTAATAATTCAGCAAGCCATCGCAATTGCGACAACCTATTTTGACGGATAGCCATCGCTCCCACAACATCGTTGTCGCATACTCGTCGCTCTTCTGACAACTTACTCCAAAAGATAGTTATCAATCCTACAACACAACTATCGCAATTGGGACGATAGACTGAAAGCTTAAGTTGTCGTATTTCTGACAGTCTACTGTCGCAATTGTGATGGCATGAAGATGGACCCTTTCCCTTGTCATCTTCCAAGTTATGATAGATTTTTCCATCACAATTACAATGGATGCCCTTGTTGTCACAATTTGTGATAGCAAAAGTTTGGCACTTGTCCAACGGGAGCCAATTCGCGTAATATCGCTTGGGTGATAGGTGGCTGTCTCAATTGTAATGGTTTGTTGTCAAAATTGGAGTCCAAATGTAGTAGTGATAATTTGTTGCTATAATGTGTCATCCTCTATGGTTATTGATAATGGAGGATAATTCAAGAATAAGGATTTGAAACAAATGAATAAGAAATTCAAGATCAAACAACATTGGTCATCTATCTATTGTCCTCAAGGGAATGGACAACTTGAAGTATCAAATAAGACTATTCTAAAGATCTTGCACAACATAGTTAATAAGTCTGGTAAAGATTGACATCTTTAGATCAATCATGCTCTATGGGCTTATAAAACAAGCATTCACACACCAACGAGAGATAATCCTTTCGCCCTCGTATATGGGGCTAAAGTTGTCTTACCTATTGAGTTAGAAATACCTTCACTTAGAGTCTCCCTAAGAGGGCTTGTAACATATGAGGATTATAGAATATCACACATCTAAGAACTCGAACTACTGGTTGAATGCATATAAACAAGCCACGTTTGATCACATGAAATTATATCAAAAAAGAATGTCACAAAGTTACAACAAGAAAGTACATCACGAAGCTTTTGAAGCTGGTGATCTAATTTTGAGAAAGAATACTAAAAATCAACAAAATCATGTACATAAAGGAAAGTTTGAACCTAATTGGTCAGGTCCTTATATCATCACAGATGCTTTGGATTTTGTGCTTATCAACTCTCTACACCATGGGGAGAATAGCTTCTTAAGCTTATCAACATTCTCCACCTGAGGAAGTTCTATGCTTGACATTCTCTATATTTAGAATTCCTGTACATAGCACATATGATCCTAAAAAATCATAAAATGTCTTAGAAAAATGATCATCTTAGTGAAAACCTAGCAAATAGGTGCTTTGATGCAACTCTTAAAAAATCACAAAAATAAAAAATCCAAAAAAAACCTCTCAAGTGGTTAAAGCCTGGATATAGGCGCCACTTGTGACCTTCACACTTTCATCTATTAGCTTGTGGCTTTAGCCATGAACTAGTTGTCCTTCACCATGAACTTTTCTACTTAGTCTGGAACTCGACTCCATCTAAGTCTTTTTAAGGGGCAATTTATGCATCGCTTTGACAAATTGATGTTTCTCGACACCACCCTAACCTTTGTTTCTCAACACTACCCCCGACATCGAGTGTTTCTCAACACTACCTTGGACATCGAGTGTTTCTCAAATTTTTTCCAATAACTTATCTTGAACCAACATTTTGGTAGTAGTCTAGGTTGTGACATATCTCACTTGTAGACATAAGTCTTAGAAACATTGACATCATGCTTAAACTTAAATGAATGAGCTATACTTAATGATATTTTCTTTGTATGTTGTCTATTATTTATGATTTTCTCTAGTGTTCCCTTCTTAGTTTCTCTAAGGTGTCACTTGATTAGAGGATTGGGGACATGGGGCATATTTTCTTGTCTTTTATTAGTGGGTGTGTTTTTGATGATCCTATGTGCTTGATGCATCAAGTGTCTATGATAAGTGCCTCCATCATGATTGGAACACCACATATACCTTGACCTGATTCATTTGGACACCTAGGTGAGGAAGAATTACATCCTTGACCATTACATCATGTTTGTTCCTATAATACCATGCATCTGGTAATCTTGACACTTATGCCTCAATGCTAGCGTAATCTTTCCACATTAACTAGAAACTTAACCTAATTCATCTTGATGTTCATGTCTCTAATGCATACATTGGTTTCCCACATTCATTCTGATATATATTATATTCATATCTTCATAGTTGTGCTTGTACTGGTGATGATTGTATGATCTTGTCATGTCCCTTAATAAGGCTCGATGATGACTCTTTCACTTTTGCACTTGCATTTTCATTCTAGGGTTGCATCTTAGTTTTGCATATTCTCATCGAGTGAGAAAATATACTTCATCATTATCAAACACATCTAGTCATCATATCTTTTGTAGTCAACTATGCTCGATCATCTTTTCACCATTTTGTCTTCTCTTCATTGTTTCTCTATCACCCTTCAATCTTTCATCTTCTCATTATTTTCTGCTATCTTGTCATCGAAAGGGTTAATCTTATCATTATATCTAATCTTTGTTGAAATGTTAAGTTTTCAATTAAACATGAACTCCATATCAAATATAAGAGTACTATATCAACTATGATAGATAAGAAAGAAACTATTTGATCAACATCACATGGGCATGCAAGTAAAGTACTAAAAGTAAAGCACATCCACAACATGAGTAACAACATAAGAAAAGGAGACAAGTACACAATGAAATATCATTGAATTCAATATCTCATATACATCTATCATGGAAAGTAGTACAAGTACAATGAGATTCAAAAAATGGATATTTCAAAATCTCCTAAGTACAAACTACATCAAGAACTCATGACTAACTCCTTCCCTCTTGAATAGGAGAACGTGGAGAAGCTTGTGTCCTCTTGGGATGATGTACTGCTCCCTCTAACATTCTCTCCCAACGAAAGGAGTCTAGCACACGTCTATCTACTAACAACACTAATAATATAGGCACAATAGTGATAAGCTTCCTAAGCTCCATTCCTCTCAACATCCTCCTCGCTTTGTCTTGCTCCTACATCAGAGTGAGATCTCTCCCTCTCGCCTCCTCTTGTGCATCATGTAGCTCTTGATCTCTCACCGCTATGGTAATTTGTGCCTATAGAAACTCTTCCTGTAATGATCTGATCTTATCTCAGAGTTGTGTCATCATCCCATCATCAATTAGTTGCTTTGGCACTCTTTGTTTTGTCTCCTAGTGTTGCTACTATTCTCTCTCCACACAACATATGGTCAGGTGTAGTCCCTCTAATTCATCCTCCTCCATAGTTACAACCATTCCCACAACTCCAAGTGATCCAACCTCACCCCTTTGTCTAACCTAAGGACCCGAGCAACCACTAGAAGGAGCACTGCTCCTTGACTTACCACTATTGTCACTCCCTCTCCCTCCTCCTTGCCTGTCATCACCTCCATCTCCTCCATCATCTTCATCACCCACATCCTTCGATCGAGGGGCCCGCTCTATAGGATCTATGAACCTAGTGAGAGGATGCTCTTTTACCCATCCTCTAGACTCTAGATTCATCCATGCATCCCCGACCTAGGGTAGAAGATCCCATGCAATACCTCACAGCTCCTAAGACTCTTGGATACACAACTCATAACTCAGCATTGGCCCCCAACCTAGGGCTTCATCTACAAGATATCATGTGTAATCAATCACCTCCATGTTGAACATCTTCTATCATCCAAATTGCATACACACTCAACTGATTACATACTGCTCTACCAATCCTAAGCACCTCTACGATAGTGGCCTACTATAGAACAAATAAGAGAGCTTGTCTCAAGCTCCATCCCATTACTCATACTGGAGATAGTGCCTCCAAATCACTAGCACTATTAAAATGTCATCTAGTCATCATCGCGAGTAAGGGGTCTTTCCCATCTAGGCTTAATGGATATACCTTGTGTATCTGTAAATGTAGGGTTGTCCCCTCTGCCTAGGACTCATTGGAGGATAGGTCAGAGAGATGTGCTATCACACCCATACTTGAGCAATCAACACCCTGACAAACTGACTCTTCCCCTCTCTATAAACAACATAATGAAGCTCTCCATACATATCACACAATATGTTGGGATCCTATGCCATATGTTGAGGCTAAGATAACAGACCCATCACTAATCTACCCTAGTCGCATTAAAAGCCACATTGACTCCTCTTTACACCCAATACATGACCAATCAACAAACAAAGTATACAAATCATTGGATAGTAATCTCCATATGTTGTCAGCATATGCTCCCTAAGAATGTGCTGATCCAATATCTCATCATCAAAGACCTGATGTATAGAAACTATACCCTCTCCTAGAGTCTGACTGAAGTATGCCTACAAAAAAGTAATCACTCCATATCAATACCAATCGATAAAAGTATCATGAGCAAAGTATAGAAATTCACTAATCAATAAACATTTATTGTCTCTCCTTAACAAGGTACTCAAAGGATGTAATTTACATCTTCTAATGTAATAGTGACCTCCCTAGTAGGCAAATGGAAGGTATTATGCTCTAAGTGGAATCACTCTGCAACAACTATCAAGATTCTGTGTTTTTCTTGAATATAGGGAAAATGCAACAATGAACTAAGTCCTAGAGCATAAAAATGGCCGATCCCTCATTATCAAGATGTCTTACCAATCAAAGGCTTATCGAGTAAGGAAATCTAATATGGAGATCTAGAAGCTTCATCTCCATGAAACACAAGAAAGAAACCTATCATAATGCATTAGTCATATATCAAAATGCATCTATGTACATCAATCAACAACTCAAAACAACTAAAATGTCAAATTGGTTAGTCACAAAAGCAGTTACGTACTCAATAAACACTGGGTGATGAAAGGATATTGAACAACAATCATATGACATTTCTCCTTAAGTCATATGATATAACATGTCCTTGTGATAGCTCACATGAGGTCGTACAATAGTTGGGTGCATGTTAGGTGACATTATGGAAATAGACCATACAATAAACTACAAGCAAGCGATATATCATACAATGAAACTTGGATGCATGCAATAAACCTGACCATTGTATGATGAAATGACTTTCTAGCCCTAAAAATTTGAAAAAATATCAAACAAAAGTGAAATTTGGATTGGCTTTCAATTAGTTGTTGGTGCACAATAGTTCTAGGGCTTCTTATGCCTCCTGTTGTGCTCGAAATTATGACCTCGCACTGGAACTTGTATCTTTTCTCTCGAGGGCTCCACGCTCACAAAATGACAAATGGGCAAATGATTTGAAATGACCCTTTTGGACTCCTTATATATTTTGACCTAATTTTTTGACTGTCAAAGATTTCTACAAAAATTGTACCATAACTTTATTTCGGCGTCTTGGATTCCTTTTTGGGTTCAAAATCAAAATCAAAATTTATCTTCTTTGTTGAAATCACAATTTAAATTATTTTCTCTTCATCACAGTCGACTACTCTTCTGAGGCTTATCTATTTATCTCTTGAGGTAAAATCTTTTAGATTTCTAAATCATCACTTGCTTTAACCTAATTCTAATGCTATACATTTTTGGTTAAATTTTTTCATACTGGGGCACATTCAGATTTCTCGATGATCAAACTCAATTCTTTTCTTTCAAAATCAATCACTCGTCATCTTGAACCTTTTTATTTTGATTTGATCAAATCTATCTCGTTTCTGCAACTCCTCTACATCATTTCGATTTTGATCTCAAGGGGTAGGAATAATCTATCACTAAGCTTCCAAAGCTACAAATTGACTATGCTATCATCACTAAGGACATCTTAGCTTCATCATTTCACATAAAGTTGAGATTTCTTGATTTCTACACGAGTGATTACATCACATCACATCACATCAAATCACTTAGGGTAGGTGCTTAATCTGATCTTGGACATATCAATACTTATTGCATCATATAAGTTCTGATATAGTCTTATAAACCTCAGTTTCATCGCTTCACATCAATCTATGCATTGGAACATTTTCTACCTTGCTAATGCCATTCAATCAAGTTTGGAGTTAGAAATCTCAGTGCACTTCATTCGATCAGGTTCAATATCAGATCTCTTATGAGTTGCTTGACATTATCATTATTTGACTCATTGTGCTCGCTCACACACTGACTTAAAGAGGGGAAAATTTAATCACTAGTTTTGGTCTAGTAAACTATAAGCCCACTTTCCAAGTATTCAAATCTAAATGCTAGACCACATTATGCTTCAAATCAATTTTGCACAATTTATCAATGTAAAATCTTTGATCAAATCATCATTCAATCATTCATTCGATTTTATCCCATGATCTGCCACCTCATCCTAAGTTTTATTTAATTGAAATAACATGTCCTCTTTTGATTAAATAATAAAAGACACCTTTATCCTATGTACACATAAAAATATATTTTCTAAATTAAAATAAACAAAAGGAAAGAAATTGTCTACAACTTAAAAGAGTAATTCCTAATGAGTTGGAATCTTTTGACTTTTCAAGAAAGCTTTTGCCTCTTGATCTCCATTGCTCATTGTTTTGCCTCTTGATCATAGCCACACCTTTTGCCTCTTAAAGCCATGAACACATGGATCATCTAAGATTTAACCTCCACCACTAATCATGCTTTTGCCTCTTAATCTTGGTCATCCACTCACTTCCAAATTTCATTAAAAGGAGGTTCTCTCCTCACTCCATTCATCTCTAGAGTTCACGCTATTGTATGTTGTCACTTTGATTCTTGATTTCTTGCACACTTGCATCCTTGCACTCTCATTTAGCGTAGTATTTCCTTTTATTGCAACTAGATTAGCTCATCTAGCTTAACTAGGATGGAGTAATATTTCATCTTGTTAGATCAGCTTTACATTCTTGATCTTGCATATCATTCTAGATTAATTTTGCATTGTTTTATCTCATTTAGATTACTTTGCATTTACATTTTATCTTGAGGATCTTAAATACTTGCATCAATATTGCTTGGTATCTTTGAATCTTTCATTCTATAGTGCAACTTGTAAGGGTCACAACTATTGGGTTCATTTAAGAGCCACCATCTTTAGCTAATTGGTCTCTTGCATGTCATCTATTGAGAAGCTATCCATCTTCTAAGACTCCTATTTCATGGGATGTCTTGGAAATAAGGGTTTATAGGAGTGATCAAATTTTCAACAAACACCCCTCCCTTAAGGATCACATCATCCTCGATGTCCGGTGTCTGCACCTTGCTCATCTCTGTCAACCCTTGAAATAGTCAGGTGGGGGATGGTTGGTTGGTCTAATTAGGAAAGAAACACGATAGAGGTGTGCTAGAAATAATATACAAGGACCCCCTACTATTTATAAGGAAGGAAGATTCATCACTTTATAGAATGTAGTGTTGGTTGTAGCTCTCTAACATCACCAATCCATGCCTAATTTGGGGGAGGGGGTTGGTTGCTCTAATTAGGAAAGAAACACGATAAAGGTTTGCTAGAAATAATATAGAAGGGGGACCCTACTATTTATAAGGCATGAAGATGCATCACTTTATAGAATGCAGTCCTGGCTACAACCCTCTAACATCATCAATCCATGTCGTATATACCTCTCTCATTTGGGGTGGATTGTTGTGCCTCCCTTGGTTTGTGGGGGTGGGCACCACTCCCACTATGCATGTAAAGATGTTGGTTGGGTATTCCCACAACTAGCCCCATTTTTTATAGGCAAGAACGATTATGCACAATTCTCCTGATCCCTAACATGTTCATTTGATGCCCCCCTCAAATTCATCATGGGAAAATCTAGTGGCGCATGACCTAATGTGTTTTTCTGTAGAATTTTCTCCCTTACCCTCCTTTCTTCTAGGGAGTTTTGGATCATCGAATTTTAATGGTTATCAATGATGACTCCACCTACTATTTAAAGGGAAATCATTTTTATAAGTACCAAGGGGGAACTATAGTGCAACTATAGATTCTCCCCGAGCTATGTATCTCATTGAATTGACTCAAGAAGGGTATAGTCATGCACGGGTAATAGAAGGTATGGCCTTAGGATTCTAGGTAGGTGGTCGACAAACCACATCAGTGCTTGCAAGGTTCAACACATGAAATTTTCAAGTCTTCCTAGGTTATCCTATCCAATTATAATTGGTTTAGTAGGTTCTCCCTTAAAGACTCTACTTAGTAGGTGCTCCCTTAGTAGTATATAGGCAACACCTGAGACAAAAACAATAGAATCCACTTTAATATGTCACATCAACAACTTCATTAGCAATGACTTCATCGAAATCAACTACTACTAGACCACCTAGTGTTCAAAACTATGGGTATGGATCCTCAATGTTGGTTGGTATAGTATAGCTTGCATTGGCAAGAATCTTGTTTCATTTTTTGCGAGACTCATTGCTTTGTGGGGTAGGGGGGGTTCCAAATTCTGGTAGCTGGTATAGATCCACTAGTCCTGCTCCTACCACCTTTAGTCCCAATTCTTAGCTTAGGGATTTGCTACCTTGTACTGGGACTACTAAGCAATCATTGAACCAACTCTCGCAAGTCCTGTCATTCCCCATGAACACTTAATAACATCAGTTCATTTGAGACGTTCATTTTTTCAACCATGCACCTCACCTTCATTCTATTTAGAAGAGGCTTAACCTTACCTTCATTCCAATCAAATGAGGCTTAACCTTATCTTCATTCCATTTTGACGAGTCCCTACTATCTATAGGCCTCACCTTTATTCCATTCAGATGAGGTTGAACCTCATCTTCATTTCATTCCTACAATTCTATAGGGGATGCGTTAACCTACCCATAGAATTTAGGGCACAAGGGAGAGTTATAGTTGGCATCGACTTACTAGAGTAACAATAAAATAGTTCTCCCTACTATTCTAATCCCATAGAATTGTAGGGGCCCTATTGGACGCCCATAAGCTAGAATAAGCCCTTTAGTGGGTGGGAAACTACCCTACTATTATAAAAGAGCCAACCCTACACACACGTGCGCGCGCGCTAGAATAAGTAGTGAATAAGGATCCTTTGCTTATGCTATTGGATATATTAGGCAACACCTTAATAAACGATGTCAAGATACCAAGTCTTCACCATCTATATACTGCTAAAATCTAGATGCATTTATATTGTTGTTGGATATGCTACTAGACCTATTTGATAAGATGGATAAATTGCTACATCTCGATCATGATCACGAGAATATGGACATGGATCAAGAAAGTCTAGTTCTATTGGGTCATAAACTAATATGACTGGATATGTATCACAAACTGGAACTGACCTACTTATGCTCATGCCTGTGTCGTTGGGTATCAATATCGATATCAAAGGGATGTTTGCCTAAAAAATAAGAATGTGCAAAAACTTTGAAACTGCTACATCTAGTGACATGGTTTATATCAGAAAAAGTTACATACACATGGTTTCAACTTTCCCTCATGCTACCTTGGAACCAAAATTTGTGTTAGCATGTGCCATGAATTTTGATTATGTTTCTAGAACAATCATAGTTGGAGATGGGAACACTATCACAAGTCTTGATCTTGAAACTATAGACAAGATTTTAGAGTTTCACCTATTATTGTTGTAATGCACATCTAAATGGAGAAAGAATTGTAGAGATGAAATGATGATAGAGCTGCACCCAATATGTCAATATCATTGGTTGATCAATAAGAGGCCTAATCTCTCAAGGTGGCCAAAAGCAGTTACTCACTTAGAGTTCAAAGAAGAGATAAATGATCTCATTACCTTGTTCAAGAAGATTGCAGGACTTAGGTAATCCAAAACCTTTGAGCCTTGGATGTACAAGTACATCTCCATGATTATCAAGTTTTAGAAGAGGACGATAATTTGGGGAGAGATGATTATGGAAATCTTTTGTATGCAATTAGCTCAAGTTTCCCTCACTTGTACATTCTATATGAACTCATACTTGGTATATATTGTTCTTGCCCTTGGATAATTTTTTGGCCTCAATCAAGGGAGATAGGTCACTTGTGTCTTGATGGGAATATTATGATAATTTACCTCTAAGATCCAACCAAGTGCATTAAAGGAGAGTACAAGATGCGTTCTTTGGGCATTATATGTGCATGTTTGATAATGAGCTCCCTAATAAGCATGTTTTAGATGATTTAATAAGGTGAATGAGTATGGTTGTCTTTTCCTACCCCAACTTCACATACTTGAGAGTTGGATATTTCCAAGGTGAACCATATACCTTGCAAGGATATCCTATCAACAAAATCATACTAATGGAGTTGGCAATGCAACTTACAGCAATGTAAGCATAATAGTCTACACTACATAGGCTAGGAGTGGGGATTTTGTTTACAAGATCCACTCAAGATTGGTGGGTACTCCTTGTACACAATTCTGAAGGCAAATTACATGGAGCCTAAGCTTTGAAAGGATCACTCTGAAGAAGTTCATGGCAAGAAGTCACTTTGATTGAAGGGGCTTGAAAGAAGAGATAGGGAGACAATTTGTACATGTGCATTACCTCAAGGACCTCTAGATTGATTTGTGCATGGAGGTGGATATTCAAAAGTTGGACTACTATAGGTTAACCGTCAAGGAGATAATTGGCTTCAACCTTGCACAAATCCCTAACAAGATTGAGGATGGTGCATATTTTCTTGAGCTAGATTATGTGAAGCATCATGGAGAGCTTACCTATCTCGTCATCTTTATGGTCATTGAAGAAAGCATGTCCACCTAGGATAGATTTTAGTTTATTCTCGTAAATGCAAATATTTGGTTCAAAAGGAGAGGTTTCAAAAGTGTTAAAATCAAACCAAGTAAAGGATTTGATCCTACATGACCAATTGAATTGCAGTCTGAGATCATAGGCAAGGGAAAAGATGGTACTACATCTTAAGCTCCAACCCCATCAATTCAATAACTCACCATTAAAGGGGGCGAGACTATGAACAAGGTTTTTGAAATCAAGGTTACAAAGCTTGGGAGGATTCACATTCAGTCTAACAATGATGAGATGCATGAGGAGACTGTTCTTGAGGAACCTATTCTTGAGGTCATTGATTGCATAGATATACCAGCCATGACGACACTCTCAGATTCAATGTCGGTGTCAAATGAGTCTTGACTCTCCACTAGATAAAGACATGGATTATTTCTCAAGTATGGTGCATGTCTCTCTAGTGACCCTTGTTGAGATTACACTTGTTCTGCCTGTATCCTCTTCTACTCCTATATTTACATAGAAGGACCAATAAAGATGTGAACTCTTTCTCCATGGTGCATGTTCTTGCAAAAAACCCTATTGAGATTACACCTATTCTTCTTATACCCTAATATGTTCTTGGTTTTACATCAAAGGACAAATATGGTGGTTTTGAGAATGTGTTTGACACATTCTACTTTCTTCTCCATGTTTATTCTACCCTTGACATTGTTGGATACTACTATTTCTCATTTTGAGTAATTCATGGCTAAAGTTGTATACAACAACGTGACACTACTAGCAATTCAAACAAAGACTCCTATTGCAACTTCGGTTGCACGTACATAGATAGAGATAGTTACTACATTAGCACTTGGTTCATCTACTTTCTCCTAACCCCCATGGTTAAGCTTATAACACTAAAAAAGAAGAAGGAATATATTCCACCTCAAGACTTTGATTTCAAACAAATCAATAGACCTGAGGTCTCGAAGAACAAAAAGGCAAAGCCAATATGCAAGGTTGTGGTTGATGACAATAAGGTCGAAATGCTGAGGTAGTTGAGCCTCTAGTTGATAAACTCATTAAGCATATGCAATTCATTGACTACAAGCTCACCAAGGTTGAGCTTTGTTAGAGAACATGGTTAGGTTGTCAACAAGATGTGCAATATGCATTCATCTTGTTCATGTAAGGAAATGACAGGGTGTGGGTGAAGAAAAACAAGTAGAAAGAAGAAAATGTACATTTTCTTGAGACCATTGAGAAGATGAACAACTCTTCTTAGAGAATTGATCTTATTTCTACATCTTTTCCTAAGCACACCAAGGGGATGAATCAAAATACCAATGCCAATGATGATTGGTGTATCTACATAGAATCATAAGGTGTGCAAGTAATTCAGAGTGCTTACTAGGTGTTGAAGCATGAAAGGGAGATGATAGCTAAATTGAATGAGCTCTTTGCATCATTCAACCGAAAAACTTAGTATTCTTAATGAGGATCTAGGTGTTTAGAAGAGCATGATAGAAGTTGATCTAGATATTCTATGCGAGTGTGGAGTCATCTCTTTTTCGAAAAATGCGTTATGACTATTTTCATTCAATATTCAACAGGGAACATGTTATGCAGGGGCTAGTGGTGAAAATCAAGGCAACGATGGATCACTGTAATGATAAGAAGGTCGACTGATGTATCCATTCCTACCGCTCGGGTTGCCTCCCTTTGCTCCTATGATCAATAGACAAATTTGCCTGGTCAGTGCTCAAACTTGGGTGTGCCCCCCTTCCTTTCAGAGCCAAGATTCAATAACGATGAAGACTGTTCTACAACAAGACGGTTAAGATAGAAAGATCACATGATCAAGGAGCACTTTCAAGAACTGACATGTAAGGTAATTGCCAAAAAGGTGACCTGATCAAAGAGGAAGATATTTTGACAAAGTTCATAGAAGTTCTTCATCTACAACTTGAGGTAGATAATTTTGATTTTAGCATGATTGATAAGTTGACAAGCTATAAAACTTCATTGAGTTATCTACAAAGAAAATTGACAAAATATAACAAGTTTATCTCCAAAGGTGCGAGCATAGTTTAAAAAAAGATTGTCATTGCACAACATACAAGTAAATCAGATCCAACAGTTGTACGGGAGTCTTTGCAAAATTTCAAGAATTTCATTGACACTCTTTCAAAACATTTCTCAAGTATCTTGGGCACTCTTTTCTCATGCTTTTATAAGATACATGTAGTTATATTGATAAATTGAATGTAGAGGATGAACACTTTGTAAATACAAGAAATCATGTACCTATGTCATCACTTCATGCAATTAAGTTGCAAGTGCTCTATGTCTTGCAACATTGAATAAGTCAAAGTTAGTTTGTTATTGAATAAGTCAAGGTGGTTGAGGGTTTTCCTCTTTTCTCTCTAACCTTTTCTCCCCTATTTCAATCTGAAGGAGAGAGCCCATTGTAAATATCATCTTTTAGTTTGGAATCGAAAAAACTATGCTAGAATCTCGCATCTTGATATTTTTGTGTTTTGTGGCATATTTGTTGAATTGAATAGAAAAAACAGGAGTTCTCAGACTTTATGTTGTGGATCTTGGAGTTAATTAGTGTATTCTTATGTTGCATTGATTGATCTTTCTTTATTTCAATTTATAGTTCTCGTGTAAATCATTTGAGCTTTCAATTTAGTTTCTCAAAGACTTTGAGCTTCAAGTATTTTTGTTGCTATAGTTAAATAGTGGTTGCAAATTACTAAGAGCTAAAGACTTTGTGCTTAGTTTGAAGTATTTTATTAAAAAGCTTAAAGATAGCAAGAGACTTTGTGCCTTGCTAATTAATCTAGTTGAATCATAAATTCAAACTAATTGCAAAAGACTTTGGGCTCATAGTGTTATTTCAATAAAATATTATAGTTAACTATTGTCTAGGGGTTGTTCTTATGTCAATCATCAAGCCACCTTTGTAAAGCTAGAAGTTTAATTGTTTGTGAATCATTCTTGAATAACGGGAATTGATTGAAAGCATCACCCATTTCTGTAATTTCAGTTAAGATCCCATTGAAGCCAATTATGGTAAGAAGGGAGCCCCCAACCCTATCATTGAGATGAGAGAAATCGTACATGTTACCTAAAATCATAGTTTTGTAAGTTGCAGTGTTTGTGACTTATAAAACTTTTAGCCAACTGTATCAATGAAATAATAAGCTCACTATATGAATGGCAAGTAATATATTGCAATTTACATATCTTTAAATGGAAGGCTCTTAGCCTTGTAAGAGTTATAAAATTCATACCTATTGAAAAGCATAAAATTCAGAGCAACACTCTTGTAATCTTGTTGACCTTTTTGTGTGATGTATTTGCTTTTGATCATGGCATTCTTGTAACATCACTCTGTACCTTCATTTTTAATTTAAGTAAATTTCTATTTTTCAAAGAATAGAACTTTGGGCAGAACATCGAAATATATTGCAGGCTATCTGGTACCGAGAGTTTAATTGAAAAAAGAGGTTATGGAGCTAAAAATTAAAAATAATAATACAGTTTAAAAATTAAACGGTTGTCAAAATTGAAAAAGGTAGGAGCTTCAGAAGTAATAAACAAAGAGCTATCTTAATAAAAGATGATAAATTCCAAAAGAACACCAATGTTACAAATAGTACACTACTATCATTGTCAAAGGATACATGAAAATGTAGCAATCACTGACTGCTACTAAGAATTATAATTTCCATGTATAGGAATCGGAAACAGTTTGTCTTCTGAATCACTACATCTGTGCATTTCCATCATATGATGGTCTTAAAATGAACATTCTATGGCTGAAAGCTCTTCTCATGAGCATAATACGTTGTTTTCCAATCTTTGTGCTGGGCAACCAAGGAAATACCTTTCATCATCAGGTCTCCCTTCCCTTATATTGTCATTTGAACATGGGAAGCAGCCCAATTTACTACAAGACCACAGCCCGATTAACATGCCTATTTCTGTTATTGGTTCATAATCTGCAAAAACATTGAAGATAGTTTTGTTAAAGATTCCAAATGGAAAATGCCAATGACAACAAAAAAAAGCAAATATTACATGCATTTTTCTAAGCTTTAATGTTTATTCACAAAAAATCTTATAATAAATTTTTTAAAAATGAAGTAGACAAGAATGTCTAAAACCTGGAAATGTGGAAGAAGTCATACCATAATTTCCTAATTGTTTGATGGTATTCCATTTTAATTTTTTTTTTTTTAAAAGAGGGTAAATGCTTTGACCCATAGCCAAAAACCGGCGAGGCCACAAATGGGGTACCTCATCCCCAACGGGAATTGAACCTTGATAGAAAGAACAATTACACAACTTAACCATCACAATGTACCACTGTTGGCAATGGTACTCCATCATAAGCTGGAATATACTTTGAAGAATATTGCAGCAGATAACTTCCAAGAATATTACACTCATGAGACAGTTCATTTCTAACTCTACCAAAGGTAGATTACATTTTGGCATTTTGATTTCACAACACATCATATCTTGTTGCTCAATGAACCGAAGCATTAAGATCATAACTGGATTATCATCTTGGGCTCTGAATAACAAAGATCATAGTTTGAGATTTGATATGGCATTTTGATCAATTGGTCTCATGTCTCCAGTCTACGATATGCTCGCTCTCTAAATCAACAAAATCTTCTAGGAATTGCTTTCTTCTTTTTCTTTTCTCTCTCCCCTTTATTTTCATCCGTCTTCCAGTTTTCACTTGAGGTTCTTCTCGAGAGGGCATCAACATCATCTACCATATGCATATCAATATCTTCAACTGCGCTGACATTGTCAGGATCAGGAGATGTAGCACTCAACTCAGAAACATCCACTATCTGTGGTTTGCTTTGATCATCAATATCAACATTTTCATAATTGACCTGGTGATTTGGAGATCCTGCTTGCGCACGGTCAGCAATTTCCATGTTCTTAGGAATAATTGGAGCAAGATTTGCATCAAGGGATGTTTCCTGATTTGATTGCACTTCATCATCATCTAACTCACATGCACCTTCCCACCTTTGATTGTCATCTTGAGAATCAACTTGATTAATCTTGTCATCTTTGAACTCTTCAAAACGAACTGTGCCAACCTTTCTAGCATTCCCTGACAAGATCTGCATTCAAAGAAAAATGCATCAATAGATGAAAAGAAAAAATGAAAAAATCTAAGAATAGACATGACATGGTATTCTCATGTAAACAACAATGCCTTTGACATCAAAAGCTTCAATGGAGAGAAGAAAACAATGCACTCTATAGTCAATAAAAATATGCAACAGATATCACATGCCAGCTTTTGACCTGCAAGAATTAATGAATCTGAAAATTATTGCTGAGGCAATCTATTTTTATGTATGTGCATGTAGGTGGTTTCAACCACTGTTCAAATTGCCCACACTTAATCAATATTGAATCCTGCATTACAAACAACAGAAAATACTAAATATTTGAATGAGCTACACCAGCTAGATCAAAGAGCATATTTGATAGTTCTACCATAACTGGTGAATCCATTTACATATTACAACCACAAACAGGTCAAAGTCAAGTTTATACATTTTATTAATTATTAAAATACTCAGGTATGCAAATGGAATGAGAATTAAATAGCACAGCAGAGAGCAACAATCCAGCTCTAATGGTTGCAAGACTTTTAATATAATATAGTCTAAAGACTGTCATGGCAGGAATAGTTTTATATGTAGGTACAGCAAGAGAAGCAATATCTGCAAAAAAAATTTCACAATTATACCAATTAATTGCGAATCCTGAAGCCAGCTAATATTTTCCCTGAAAAACTCCAGATACATGAAAAAATTGTTGACCCAATTTTCAGTAACTTTTTCCATTAAACCTTAGTTACCCAGTTCTCCCCCCAGCCCTTCGAACTAGGCGAATTTCGAACTGGTCCTTGGTTCTGGTCCCGGTTCTCTTTTGGGTTCCACTTGGGTTCGAACCAAGGCAAGCTGGTTCCTCTAGGCCGAACCTAGGTTGAACCAGGGCAGTCCCAGGCGGACCAAGCGTGAACCAGGTACAATTCCACTGAGATGCATTCTATAATTTTGTGCAGAAGGTGATTATTACAGAATTTGAATAAAGATCTTCAAGATTACAAAACGAAATTTTCTTAAGTTCTAGATATTTATTACATCAAATTAAACTAACACTCAATATATCTTCCAGTAAATTTTTTATATCCAATTGCTGATAATGACCCCTGTCCGATTAATTGGAAGCTTTGTATCGTGATAAGTGATATTTTAAACATTAAACAACATCTTCAATTGGTGAAGGGAGTTGCAAGCTACTTATATAACATTTTTCAAGTAGGATGATAATTACAAACTAACAAGCTCTTTGTACAATGAAAAAGTAATAATGACTCAACAAGTTAGAAATCAGAAAGTCATTAGTGCAACAGATCCCATTGACATTGGCACTATTTGTGAATCAACTAATGCCTTTGATGATGAGAAGAGGATGAAGATTTAGATAATCCATTAGATGATTAAAACTTAGTATGAAGTTCTAATTGTTGAAAGTCAAAACAATTATACTTCGACTCGATATTATTTTAAATATTTCAGTGTCGATAATAGATATGATGTTATAATTACAAACTTAGTGTTTTTGTTGTTTGTATGATACTATGTGGCATTCTTCTTGGCTGCATATATACATACATAATGTTTTTACATGTTTTTGTACTAATGGACCCAAACGAACCCAAACCGCATTTCAAAATTGTCGTTCCAACGAATCGGTTCTTCGAGCCCAAACTTGAAATGGTAACTTAGATTAAAAGCACACTTAAATCATGTTAGAGTACCTAAAATGGCAAAAAAAAGTGAAAAAATGCTGCAAAAACCTGTGAAACCCTAAACAAACTCACAAAATTGCCAAACCATTTAAAATAGGGTTTGATTCCAGGACATAATAAAAGTGCAGAATTGGCATGGAAATAATTTGTTATTTTGCACCTTAGATTTCTTTTTGACAACTGGAAAAGCCTAAACGAAGGAGCGGGAGAAGCAATGGCAGTCATCAACCGAATTTGAAAGGACCTAAATCATCCTAAATTGCAGGGGCCATGTAAGATAGTGTTGCAGCAGTTGATGAAGCTACCTTAAATCGTGGCTTCAATATAAACCAAGCTCTCTGCACACCCCACCCCATAGCTTGTGATGCAAACAAGTATATAATTAATACTATACAATATACACTAATTTATAAATATAGCTATTATGCACTATTAGAGATGGCACTTTGACGAGTACGTAGCAAAGCTCTATAGTTTATATTTATAATTGTTATTATAAAGCAATTTCAAAATTTATATTATTATTGACTATTAATACATATTAATAGATACAAAAAGTTACAAAAAATGTAAAATTTATAATGTATAAGTTTAGTTTTTTACTTATAACTAATATATTCAATTTTGAAAGCGCGCGCACGCGTGCGTTTATAGATAGGTGTCCACCTAAAATAGTAGTTGCAAGCTAGGTATTGCCTGAACCATTGGGTTGCTAATAGTTTACTTCAGCTAAACAAATGTCTTTTGTTGAAGTCTACCCCAAATAAAGCCTAAAAGGACATACCAATTGTCATTATGGAATATAAAGCATTGCAATTGTAGAATATGAATTAATAAGCTTTCTCAAATATTGAACTACCCCTACAAAACTCCTTGCCTCAATCACAATGAAAGAAGTCATGGATCACTTCAGAGGACTCCCACTTCTAATAAATTCCTAACATTAGCTATTTAGTGGTCTGATAAATTTTGATCTCATTTACTTCATAGACTGGCTTACTTGGCAAGTCCCTTGCCTATGACTAAGGTTTCAGGGCTACATCATCACACTATGATGCCACATCACCATGTTTTTTGCCAAGGAGTCCAAAACAACTCCCCCAAAATGAAAGAAGTGAGACCAATGGTTGTGCAAAAGAGAGACCCATACTTGTGCAGCTGATGTGGCATCACATGATTGGTTTCTTTTTGGAATAAGAGATACATTTCATTCAATTATGGGTGGTTATCATCAGCAATAACAACTTTGAAGTCGCGACTATTTGTACAATGTTGTCAAAAATATTGGACATTAAATCAACAAGTATGGGTATTTAATCAGCAACTGCTATCACAGTCATTGGAACGTGCTTAGGTATCGGGTCGTCTCCCCTTGTATATTAAAAATCATCAAGATCACTATTGTTTTAATTGTGGTATAATTTTTTTTTATTTTAGAAATTATAATTTAAATTCGAGTTATTTAATGATAAATACATTATATTAAATATTTAGTATTTATAATATTTAATTTAAATATTTTTTAATATATCTTATATTTTCTAATTTTCTAATTTATATAAGGTGAAGTTAATTTCAATTTATTTTTCCAAATTTTCTCCATGTTGGATTTCATTTGAATTTTGTTGCTGAACTTGAACCCAAATTAAACCTTCTGACATAAATTATATTATTGTTTGATAGAATAATAATTATATGAAATTGCAGAAAATTGCAGAAAACTCTCTAGAAAATCGTGAAGAGAACCTCTGCAGAAAATTGTAGGTAAACCCTAATAAATTGTGTGATTTAGCTTAAACATCCCAACCAAAATCAGAGAAAACAGGTCAAAATTGACAATCAACAAAATTACTAGGAAAAAATGCAATTTTTATTGGGTGAAATCAGAATTTCCACCAATTCATTTTTTTGCCTTTTTTTCCTCAATTTATGTTTCTATGGCTTAAGGCATATGTTCCCATGCAGCTGCTTAGCTTATTTTAGCTAGAAATGACTACTCAACTTTTTTAAGAGATATTTGTGGAGCTGGTGGACCCATGTGTTGATGTTTGGTAGCTTTAGTAAACTTGAGAGATTAATTAATAATAATAATGAATAGACATGTCCCATGAAGGTACATGTCTCCTCTTGGTTTATTCCTCATACAAATACAAAGAGATTGCTGCCATTTGAAACACACCAATACATTGGGCACTGCTATTACATTTGTAGTGATCTCGGAAAATTAACACGGTACCAAAGTAGGTTCCTCACCAACCTGTGAAATTTCATGAATCAAAATTGAGAAATTTCTCAACTCTATGTTGGAATTTATCTTCATATGGAACAAGAGAAAGAGGTCGGGTGGATAAAATGTCGAAGGTTATCACATGCGTGGATGAAGGAAGGTCAAATCCCACTAGAAGTAAACAAAAAAAAGGAAGGTCGGTTCCTTCATTATGCCTTTTTCATGGAGAATTATTTACTTCGTGTGCCATATCTTCAATACTGACAATATCACCAACTTAGATGCCACATGGATTTGAAGGAACCACAGTTCATTGTTGCCTAGGAAGTTTGAATAGATCGACAGGATGATGTATTCCATGGCATTTGATTAACATAGTAAAAGTTAATTGGACATTTGACTACAACACTTAGGATCGCCTAGTAATATATTGAAACTACCCAAGACGAGTTCATGACCTGGGGTCTCGACTTACGCAATGTTAAGTATTAAGTGAAACTAGCTTTTGTGTGCGAGGGCCAAATACTAGAAAATATTGGTTCACACCTTATCTTGCTGAATAAGTGGAAGTGACATTAATTGACTTAAAGTTGGGGGACTCGAGTGGTCATCCTGGAGAAGAAAGACCAAAGCGGGTTAGCAATCTTTGCAGGTGAATGACACAACAAAAGTGTGCATGAAAGACAAACGTAATCCATAAGGATCGCTTAGCTATATGAACACACTAAGAGGTCTTATTGAAATTGGACAAATTCCTAAAACAAACCTTATGATATGGGTTTCATGGCATCATGCAATTGGCAACTGGAGAAATCATCTGAAAATTAACAGGTTTGTGAGAAGTAATTATACACAAATGAAGAAATTTTGTGTTGGGAGTAGCAGTAATCACAGACACTGGATATGTCATCTACAGAATATACAAATCTCTTTCAGTTGCCAGAAAAAGATACAAATTGGTTCATTTTATGACATCTAGGTGATGATTGCAGAAGTTGCCTATTCCTCTGTAGGAACCCTTAGGATGGTATTTGAAGATCTTAAGACATTTTTTTCACAATTGGACGTAAGATAGAATTCCCAACTGCTAAAGATTGCTCGAAGTTTTAAATTCATGCTAGCTCTCTTGATGTATGCATCTATAATTAAATTGCAATACGAAATGCTGGCTGAATTCTAAACGATTGTTTTCATTTTCCCAATAGAGGATGCAACCCAAGACATCCTGTAATGTCCCCTTTTTAGCATTCATAGCATGATGTTTTCGTTAGCCTATTTCCCCATGGTCCCGTAGGCTAACCAGGACATTAAAAGGGCTTAGAGGCCATTTGGCCTAGATAGTTTCAGTTGCAGGTCTTTCTGAGGGGTTTTGAGACAACTTTGGGCATACTTACTATTTTTAGTAAGTCATCTTGGACATGGTCAGACATCCAATGGCAATGGTATGTCGATGGTAATTGTTTAAAATCGACAAAACTTGTTTATCATTGATAAGATTTGTTATGCATTGATAAAGCTATTTTATAAAGTTAAATTTAAATATTTAACTTTATTAATGCATAAGACTATAGTTTGTGGGAAATATTTAAATTAAACGAGTCCCTTTTATTTTATAACACATTGGAGACATAAGTTACATAAAGGGAGTTATGTTTTATCCCACATTGAAAAAATGAAGGATGGAGCTCTTGTGAGAACACTATAAAAGAAATGGAAGAGCTTCTTTTAAGTATGCTTGGAAATATCAAAGAAATTGGATAATATTCTGGAGATTATATCTCAATAGTTTGAAGGATGAAATCCCTTCAAGCTGGAAATCTTGATGCCATTGAAAGATATGGTCTTGAGATTCAACATGGTAACGGCAAGTTCCTGTCGCGCGGTACTATAGTAGCGAGTTACTGTAACAGTTGGAATTACTGTAGCAGCGAGTTACTGTAGCAGCCCGAATCATTGTGGCGCAGTACTGTAGCAGCGAGTTATTGTAGCAGCAAGTTATTGTTGCAATCCGGATCATTGTAGCTACAAGTTATTGCAGCAATTTCAGAACTATTAACATTGCTATAACCGCAATGGGTATGGATCATCATTGAACTTTATAGTTGATATAATGCGTTGAGTTTAATGAGAAGATATGATTGTTATGGTAGTTTCCTGATAATCTGAAATAAGAAATAAATGAATGGGCATTGTTATTAGTTGCATATGGTTCTATGTTGCCTCTTATTTGCATCTCATATGAAACACAAACAATCTTGAGAAACCATTGATCAACATTAAGCTGAAAACTATAAGAAATTTAGTTGCAAGACAATTGTTTGACAAAATTACAAGAAGAAATAGGCATAAAATAACAAAACAAGGCAGGTTGTTACAGTGGTATCAGAGCTTGTTTATCTTGCCATCCTAGTGGGTACAAACACAATGAACAAGTGGTGACATGACAGATTGGAGTGTTCAACCTTTAACTCATCACTATAATTTAAGAAGAACTAGGGCTCGTCTAAACATAGGACAAGAAGAACAGGGAAATCTAGAGGATCATATTGATACAGGTGAATAGGTTATTGGCAATATGGGAGACAGGAATGCTCGAGATCCTGGAGAGGAAAGATTCTTACAGTTATTAGAGACCTTGGCACAGGGACAGCGATTAGCAGAACAGAGGGCACAAGAACAAAATCAAAGAATGGAGCTTATGATGCAGATGATGGCTCGTCAAATGGGGTTGAATGCTAACATGGGTGGAGGAAATAATCAGAATGGTAATAATCAAAATGGTAACAATTAGAATGGGAATAATCAGGATGAGACACATAATGGAAGTGAACAAGTTGGGAACAATTTCGGTCATGCACCCCAGCAAGCTAGGACAATGAGTTCAAGGCCCATGATTCCCACATTTCCTCCTAGAGCCCCAGAGCAGCCCGTACCAGAGCCCCAGATCACTGATATACAGGCCCAGTTGAGGAGAGATTGGGAAGCCGAAGGTCCAAATTTTATTGCTGCAATTACCTTTAGGGAGTAGATGGATGTGCGGATGAAACATATGCCACGTGGACATGACAGGAACCAGAGCTATGAGCTACAAAAGAAAGTAGGGAAACTTCAGTTACCATATTATGATGGTTTGGGGAAGTCTATAGCAAGAGCTTGGGTTCAAAAGCTTGACACATACTTTCAATTGAACCCTATGCCTGAGAAAGAAGCTATTAAGTATGCAGCAATTCATCTGGATGGATTAGCACACGAGTGCTGGCATCTTGGTATGGTCACTATGGGTCATGCACACATTACTTCATATGTGGAGTTTACAGAGAGATTGATTGAACGTTTTGATAGGAAGGATCCGGAACTCCATTTCAAGGAGTTAGCTCAGCTTAAATAGTGGGGATCATTGGAAACATATATTTCAGAGTTTCAGAAACTTGCAGTGTTAGTAACAGATGTATCTGAATGGAAGATACTGGCTCTATTTATGGATGGGTTAGATGATCCGTTGAGAGGGTGGATTGAAGCTCTCAACCCTCCCACTTTGCAAGAAACCATTAAGAAAGCTCGTGACATGGATTCCTCTTCAGCTTCTAAAAATAAATTCCAGGCAAAAAATTTCCCTTCGAGGAAAGATAAGGACAGTAAACCTTTTCATAGAGAGGCTCAGCCACCTAAGGAGGAAAGTAAGAGGTTGGACAATGAGACACTTAATGATCTTAGGAAGAAGAAGCTTTGTTTTCATTGCAAGGAGCCTTGGGATTTGTCACATAAGTGTCCATTGAAAGCAAAAGCTAAGCAGATGGAGTACTTTTCAGCCGAAGAGTCAGTGGGTGAACATTCAGAGCAGTCATCAGAATCAGATGGAGATGATAATTCTTCACATGAGGAAGCAGGTAGTGATAGCAAGATAGCTCAGTTGTCCAGTATACAGGAGGCCGTCACTTTTAGAGTTAGGGGAACTTTGGATGGACAAAGATTTGTGGCACTCATTGATACAAGGGCAACACATAACTTCATTGATGAGAAGTTTGTGTCACGCAGAGGGCTACATACAGAAGAGCATAAGGGATTTAAGGTGATGGTTGCCGATGGCTTCAAAATCGAGTGTACCAAGAAAATCTCCAACTTGCAGCTTCGTTTGGGAGATTATGACACGGTGGGAGATTTCTTTGTTGTCAACATTGGTGATCAGGATATGGTGCTTGGGATGAACTGGATGAAATCTCTGGAAGAGTTTACATTTAACTTCCAAAAAATGGAAATGAGGTTTGAGGCAAATGGTAAGAAGATAGTGCTTAGAGGTTTGTCAGATGGGAGACTTCGAGTGGTGTCACTCAAGCGGATGCAGAGTTTCTTCAGACACGACCAGGTGCAGTGGACAACAGAGTCCAGAGTAATGCCTAAGGTGACAGAGCAGCATAAACAGGAGTATCCACCTGATGTACAAAAAATAATAACCAAACATACTAAGGTGTTTGGTGAGATACCTACAGGGAGACCCCCGAATAGGGGAATCGAGCATGTTATTGAGTTAGAGGAAGGGGCTAAGCCAGTCATCATCACACCCTACCGCCATCCAAAAAGATATAAGGATGAAATAGAAAAGGTAATCAAGAAGTTGATTGACATGGGGCACATGCGGCCAAGCAAGAGTCCCTTCACTTCTTCAGTAGTATTGGTGAAGAAGAAGGATGGTACAATGAAGATGTGCATTGATTATAGGGAGCTAAACAAGAAGACAATCAAGAACCGATACCCTATTCCGCGCATTGATGAGCTTATTGATGAATTGCACGGTGCATGCTACTTCTATAAGATTGATTTGAGATCTGGCTACCACCAAATACAAGTTAGAGAGGTGGATGTGGAGAAGACAGCTTTTAGATGCCACTACGGACATTTTGAGTTCTTAGTCATGCCCTTTGGGTTGACTAATGCCCCCGCCACTTTCCAGTCCTGTATGAATAGAGTATTCAGAGATCAATTGAGGAAGTTTGTGTTGATTTTTTTTTATGATATACTGATATACCGCCGTACTTGGGAGGAACATTTGAAGCATATTGATGCAGTGCTTATCATTCTAGAGAGGGAGTCATTATATGCCAAGATGAGTAAATGCAAGTTTGGGATGACAGAGTTGCTCTATCTAGGGCATATTATTAGTGCAGGAAGTGTTCGGGTTGACCCAGACAAGATAAGGGCCATTCTGGATTGGCCACCGTCGAGGAACACTACACAACTGAAGGGATTTCTTGGGCTTTGCGAGTTCTACTGCAGATTTGTGAAGGGATTTTCACAGATAGCAGCACCACTTATAGATTTGACACGTGGTCAGAGAGGGCTCAGGATTGTTTTGACAGGTTCAAGGAGCCATTGAGCACATGTCCTGTTTTAGCCATTTCAGATTTCACCAGGCCTTTTGAGCTGCACTGTGATGCCTTGGGAGAGGGCGTAGGAGTTGTCCTCATGCAGGACAAACATCCCATCGCATATGAAAGCAGGAAATTACGAGGTGTTGAGAGAACTTACAGCATCTATGACAAAGAAATGTTAGCAATCATGCACGCGCTAGCTAAGGCAATACTTAGTAGGGAGCCGATTCACAGTAAAAACAGATCATAACAGCTTGAAACATTTCCTTGGACAGAAAGATCTTAATGACAGGCAACAAAAATGGGTAAGTTACAGGCTTATGATTTTGACGTAGTCTATGTCAAAGGGAAGAAAAATATTGTCGCAGATGCTTTATCCAGAAGGCCTCATTTGCTTGCTGTTGGGATAATCATGGATGATTGGAGAGAGTTGATCTTGGCGGAGTATGCCAAGGATAGTTGGGCATCTAGTGTTATTGAAGGAACTATTCAGGATAGTCGATACATTGTTGTAAATGATTTGATCATTTACAAGGGAAGGATTTATTTGGTACCTAGGTTTGCCATGAAGCAAAAGATCTTGAGAGCATTTCATGATTCACCATTAGCAGAACATCCAGGATTTTTTAAGACATATCGGCAGGTGAGAGAGCACTTCACTTGGAAGGGGCTTAAGTCAGAAGTGCTACAGTTCGTTAGGGAGTACCTAGTGTGTCAGCAGAACAAACAAGAACATTCCTTTCTAGGCGGTTTACTACAGCCCCTACCTATACCAGAGAAGAAGTGGGATAGCATTTCCATGGATTTTATCACAGGCCTTCCAAAGACACAGGGTCGAGATTGTATTTTTGTTGTGGTAGACAGATTGACGAAATTTGCACATTTCTTTGCGATTTCGTTCACATTCAGCAGTACAGACAGCAGAGCTATTCTTTCGAGAGGTATTTAGATTACATGAGATGCCACAGAGCATAGTCAGCGACAGGGATAGTAGGTTTATGAGCCACTTTTGGCAGGAGTTGTTCAGGTTGTGTGGAACAGAGCTAACTCCGAGTACTAGTTACCACCCCCAAACTGATGGGCATACAGAGATAGTGAATAAATGGGTTGAGGGGTACCTTCGAAACTACATTGCAGGAGAGCAAAAGGCTTGGGTGAAGTGGCTACATCTAGGGGAGTACTGCTATAATACCTCTTTCCATATGTCTATTCAAATGTCCCCTTTCATGGCACTGTACAGGTATGATGCTCCTAATTTTTTGGATTTGTTATGTGGGGACAGTAGGGTGCCTAAGGCCAAGGATATTTTGCAGGAGTGTCAGGACATTATGCGATCCTTAAAGAAAAATTTGCAAAAGGCACAAAATCAGCAGAAGCAATATGCTGATCAGCACAGGGTTGAGAGGTCTTTCGAGGTAGGAGACATGGTGTACCTCATGTTACAGCCGTATAGACAGTCCTCTCTCAAGAACAGTGGAGCAGAGAAATTGAAACCACGCTACTATGGACCATTCAAAGTAATCAGGAGAGTGGGCGAAGTGGCTTACGAGTTGGAGTTGCCTACAAACAGTAAAGTGCATAATGTGTTCCATGTGTCACGCCTTAAGAAGGCATTGGGCCACAATGTGGTGCCTTCAGTAGTATTGCCACCTCTTGATGATGAGGGAAAGCTTATCTTGGTTCCCGAGGCTATACTTGACTCAAAGGAGAGGGTGGTTCGCAAGCGGATCATCAAGGAGTACTTGGTCAAGTGGAGGAATCTACCAATGGAGGATGCTACTTGGGAAAATGAGCAGATATTATAGCATCCAGAGTTGAAATTGCTTGAGGACAAACAATTTTGGGAAGGGCGGACTGTAATGTCCCCTTTTTAGCATTCATAGTTGTCGTTAGACTATTTCCCCACGGTCCCGTAGGCTAACCAGGACATTAAAGGGGCTTAGAGGCCATTTGGCCTAGATAGTTTCAGTTGCAGGTCCTTCTGAGGGGTTTTGAGACAACTTTGGGTATACTTACTATTTATAGTAAGTCATCTTGGACATGGTCAGACATCCAGTGGCAATGGTATGTCGATAGTAATTGTTTAAAATCGACAAGAAGACTTGTTTATCATTGATAAGATTTGTTATGCATTGATAAAGCTATTTTATAAAGTTAAATTTAAATATTTAACTTTATTAATGCATAAGACTATAGTTTGTGGGAAATATTTAAATTAAACGAGTCTCTTTTATTTTATAACACATTGGAGACATAAGTTACATAAAGGGAGTTATGTTTTATCCCACATTGAGAAAATGAAGGATGAAGCTCTTGTGAGAACACTATAAAAGAAATGGAAGAGCTTTTTTTAAGTATGCTTGGAAATATCAAAGAAATTGGGTAATATTCTGGAGATTATATCTCAATAGTTTGAAGGACGAAATCCCTTCAAGCTGGAAATCTTGACGCCATTGAAAGATATGGTCTTGAGATTCAACATGGTAATGGCAAGTTCCTGTCGTGCGGTACTGTAGCAGTCGGAATCACTGTAGCAGTGAGTTACTATAGCAATCGAAATCACTGTAGCAGCAAGTTACTGTAGCAGTCGGAATCATTGTAGCAGCGAGTTACTGTAGCAGCTCGAATCACTGTAGCAGCTGAATCACTGTAGCAAGGAGTTACTGTAGTAGCCAATTACTGTCGCAGTCCGGATCACTATAGCTGCAAGTTACTGTAGCAATTTCAGAACTATTAACACTACTATAACCGCAATGGGTATGGACCATCATTGAACTTTATAGTTGATATAATGCGTTGAGTTTAATGAGACTATATGATTGTTATGGTAGTTTCCTGATAACCTGAAATAAGAAATAAATGAATGAGCATTGTTATTAGTTGCATATGGTTCTATGTTGCCTCCTATTTGCATCTCATATGAAACACAAACAATCTTGAGAAACCATTAATCAACATCAAGCTGAAAACTATAAGAAATTTAGTTGCAAGACAATTGTTTGACAAAATTACAGGAAGAAATAGACATTAAAATAACAGAACAAGGCAAGTTGTTACACATCCCGCCCAATATATTATAGATCATGTTGATGATAATGCATGAACCCAATTCATATATTTTCCACGAGCTAGTAAAATAAGCCATCCGAGGCTCATAACTCATTGGGCATTGGACCCGTCCAGGCATGAATTAAAGTTATTCATGAATATGCGTACTTTTTGCAAAACTATAGTGAAGGGGAGTAAGAGATGCACTTATAAAATAGAAACAGAGTTGGAAACAAATATATTTTTTGGCTAGAGTATAGTTCACACGTATATTATATTTGTGCGGCATAGTGAGAAGGTTAGAAGTTGTTGGGTTTATCGGCAAAAGAATAATAATTGACGAAAAATTATTGGTTGAGGCAATCAATCATCCACAACTTGAGATAGTTGATGGGGAGTACCAAAGCATAGAAAATATATTAGCATACAAATAAGTTTGTGAAGACAACAAGATCTAAGTGAAGCATTAATTAGTAAAACAATATATAATTGCGTCACCGATATTATTGCATATTTTATTATATAGTTATCAGATGCCAAGGTGAGTAGTGTGATGGGAGAAGGGAAGACAAAATATAAGACCACCGATGCATTACCTTTAATGAGAAATGTGGCTAAGTGCAAATTTCCAATGGATAGTGAATTAGAAGTGGGTCTGCGGAATTATCTACGGAGCACGGTCAAATTGTGAAGTAAGGAAGCATGTGGTCAGTAAAGACATTGGAGTCCCATCTGAACATAGCAATCATACAAATAGAAGGGTGAGCCATTGAATTGACAAATATGAAGACATTGATTAATATAACATAGAGATCAACAACTAGGTGCCATTGGGCCCCATGCACCCAGTAGGGCATATCAAGGGTGAGCACCTATGATATGTTGTGTCACCAAAATGAGTAGCATGTACAAATGCTACCCATACAAGAGGGACCCACTAACCAAATAAAAAGAGGTAACTTAGTGTTATTAGTTTTATTTTATTATTACTATATATATGGTAAATTAATATAAGAAAATAATCAATGTGATTATATATATAAATAACAACTAGAATAAAATTAATTCATCATGAATTAAGTATAAAATCAAATTTCTAGTTTTTATTATAATATTAGTATTATTATTGAGAATAATTATTACAGGTGATTTTTATTACTATAAGAGCTATTTTCTTTGACCTTTTCCTCTAAGAATGTTCTTGTAGGAAAATAAGGATTGACATCAGATTCAGAGGGAGTAACACTTCTTCAAAGATAAAGAAGCTCAGAAGATTTTGTTGAGAAGTTTGATGGATATGTTTTAGTCGATCTTTGAAGATCTTGATCATATCAGAATCGTAGGGGGTTTTGACTTTATGCAAACTTTTGGTATCATGCGTGTGATTGCATGGTTTAATGGGCATACCCCTTGTGTACATCATGAGAAAGTGACGACTCCCAAATGATCATCATTTGTATTTGTAGAAGTGATTGAAAGGTGATGATCTTACAATAACTTAAATTTTCTATTATGATAGATATCTTATGATGTCTATGCAGAGCATGATAGATTATACTTTGACTAGTGGATGTTTATATGGTACATATTATGAGAATGTGTGTACACATACCTTATAAACATTTTTGAGTACGTGGTGAATGTAATGCAAATTGATGTTCTGGAAGGCCATTACACAGAGTACTTGGTGAATATCTCGCATCTCAACATTCTAGAAGGCCATTACTAAAAGAATATTTGGTGAATATCATGTGTCGATATTCAAGGAGACCAATACTCATAATATCAGATGTGATATCAAAACTTCTTGGGTACTTGGTGAATATCGAATGTTGATATTTTGGGAAACCAATACTCATGATATCACATGTGATATCAAAACTTTTTGAGTACTTGGTGGATATTGAATGTCGATATTCTAGAAGACCAATACTCATGATATCAAAATGAAGGATGTCTTCTGATCAAAGATACCCTTAAACTTGCTAACTTGATATTGCTTTGAGGTAATACATGTGCTTATCCTCCCTAGCTAAGGGGCAGTATTGATGTTTGGTAGCTTTAATAGGATAAACTTGCGAGATTAATTAATATTGATAATGATTCATACACACACACACACACACACACATAATATTATAATTAAGATAATCATTATATTAATTATATTAATGAATAGACATGTCCCATGAAGGGACATGCCTCCTCTTGGTTTATTCCTCATACAAATACAAAGAGATTGATGCCATTTGAAAAACATATACCAATATATCAGGTAGTGTTATTACATTTGCTGCAATCACAGAAAATTAACACCATGAATATTTACATTTCGACTTTATTTTTAGTAGACATCTTAAAATTTGTATTAGTAATATTAATAATAATTTACACACTTAAAGCTTGAGAAAATATAGAAACAAAATATCAAAATAAGAGGGAAAATATTTGTGGAGCCATGTGGTATTTTTGGCAATATGCAGTTACTGCTTATTCCTAACCCCCCTTTTTTCCACAGCTTATTTTCAAACCCTAAATAGTAGTTGTTCCACATAAACAGTAAAAAATTCTACTTCTAACCTTTAATCAAAATTTTAAATTTGCTTGAGAACACTCCTACTTAAATTTAAGCACTTAAGCAGCCACATGGGAACATGGGCTCAAAAAGATTCTAAAAGAATTTTACTTTTAGTAAACAATCCAGATATCTGTTTCTAGAGCATATAATTTTTGTAGCAGCTGAAAATGAAATTCATGCAAAAGCACATAATTTCTGCCTACAAGCTAGCTTAACTCTTATATGTCATATATATCTAAAAACCTGTCTAAGAAAAAGAAAACCTCCAGTTTATATTTCTGAATTTGTTCCACATAAACAGTAAACAATTCTACTTTTATCCTTTAATCAAAATTTTAAATTTGCTTGGGAACACTCCTACTTAAATTTGAGCACTTAAGTATCCACATGGGAACATGGGCTCAAAAAGATTCTAAAAGAATTTTAGTTTTAGTAAACAATCCAGATGTCTGTTTCTAGAGCATATAGTTTTTGTAGCAGCTGAAAATGAAATTCATGCAAAAGCACATAATTTCTCAAATTGCCTACAAGCTAGCTTAACTCTTATATGTCATATATGTCTAAAAACCTTTCTAAGAAAAAACAAACCTCCAGTTTATATTTCTGAATTTTCTCTTGTTGGTCTTCATGATGATGCACTCCATTCTCTGCCAAATCATCACTTTCTTCAAGATTGTCTTTTTCAAGAACTATATCAATACTCTGTCCTGTGCGTGGAATATATCCAAAAGAACTACAAACAAAACCAGATACTGTTTCATATTGATATGGACCCTGCAAAACAAACACACACCAATGGACAGCATTTAGCTTATAGTAAATGCAAAAACCTTGAACCTATGTTAAACATGAACAGGGTTATCAGAATGTTAAAGGTAAGCACAATTAAAAGGAAGGAGAGGCTTTCTATGGAGGAGACAGTGGACACAAGTAATAGCATCCTAGTGGATCTCATTCTGGAAACACGGGAAAGTTTGAAATCAGCAGTTGGATTGTTCAAATGAGTTTCTTATATGTAATATTTTCATTCTCATGGGCATATCAAAAGCATCATGCATGATCATTAGCGTGAGTACAATTTTGTTCATATTTGATAGCCTAATAACTGCATATTAATGTCATGTAGATTTGTGTGTAACATAATGATGTAGTATCGTGAATCATCTCTTCTAGTAGTTGATCCAGAGCATCACCTAAGTGGATAAACCCAAGGCTAATACATCAAACAAAGGTTCAAGTGCACCCCGTCAAAGATGAACAAGGAGATTGATTGAGATTTGGGAGTTGTTGTGTAACATACTGTTTTTCCTAAACAAGTTTTAATCTTGAATCAATTGATTTCCTAATTCATATCACATGACATTGATTTCCATTAACTGTTTATAACTGAAATAAAACTCTATTCAATATATTCAGCTGAAAGTAAGTAACTGATATTCTTGAAATGAAATATCTAATTACAAATTGAGATAATTGCGAACATTTAATTTCTTCTAGTTAAGTAACAGCTATTTGTAAAGTAATTGACTTTCATCTTGAAATGAAACAACTAAACATTCGGAGGGTTAAAGAACATACAGTATAATTTGAGAAACTTCTTTCACTTGTTGTCCAAGCCCCGACATTGGTGAGAGGAGAAGCATTGACATAGGCTTAACATCCCAACCACGGACCATTACTTATCCCCACTTATTCTAATTTAATAGAACGGCCCCCCTACCTCATGATCAGGCTTGGCATGTTCATAAGTCCAGCCATCAGAGTATTCAGGTGGGTTGAAGCCCCAACAGTTATTCACCAAAATAACTGAAGCGTCTGGACAATCAACAAAGATCACTTGTTCGGCAAATCTGCCTAATTCCACCCTGGCCAAGGATTTTAAACTGTGGGTCAACAAACCCGATCTCCACCACTCGGCTTGACAACATCTTACATATGTGGAACATGCATGAGCTATAGTAATGTTTTATATATTATTTTTATGAATACTGATGTCAACCTCATTTTGCAGGTTTTCTACACCTCCTCACCTTATTCAGGCCTCCAAGCCGGTGATTCCCAGGTGTTATCATACTATAATTGTATCAGAACATTTCACCTTCTTCACCATATTCTGGCATCATTGCCTGGTGAATTCATTAGTATTCTGATTTTGAGATATTTTATTCATCTTTATGAGATATGAATGGATGTATATGTTTGATTGACTAGTTGGCAGGATTTTCATTATATAAGCACAATACAATGTATGAATATCTATTTCTACTATCACCCTTTTGCATTCGAATGGAATTATAAGATATCATGACATGAATTTGATATCATAATCTCCCTTACTATTGTTACTACCATATGGAAAGAAAAAACATAGAATCCGGTAGAAACTTAGAGCATTCAAATATACTTGGTTTGCTGTGCATTGAACTGGCAATAAAAGAAAATAAATAAGATGTGACAGGGCCTTACGTGACTCCTCTAAATGATTCGGAAGACCTGCACTTGAATAAATCCTTGGTTTTTGAACTGTGACCCGCAGTAATTATGTTAAGGAAGTTCGGCAAATATGAATTCAATCTTTGAGCTCTGTTACTTTTGTTACCGACGGTAATGGATTTGAAAGACTGAAGGAAAAAGATCCAATACGTGATATGATTATGGGAGTCTAATAAATAATAAAGAGCCCGACTCTATGGCTTCCATCCGTTACAAGAAACCTTTCGTAACCATTCAAATCGATTTCAAAAAGAGAAAAGAAAAGAGGAGGAAAGAAAATGGGAAGTTTAAAGGTTATTATTATCTTATTATTATTATATTTTCTCATCTATGCTTAGGTGTACGTAATGATAGAGTGGCATCATTGGATTATTGTTTATAATGTAATGGTGTCGTCTTATTATTATTTACATATGATCATATTTAAAAAAGTAAAATAATAATTAAATAATATTAATATTTGATAATTCTTTAAAGGTAATAATTTATGTTTATTTTACATTATTTATTATATTGTTCTACTTTATAGCTCATGCGTTCGACTTTGTAATACATTGCCATGTCCTAGTAACCTTGCCAAGGTAGTTTTAGGTCAAACTTGTTGATTCTGATGATTGAACTACTCGACCATCCCCTTCCGATGACCTCGTTTAGCAATGCTTCTCCTCTTTCTTCAGCCTTCTACTTGTAATCATTCAAAACAACATTCTCGCCAAGACATCAATTCAAGATTTATAAATTGCTAATTCAAAATCATCAAGTGACCGTTAGGGATTTTATCAATGTCAAAATAACTAACTCTACATGCTCATCATTATATGCAACGACTATAATTCACTCACTTTCATATGATAAATAAATTGATACAACAGCTATAATTAACCAACTCAATTTCACATGATATGAAGAAATAAGCAACGGCTATAATTAACTAACTCAATTTCACATGATATTGTTTCGTTAAATCAATGGCTATGTTCAACTTAAAATTTAGGGCAAAATTTTGGGATGTAACATACCCACCCCCTTAGATTTTTCATCGTCCTCGATGAAAATAATAACAAATTGTACTTAATCAGTTAAAATAAAAGAAATAAAGTATTTGGTTTTCAACTTCAGAGAAAAGGTAGGGATATCTTTGAGAAATATCATGATAATCTTCCCAGGTGGCATTATCTTTCGTATACTGGTCCCACTGGACCTTGCACTGTGTTATTTCTCGATTTCATAAGCATAGCTTACGTACCTCGAGTATTCTGAGCGGTTTTACCTCTACCACTCCTGGCTCTTGCACCTGTAGTAATTTCCAATCAATCATATGGTCATGGTGACTAATATACCTTTTTAAGGTAAGACACATGGAAGACGTCATGCATCTTGGCAAGGGATGGTGGTAAAGCAATCCTGTAAGCTACTAGGTAAACAACCTCCAAAACTTCAAAGGTTCCTACATATCTTGGAGCTAACTTAGCATTCTTGCCAAACTTGAAAGTACTTTTCTGAGGTTTAACCCTTAGTAACACCTTGTCCCCTACTGAGAATTCTTTGGGCGTTCTTTTAGCATCAGCATAACTCTTTTGTCTATTGTTCGCTTCCTTTAATATCTCATGAATCTAAAGTACATGTTCTTCCATTTCCTGAAGCATTTTAGGCCTGACAATGACCCTATCTTCAAATCGATTCTAACTTACTAGAATTCTGCACTTATGACCATAGAAAGCCTCAAAAGGGGCCATTTTAATTGAAGATTGATATGAGTTATTATGTGCAAATTCAACCAGAGGTAAGTATGTTTCCCATTGATACTGTCGATCCATACAATATACTCTTAGGAGATCCTTTAATACTTGATTTACTCGTTTGGTTTGACCATCTGTCTCAGGATGATAGGCTAAACTAATATTCAATTTGGTGCCCAAAGCTGAAAATAATGTTTGCCAAAATCTGGAAGTTATCCTAGCATCCCTATCTGAAATTATCTTCTCTGGAATCCCGTGTAACCTAAAAATTTCTTTTATGAACTTATGAGCAATTTCAGATGCTCCATCAAATAAATTTCCTCGTATGAAATGAGCAACCTTAGTCAATCTATCAACCACGACCAAGATAGTGTTGTGCCCATTCCGAGTCATAGGTAGCCCTTGTACAAAATCCATGGATATTACCCGCCACTTCCACTCAGGTACCTCATTTGGATTCAACAAACCTACTGGGTACCGATGTTCTGCCTTCACTCTTTGACATTCTAAACAACCTACCACAAATCGATTATTTCCCTTTTCATTCCCTTCCAGAAATATAAATGTTTTATATTGGATAACATTTTCGTTACTCTTGGATTTCATGAGTATGGAGCTGAGTGATATTCACCTAAAATCAATCTTTGGAGTTCAGGGTTATTAGGTACATAGATTCTGTGGCAATATCTTAACAATCCATCTTCTTCTATGTTAAACTTTGAATACTTGGGATCCTACGGATCTCTAATAAGTGTCATGCTGATTTCTGTATAAAACTCATCATGTTCCAAATGTTGTAAAATTTGGTCTCTCAATCTGAAATTTACCATAGTCATTGCCGAGATGTGTCTTCTCCGGCTTAGGGCATCAGCCACCTTGTTTTCCTTTCCTTTAATGTAGCTTATGTTGAACTCATAATTTGCTAAAAATTCCAACCATCTCCTTTGTCTAGCATTAATATTCTGTTGGGTGCAAATATATTTTAAAGTTTGATGATCGGATCTAAGCTCAAAAAGTTTTCCAATTAAATAATGTCTCCACATTTACAAAGCATATACTATTGCTGCTAATTCAAGATCATGGGGTGCATAATTTTGTTTGTAATTTTTCAGTTTCCTAGACTCATAAGCAATGACTTGTTCTTCCTACATTAATACACCCCCTAAACCTTCACCTGATGCATCAATGATAACTACAAACGGTTTCTGTGGATCGGGTACCTTCAAAACAGGTGCAATAGTCATTTTTTCTTTCAGAAACTCGAAATTTGATTGACACTTTTCCGTCCAAACAAATTTCTTCCCCTTCCTCTGGAGTGAAGTAATTGGATAGGCTATCCTCGAAAAATTTCTGACAAATTTTCTGTCGACTCCAGTTAATCCCATGAAACTCCTGACTTCAAATACGTTTCTAGGTATGGGCCACTCTTTAATTGCTTTAATCTTAGATGGATCTACTGCTATACCCTGTGCTGAAATAATATGCCCTAGATACTAAATTTCATTCTGGTAAAAAGTACACTTAGATAATTTCCCATATAACTTGTGTTCCCTTAGTCTTTGTAGAACTATCTCTAAGTGCCTCTGATGTTCTTCATTTTTGGAGTATATTAAGATGTCATCTATAAAGACAAATACAAACTTATCCAGACAATCCTGAAATATATTGTTCATTAAATTCATGAAAGCTGCTGGGGCATTAGTTAATCTGAATGGCAACACGATAAACTCATAATGTCCATATCTAGTTCTAAAGGCAGTTTTATGTATATCTTCATCTTTAATTCGCAATTGATGGTATCTTGACCTTAAATCAATTTTTGAAAATACAGTCACCCCCTTCATTTGGTCAAAAAGATTGTCTATCTTTGGCAATGGTTACCGATTTTTGATGGTGACTTTATTAAGCATCCTGTAATCTATACATAGTCTCATGGTTCCATCCTTCTTTCTTACAAATAACACTGGGGTTCCCCATGGTGAGACACTTGGTCGAATCATCTTCTTATCCAACATATCCTGTAGTTGAATCTGTAATTCCATTAACTCTGTGGTGGTCATTCTATATGGGGCCTCGGATATGGGTTCCGCTCCCGGTATCAAGTCTATGGTAAAATCAAATGCCTGAGAAGGGGGTAATCTAGGAAGTTCCTCAGGAAACACATCTTGAGAATTCTTCAAATAGGGATATTTTTCTTCGAAGGATTCTTTTAATTTTTGCCTGATTTCTCCATCTTAATAAATGTAGTCATCCCCATATGTGGTTATTTTAGGCTCTCTTGTATCTTCAATCTTAACTGCGAAAATTTCACAGCCTCTTCTCCCATATCTCTTAAGTTGCATTGCAGAAATCTATTTTGGTTTGATTTCATATTTGATCCCTGAAATACTTGTTGGTCTGCCTTGATCGTCCACACAATTTACAGTTTTGGCAAGACAAACTATCTTAGCCTTATGTTCACTAAGCCAATTAATTTCAATGATAATGTCATTTGACCCTACCGGAGCTACATATAAGTTCAATTCTGTAGAGAAATTCGAAAAATCAACCTGAGCTTCAAGCAAACATTGCTCTACCTTGGCCCTTCACTGGTTTGCATACTCGACCATCCATGGTTTTGCCATTAAACCAGATCTTTTCGGGAATCTACTTAACAATCTAGGTGAAATAAAACATTCAGTTGCTCTAGTATCAATTAATATCGACATAGGGTTTCTGTAGATCTTACCCGGAGTTTCAATGGGGCCTATCTACTGCTCTACTTGCCTGTTATCCAAGGCTGCATGAATCCTTTGCTGAAAGACTTGTTGCTGCTGTGGCAAAGGTTGATGCTGTGTCTGGCTGAATTTAGAGCACTGCTTTTTATAATGATTTCCTCCGCAAATAAAACATCCTCCCGGTGGTCCTTTCTTCTCATTATTTCTATCATTTTTGTTCACATAAAAATTACCTTTGATATCTCTTGTTCCACCACTTTTATTTTCAAGTTTGTTATTCTTATAATCCTTAAATTGTTTTTTCGGTGGTCCAAAATCAGCGCCTCCTAAATTCCAGGTAGTCTTTCTTTTGTTATCTTGGATAGAGTCATCCTTTCTAATCTTATGCTCTTGTTGGACAGCCTATTCTAAAGCCTCTTCCATGGTCTGAGGTGCAAGAACATCAACAACTCCTATCCTATTATTTAGTCCCATGATAAACTTTCTCACCTTCAGATTGGTGTCTTGCTGATAAGGTGGTACGTATTTAAGCAACCGAGTAAACTTCTCCCAACACTTATGCACTGACAAATCTCCTTATTTTAAGTTCTGGAAATTCCAGAGTTTTTGATCATAAAAGGTCTGAGGCAACCATCGTTTCCGAAATATGCCCACGAATTTCTTCCAAGTGATATCAGTAGTTCTAATGTTTTGCTCAACTTTAGTGTTTCCCCACCAAGTTGTAGCTTCTCCGATGAAATGATATATATCCCATACTTCCTTTGAGGTCTCAAAGAAGTTTCTAATCTCAAAATATTGCTCCATTTCAGTCAACCATGCTTCTGCTTCTTCTCCGGACTCAGAAGCGAATAACTTAGGTGGTTTTATTTTATTTATGTCTGCTGATAAATCAGCCACTATTTCTTTCTTTTTTTGCCTTTCTGATCGTTTGGGAGAGGGGGTTTCTTTACGTTCAGAGACTTCTGTCTCTGCTCTAAAAGTGGGTGTGGTTTGCACTTCTTCAAGGTTTTGCCCCATCTAGGCTGCCATTTCACTCATTCTCCTTTCCATGGTTTCTAGTTTTAATTGCGTTTCTTGCAAAATTTGGAGTAACAGTTTGTTCGAGGATTGAGGGTTCTCGCGTACTATATCTTGGTTTTCTGCATTTCCGTTGTTATTCATTTTTATGTTTCAAGTTTCTCACCTGTTAATTTACAATTGTGTTATTTTGCGAAAAGAAGAATTTTACAAGCGAAAAAGGTATTACAGCATATAATTTCAAATAACTCAACTAAGCAATCTTATTTACATAATTTTAGTTTCATTGCTCAACTAAGCAATCCTTTTTACAAAATTTTCATTTTCATTGCTCAACTAAGCAATCTTATTTACAAAATTTTCCTCTATTGAGGAAGTCTACATTCACACAACATTTTTATTCCAGCTTTGCAGATTACATTCTGGTTCAGATTGGTACATGTCTCGTACCATCCAAGACCTATGAAAATGGAAAGGGGGCTGCTCTGCTGAGCATTCCAATTATGTATCAATTTGTTTCTATATACCACCTTCTTGGCAAGAGTCCATCTCACTCTTTCCTTCATCCGCTGAATTGCCCGGTTTAGGGTTTCATTATCTCGAGGTTCAGAACAACAAGAGTAGTCATACTTAGTCATGTTTCTAATAAGATAGGGCAAGATTGGATGTCGAGTTTTCTTGCGGGGTGTTTTACGTACTAACATCCTGTAATCATTTCAAATCTCTATTAAGTTTTTAAGAAGGTGATGTGCCCTAGGTTCAGTGTCGAACACAACGCTCTGATACCATATGTAACATACTGTTTTTCCTAAACAAGTTTTAATCTTGAATCAATTGATTTCCTAATTCATATCACATGACATTGATTTCCATTAACTATTTATAACTAAAATAAAACTCTATTCAATATATTCAGCTGAAAGTAAGTAACTGATATTCTTGAAATGAAATATCTAATTACAAATTAAGATAATTGCGAACATTTAAGTTCTTCTAGTTAAGTAACAGCTATTTGTAAAGTAATTGACTTTCATCTTGAAATGAAACAACTTAACATTCGGAGGGTTAAACTCTTAAAGAACATATAGTATAACTTGAGAAACTTCTTTCACTTGTTGTCCAAGCCCTGGCATGGGTGAGAGGAGAAGAATTGACATAGGCTTAACATCCCAACCGCGGACCATTACTTCTCCCCACTTATTCTAATTTAATAGAACGGCCCCCACTACCTCGAGATTGGGCTTGGGATGTTCATAAGTCTAGCCATCACAGTATTCAGGTGGGTTGAATTCTCAACAATTATTCGCCAAAATAACTTAAGTGTCTGGACAATCAACAAAGATCACTTGTTCGGCAAATCTGCCTAATTCCACCTTGGCCAAGGATTTCAAAAATGTGGGTTGACAAACCCGATCTCCACCACTCGACAACATCTTACATAAGTTGAACATGCATGAGCTATAGTAATGTTTTATATATTATTTTTATGAATACTGATGTCAACCTCATTTTGCAGGTTCTCTACACCTCCTCACCTTAATCAAGCCTCCAAGCTGATGATTCCCATGTGTTATCATACTATAATTGTATTAGAACATTTCACCTTCTTCACCATATTCTGACATCATCGCCTGATGAATTCATTGGTGTTCTAATTTTGAGATATTCTATTCACCTTTATGAGATATCAATGAAAGTATATGTTTGATTGACTACTCGGCAAGATTTTCATTATATGAGCAGAATACAATGTATGTACATCTATTTCTACTATCACCCTTTTGCATTCGAATGGAATTGTAAGATATCATGACATGAATTCGGTATCACAATCTCCCTTACTACTGTTACTACCATATGGAAAGAAAAAACACAAAATCCGGCGAAAACTTAGAGCATTCAAATATACTTGGTTTGTTGTGCATTGAATTGGAAATAAAAGAAAATAAATAAGATATGACAGGGCCTTACATGACTCCTCTAAATGATTCCGAAGACTTGCACTTGAATAAATCCTTGGTTTCTAAACTGTGACCCGCGGTAATTATGTTAAGGAAGTTTGGCAAATATGAATTCAATCTCTAAGCTCTGTTACTTTGGTTACCAACGGTAATGGATTTGAAAGACTGAAGGAGAAAGATCCAATACGTGATATGACTATGAGAGTCTAATAAATAATAAAGAGCCCGACTCTATGGCTTCCATCCGTTACAAGAAGCCTTTCATAGCCATTCAAATCGATTTTAAAAAGAGAAAAGAAAAGAGGAGGAAAGAAAATGGGAAGTTTAAAGGTTATTATTATTATATTTTCTCATCTATGCTTATGTGTATGTAATCATAGGGTAGCATCATTGGATTATTATTTATAATGTAATGGTGTCGTCTTATTATTATTTACATATGATCATATTTGAGGAAGTAAAATAATAATTAAATAATATTAATATTTGATAATTCTTTAAAGGTAATAATTTATGTTTATTTTACATTATTTATTATAAAGTTCTACTTAATAGCTCATGTGATTCCACTTTATAATATGTCGCCATGTCCTAGTAACCTTGCCAAGGTAGTTTTAGGTCAAACTTGTCGATTCTAATGACTGAACTACTCGACCATCCCCTTCTGATGACCTCGTTTAGCAATGCTTCTCCTCTCTCTTCAGCCGCCTTCTTGTAATCATTCAAAACAACATTCTTGCCAAGACATCAATTCAATATTTATAAATTGCTAATTCAAAATCATCGAGTGACCGTTAGGGATTTCATCAATGTCAGAATAACTAACTCTACATGCTCATCATATATATGCAACGGCTATAATTAACAAACTCACTTTCATATGATAAATAAATCGATACAACGGCTATAATTAACTAACTCAATTTCACATGATATTGTTTCGTTAAATCAACGAATATGTTCAACTTAAAATTTAGGGATGTAACACACCCAGCCCCTTAGATTTTTCATCGTCCTCAATGAAAATAATATCAAATTGTACTTGATTAGTTAAAATAAAACAAATAAAGTATTTAGTTTTCAACTTTAGAGAAAAGGTAGGGATATCTTTGAAAAATATCATGATAATCTTCCCAAGCGGCATTATCTTCCATATAATGGTCCCACTGGACCTTGCACTGTGTTACTTCTCGATTTCGTAAGCGTAGCTTACATACCTCGAGTATTCTGAACAGTTTTACCTCTACCACTCCTGGCTCTCGCACCTGCAGTAATTTCCAAACAATCATATGCTCATAGTGACTAATATAATTTTTAAGGTAAGACACATGGAAGACGTCATGCATCCTGGCAAGCGTTGGTGGTAAAGCAATCCTGTAAGCTACTGGGTTAACAACCTCCAAAACTTCAAACGGTCCTACATATCTTGGAGCTAACTTAGCATTCTTGCCAAACTTGATAGTACTTTTTTGAAATTTAACCCTTAGTAACACCTTCTCCACTATCGAGAATTCTCTGGGTGTTCTTTTAGCATCAGCATAACTCTTTTGTCTGTCGTTTGCTTCCTTTAATCTCTGACGAATCTGAAGTACCTGTTCTTCCATTTCTTGAAGCATTTCAGGCCCGATAATGACCTTATCTTCCAATCGATTCCAACTTATTGGAGTTCTACACTTACAACCATACAAAGCCTCAAAAGGAGCCATTTTAATTGAAGACTGATAAGAGTTATTATATGCAAATTCAACCAGAGGTAATCCCTATCTGAAATAATCTTCTCTGGAATCTAGTGTAACCTAAAAAATTCTTTTATGAACTTATGAGCAATTTCAGGTGCTCCATCAGATAAATTTCCTGGTATGAAATGAGCAACCTTAGTCAATCTATCAACCAAAACCAAGATAGTGTTCTGCCCATTCCGACTCATAGGTAGCCCTTGTACAAAATCCATGGATATTACTTGCCACTTCCACTCAGGTACCTCATTTGGATGCAACAAATCTGTTGGGTACCAATGTTTTGCCTTCACTCTCTAACATTCTAAACAACCTACTACAAACTCGATTATTTCCCTTTTCATTCCCTTCCGTAAATATAAAGGTTTTATGTCAAATAACATTTTCGTTACTCCTGGATGTCCTGAGTATGGAGCTGAGTGATATTCACCTAAAATCAATCTTCGGAGTTCAGAGTTATTAGGTACATAGATTCTGTGGTGATATCTTAACAATCCATCAACTTCTAGGTTAAACTTTGAATACTTGGGATCCTGTGGATCTGTAATAAGAGTCATGCTGATTTTTGTATAAAACTCACATGTTCCAAATGTTGTAAAATTTGGTCTCTCAATCTGAAATTTACCATTGTCATTGCCGAGATGTGTCTTCTCCAGCATATGCCCTAGATGCCTTAAGCCAGAATGACTATGGTAAATTTCAGATTGAGAGACCAAATTTTACAACATTTGGAACATGATGAGTTTTATATAGAAATCAGCATGACACTTATTAGAGATCCGCAGGATCCCAAGTATTCAAAGTTTAACATAAAAGAAGATGAATTGTTAAGATATCACCACAGAATCTATGTACCTAATAACCCTGAACTCCGAAGATTGATTTTAGGTGAATATCACTCAGGACATCCAGGAGTAATGAAAATGTTATCCGATATAAAACTTTTATATTTCTGGAAGGGAATGAAAAGGGAAATAATCGATTTGTAGCAGGTTGTTTAGAATGTTAGAGAGTGAAGGTAGATCATCGGTACCCAGTAGGTTTGTTGCATCCAAATGAGGTACCTGAGTGGAAGTGGCAAGTAATATCCATGGATTTTGTACAAGGGCTACCTATGACTCAGAATTGACACAACACTATCTTGGTCATGGTTGATAGATTGACTAAGGTTGCTCATTTCATACCAAGAAATTTATCTGATGGAGCATCTGAAATTGCTCATAAGTTCATAAAATAAATTTTTAGATTACACGAGATTCCAGAGAAGATTATTTCAGATAGGGATGCTAGGATAACTTCCAGATTCTGGCAAACATTATTTTCAGCTTTCGGCACCAAAATTAATATTAGTTCAGCCTATCATCCTGAGACAAATCATCAAATCGAACGAGTAAATCAAGTATTAGTGGATCTCCTAAGAGTATATTGTATGGATCGACAGTATCGATGGTAAACATACTTACCTCTGATTGAATTTGCATATAATAACTCTTATCAATCTTCAATTAAAATGGCTCCTTTTGAAGTTTTGTATGGTCGTAAGTGCAGAACTCCAGTAAGTTGGAATCGATTGAAAGACAACGTCATTCTCCGGCTTGAAATGCTTCAGGAAATGGAAGAACAGGTACTTTAGATTTGTTAGAGATGAAAGGAAGCGAACAACAGACAGAAGAGTTATGCTGATGCTAAAAGAACACCCAGAGAATTCTCAGTAGGGGACAAGGTGTTACTAAGGGTTAAACCTCAGAAAAGTACTATCAAGTTTGGCAAGAATGCTAAGTTAGCTCCAAGATATGTAGGACCCTTTGAATTTTTCGAGGTTGTTGACCCAATAGCTTACAGGATTGCTTTACCACCAACCCTTGCTAGGATGCATGACGTCTTCCATGTGTCTTACCTTAAAAGTATACTAGCCACCATGAGTATATGATTGATTGGGAATTACTACAAGTGCGAGAGGCAGGAGTGGTAGAGGTAAAACCATAGATGGAAAACTCGCCGAGTACTCGGCGAGTTTCAAACACTCGCCGAGTTTTTCAGCTCGGCGAGTTTTTGGCCACTTAACTCGCCAAATCAAAAACTCGGCTGGAAGGTATTTACTCACCGATTAATCGCCGATTACTCGGCTAAAACTCGGCAAGTTTTAACTAAAAACTCGCGATTTCTTGGCCCGTAGACTGTGACGGCTAAAAAGGGCACAAAGTTATTTTTTTGCTCATTGTTTGTTGTATTTGCATTGTCTAGAGCCTTGAGGCATGGAAAGAAGAAGGTTTGGAGCCATTCTTAGCTGATTGCAAGTGATTCAAGACGGATTTGAGTGGATTTTAGAGGATTCTAACCAGTTTTCGAAGACAAATTTCTTTCCAGGTATGTTCATTTTATCATAGTTTGAAATTTTTTTATAGTTTTATAACAAATGTTCTTTTGTTTTTGTTGTTGTTTGTAAATGATTTCAAATCATTTCAAATCATTTTAAGTTTAACTCTATGTTTGAACTTTGAATCATTTGAAACCCTAGCTTCTAAGTTTTTACTTTGTTTATTCATTTTTCTATAAATTTATGTGTAGGGCAGCGGTCAAGCATTAAAAAAATGACAAACCCGCAAGAAGAGTGGCCACAAACACCATGCCCATTTGGATATATAGGCACTCGGCCTAAAAATGCAAGAGATAAGGCATGGCGGTATGCCTATGAAGCTCCAAATCCAAATGATATTGGGAAGGTGATATGCATTCCCTGTGAGAGAATTATTTCTGGAGGCATAAACCGCCTCAAATACCACCTTGCAGGCATAAAGAAACATGACTCAAATCCTTGTCTCAAAGTAACTGATGAAGAAAAAAGATTCATCCATGCCCTACTTGCAGCTGCTGAAGAGAAAAAATTGAATAGGGAGAGGGCAAAATTAGCTATGAGGGCAGCCATAGCTGAATCAGAAGGAGCTCCTTTTGATATGCAAGAGGAAGAAGAAGCACTTGAGAACATACCAGGATCTCTTCGTGGCCCACGGATCCGCAAACAAAATTTCTCATTTACCGGTTCCACTTCTTCTACATCTCCTACTTCTTCATCATCACCATCCGGATCCCCATCAGGGATAGGTGGTTATTTTGTGCCTAGGAACACACCTGGAGCACAGCCATCATTAGAGGGCACTGCATGGTTTAAGGAGGTGCATGAGCAAACTGATATTGCAGCAGCTGATTTTTGGTTTTTCAACAATATCTCAATGAATGCCGCTGATAGTCCCTATTGGGTCAATATGGTGAATGCAATGACAATATCAGGCAAAGGGTAGAAGCCGCCTAATCGCAAGGATATGAGTGGAAGGTTAGTATTTTACTATTTAATAATTGTAAATAATTGTGATTCACTTTAGTTCATTGTTATATTTTAAATCTTAATTGTTATAACTTATTTCCTAATTTTTTACTAACACTTACACTTTATTTAATATACACCTAAATTTTGTAAGTTGCTTGACAAAGCGGTTGGTAGGGCAACATTGTTGATAGAAGACCAAAAGAAAGAGTGGAAGAAGTATGGCTGCACCATTTTATCTGATGGGTGGACAGATGGAAGAAGTAGAACCATTATTAACTTCTTGATTGCTTGCAAAGATGATGTGGTGTTTTGGAAATCTGTCGATGCCTCCAACAAAGTGAAAAATGCAGCCACATTGGCTTTAATGTTGGAGAATGTTGTCATGGAGGTGGGAATAGAGAATGTGGTGCAAATAATCACAGATAATGCAGCAGCATATGTGGCAGCAGGTAGATTTGATTTTTTATATTTGAATCAATATGAATTATGAATGTAATGCTATGGAATCTGGATAATGGTATTATTCAATTTAAATTTGATGTAATTTGTAAATACTAAATATGGAAAGTTTGTTATTGATTATTGATTTTTTGCTAATCTTTTAGGTAGAATCCTCCAAGAGAGGCATCCCACACTTTTTTGGTCACCTTGTGCAGCACACGTCCTTGACCTTCTTTTGGAGGACATAGGAAAACTTGATTGGGTGAGTCCAATTGTGGAAGATGCTAGGCGAGTCACGAAATATATCTATAATCACCCATGGGTTCTCAGTTTGATGAGAAAAGCCACTAAAGGCAAAGATTTGATGAGACCTGCTATGACAAGGTTTGCAACGGTCTTCTTGACGTTGCAAAGTATTCTTGACCACATATTGGCTTTGAAGCAAATGTTTGTGTGTGCTGATTGGGTTGCTTCACCTTACGCAAAGAAGCCCGAAGGAGAGGCTGTGGCACGAATAGTGTTTGATGATAGCTTTTTTGCAAAGGCTAAGGAGATTGTGGAGGTAACTTCATTATGTTTTTAGTGTATTCAAGTTTCATTATCAATTCATAACTTACTATGTTATTAACTAATTTGTATTTTTCAAATTTCAAATGCAGATGTCTCTGCCCCTGGTTCTAGTCTTGCGCACATGTGATGGGCAGCAATCCCCAATGGGAGGTCTTTATGAGGCCATGGATAGGGCGAAAGAGGCTGTTAGAAGTTACTATCACGGGGATAGTCTCAAATTTGACCCCATTTGGGAAATAATTGATAGGAGGTGGAACAATATGCTCCACCAACCTATTCATGCAGCAGGCTACTTCCTCAATCCCAAATTCAGGTACTATGATAATTGATTGTCCTTGAAGTTGGGATTTTAATAAGTCTTTATTTTACTTTACTTTTTAAGGTTGTGTAGTAAGATTTGATATCATTTTCTATTTGTTTTAGGGCTGATGATTCCTACTCAGATCCTAATGGAGAGGTCATGGAAGGTCTCTCTAAATGCATTGAGAGAATGATATCAAGTGAAGAGGAGAGAGACCTTATTGTGACCGAACAACAAATCTATGTGGAATCAAGGGGTCCTTTGTTCTCTTCTATGCTAGCAAAGAGAGCAAGATCTACTCAAGCACCAGGTAAAGCGTCAAACTTTAAAATTTTTGCTAATTGATAAGTTGTGCTTCTGATTTTTTTTTTATTGCTTTATAACTTTTTTAATTTTGTTTTGCAGATGCTTGGTGGGCAAGCTGGGGTGGCAATACCCCCAATTTAAGGAAATTTGCTCTCAGAGTCCTATCCCAACCTTGTAGCTCATCCCATTGTGAGCGCAATTGGAGCTTATTTGAGTCCATCCATACAAAGAACAGAAACAGATTGACTCAAAAACGGCTTAATGACCTTGTTTATGTGCACTATAATCTTAAGTTGCGCATAAAAAAGGCACAGCTCTTAGAACTACCTGGTCCGCTTGATCTAGATGAGATAGATCCTTATTCTGATTGGATAGCACAGGAGCCAAGTCCATTGTTTACACCAAATGAGATCGCTGATTTGGAGAGGCAAGCCATGGAGGGGGAGGCTAACGCTGATTTTCAGTTCACTATGGATGACATTGAGGATGAGGACGAGGATGATGATGATTCAGGCGAGGATCAGGCATTACCATTAGGAGGAGATGCATCCTCTTCTAGGACGCCGAGCCAGTCAGTAGGGACGTCGAGCGAGGGGGCACAGTCACAGAGTTCACAGTCACGCAGCTCACGCCCTATCCCAGTGCGGGGCACTTCTTCTAGGACTAGACCCCCTCGCTTTCCTGCTAGTGCAAGTGGAAAGAGGAAGATGTGATTGACATTGTCAAATTGTATTGATGTATTTACACTTTTAGTATTTACTTCTAGTTTGACAGATTGAAACTATTTAGTAATTTACTATTTTGCTTCCTACCATGAGCATTCTGCATGAGAATGCAATTTTGTACGCATTATACATTTATATATATCTAAACTTTCTTTCTTTCTTTTGTATTGTCTTTAATTAACTTATTAGATGCATCTTCTCATTAAATTTTGCAAAATAAATGTATTTTTAATTAAATTTCAGCGGTTTTTTAGGTTCCCGAGTTTTTCCCGAGTTTTTTTTTTAAATCGCCGAGTTTTTCCCGATTAAACTTTTGGGGGGCTTGGCGAGTTTTCCAACTATGGGTAAAACCACTCAGAATACTCGAGGTACATAAGCTACGCTTACAAAATCAAGAAGTAACACAGTGCAAGGTCCAGTGGGACCAGTATACGGATAACAATGCCACCTGGGAAGATTAACATGATATTTTTCAATGATATCCCTACCTTTTCTCTGAAGTTGAAAACAGAATACTTTATTTCTTTTATTTTAACTGATTAAGTACAATTTGTTATTATTTTCATCAAGGATGATGAAAAATCTAAGGGGGTGGGTATGTTACATCCCAAAAATTTTCCCTAAATTTTAAGTTTAACATAGTCGTTGATTTAACGAAACAATATCATGTGAAATTGAGTTAGTTAATTATAGTCATCATTTATTTCTCCATATCATGTGAAATTGAGTTAGTTAATTATAGTCGTTGTATCGATTTATTTATCATATGAAAGTGAGTTAGTTAATTATAGTCGTTGCATAAATATGATGAGCATGTAGAATTAGTTATTTTGACATTGATGAAATCCCTAATGGTCACTTGATGATTTTGAATTAGCAATTTATAAATCTTGAATTGATGTCTTGGTGAGAATGTTATTTTGAATGATTACAGGAAGAAGACTGAAGAGAGAGGAGAAGCATTGCTAAACGGGGTCATCGAAAGGGGATGGTCGAGTAATTCAATCATCAGAATCAACAACTTTGACCTAAAACTACCTTGGCAAGGTTACTAGGACATGGCAACGTATTACAAAGTGGAACCGCATGAGTTATAAATAATGTAAAATAAACATAAATTTTTACCTTTAAAGAATTATCAAATATTAATATTATTTAATTATTATTTTACTTTCTCAAATATGATCATATGTAAATAATAATAAGACAACGCCATTACATTATAAATAATTATCCAATGATGCCACCCTATCATTATGTACACATAAGCATAGATAAGAAAATATAATAATAATAAAATAATTATAACCTTTAAACTTCCCATTTTCTTTCCTCCTCTTTTCTTTTCTCTTTTTAAAATCGATTTGAATGGTTACAAAAGGTTTCTTGTAACAGATGGAAGCCATATAGTCGGGCTCTTTATTATTTATTAGACTCCCATAGTCGTATCACGTATTGGATCTTTTTCCTTCAGTCTTTCAAATACATTACCGCCAGTAACCAAAGTAACAAAGCTCAGAGATTGAATTCATATTTGTTGAACTTCCTTAACATAATTACCGCAGGTCACAGTTCAAAAACCAACGATTTATTCAAGTGCAGGTCTTCCAAATCATCTAGAGGAGTCACATAAGGCCCTGTCACATCTTATTTATTTTCTTTTATTGCTAGTCCAATGCACAACAAACCAAGTATATTAGAATGCTCTAAGTTTCTACCGGATTCTATGTTTTTTCTTTCCATATGGTAGTACTAGTAGTAAGGGAGATTGTGATACCGAATTCATGTCATGATATCTTATAATTCCATTCTAATGCAAAAGGGTGATAGTAGAAATAGATATACATACATTGTATTCTGCTCATATAATGAAAATCTTGCCAAGTAGTCAGTCAAACATATACTTCCATTCATATCTCATAAAGGTGAATAGAATATCTCAAAATCAGAACACCAATGAATTCACTAGGTGATGATGCCAGAATATGGTGAAGAAGGTGAAATGTTCTGATACAATTATAGTATGATAACACCGGGGAATCACTAGCTTGGAGGCCTGAATAAGGTGAGGAGGTCTAGAGAACCTGCAAAACGAGGATGACATCAGTATTCATAAAAATAATATATAAAACATTAATATAGCTCATGCATGTTCCACTTGTGTAAGATGTTGTCAAGCCGAGTGGTGGAAATCAGGTTTGTCGACCCACATTTTGAAATCCTTGGCTAGGGTGGAATTAGGTAGAATTGCCGAACAAGTGATCTTTGTTGATTGTCCAAACGCTTTAGTTATTTTGGCAAATAACTGTTGGGATTTCAACCCACCTGAATACTCTGATGGCTGGACTTATGAACATTCCAAGCCCGATCCCGAGGTAGGGGGGCCGTTATATTAAATTAGAATAAGTGGGGATAAGTAATAGTCCGCGGTTGGGAGGTTAAGCCTATGTCAATGCTTCTCCTCTCACCAATGACATAGCTTGGACAACAAGTGAAAGAAGTTTCTCAAATTATACCGTATGTTCTTTAACCCTCCGAATGTTTAGTTGTTTCATTTCAAGATGAAAGTCAATTACTTTACAAATAGTTGTTACTTAACTAGAAGAAGTTAAATGTTCGCAATTATCTCAATTTGTAATTAGATATTTCATTTCAAGAATATCAGTTACTTATTTTCAGCTGAATATATTGAATAGAGTTTTGTTTCAGTTATAAACAGTTAATGGAAATCAATGTCACGTGATATGAATTAGGAAATCAATTGATTCAAGATTAAAAGTTGTTTAGGAAAAACAGTATGTTACATGTTGACACGCTGGAATAATTAGAAAATAGTAAGAATAAGAATATGAAGAAGGCAAAGATATTACCAAAGATGGCGGATTCAACCACATGCAGGTCAAGGAAATGAGAGTAAAATCAGGTGAGTCGATGAAAAATAATTTAGTGGTGTTGAATGTTAGTGAGTTGTTTCTATTCCTGATGTGCATTCAAAAGAAAACTCCAATAGAAGGGATTCTTGTATAAGGACACAATCAAAATACTCAGAAATAAGTCATTCGCAAAGTTCTTTAAAACCAGTACTGAAAACATGAGTCAGAAATCAGATTGAGTTGAATAAAGGTTTCCCGTTGTAAGCATACAGTAACAGAAGAATGGAAACAAAACAAGAAGTTGAAAACAAAGCTACAAAACAAGAAAGTTTGTTGGTAAAATGAATGATGTTATATATATATAAAACACTTTTTTCCAGAAAGCTTCCTCTATGATCTTCTTAGCAGCAAATGGAATCTTGCACATGTTGGAGTAGAACTCCAACCACTTTGGAACTTTCACTTATCAACCTTTAATTCTATTTGTGTGACATCAAGCAAGAATCAATGATTTCTATGTTTCGCATTCACAATGATGTAAAACTAGTTTGTTTTGGTATTGAAAATATCTTACAAATGACTTTTACGGTTAGTGTATCATTTCAGTCCATCTCAGTTGAACCCCAATTTTTTTTTTTAAATTAAAAACATGTCAAAAACTCGAAGGTTCTTTGTTGGTTCAACCAGATCCTCTCGAGTTCATTTTGTGTTTGCCTGAGTCTGTTTGGGATGGATTCACTGTCCGCTGAGCAGATCCTATGCATTTTCCCTCAAAACTGCACCTGCCCTCAATTTGGATACAAATCAGAACCATATTTGGCATGTAAACTGCGCAAACTTGCAAAATTGGTCTAAAGTTTTGGGGATTTAATTCTGCTTCAATCTTGTAACAAGTTAAAAATACGCGACCAACCGAAACAAATCTGATCACAATTCAAAAGTTGAATTGAAATCCTATATCGAAGTTCAAGGGCAATAGTTTAGCTCTAGTACAACTTAAGTACCTAGTAAGTGCACACAAAAAGATATGTGCATTGTAGAATTGACATATTTATATACAAAATAGATCACTAGATTGATGAAAAGGAGTTGCGCATGATTCCTTATATATATTATATGCAAATATAGGTGTAAGTGATAACTTGTGACATATGAAATCAGGAGCCATCTCTGCAAATAGTGATGGTTGACAAGTCCCAACAATTGATTTAGTATAGAAAACAGCATGTGCTTAAGAAATTCCATAAGGAAACTTCATCTGACAGCTATTCTAAACATACATACAATTTTCTTTGTTAATTCAAAATTGCAAAACAAATTCCTCTTTGATGGAAGAAATAAATATCAAGTACACAAGAAACATATTAAAAAAACAGCTAACCTTGTTTGCAAAATGACAAAATCGCACCACAAAAACAACCAATCAACCTTCAAAGATATAACAATCAACCTTAGAGGGATGGATCCATTTTTTAGAAAATTGGGCATAGGATGAAAATAAAGATTGTGTTTTTTATGACATGAATCTCAAGCAAAGAACAGTTTCCGCCCAATGAAAAAGTAATGAATATCGACATCAGGGATAAAACATGGATAAGGATGTCTTTCTTATCTTGCCCTTGTCCTTTTTTCTTTACCATGTTTATCTTTGATTTTTCTCTTAGAGTATAATTCCCTATACAGGATTATTGCATTGATTTTGCACTGTGCATTCATAGATAATTTTTAATAGGGGAAAAACTAATTCGGAAAAACAACAAACCTCAGCTACTTTCACCCCCAGCACCTCTTCAAGGTCCTTAATAGATGCATTTGCATTGACATCATAGACACCATCAGCTTGTTGCACTATATAATCATTTTTATTTTCAATTTCTTCCTGCATTGACAACAAAAATATTGCATTATTCCTTTTGGTGAACATGAGCTCCTCTAAATTTTGGTTTCTATGTTGCTATAGGTTAGTAAGATATAATATCATCCATAATGTTCTAAGAAATTGAATAGATACAATGAAAAATTATGCAAGTAAAAGATAAAATACTACTGATCAACCCGTAAGCATATGACCTCTTAAGAGTTAAGATGATGGAAAACATTAAATCTAAACATCTTATGCATATCATGTTTGATACAGCAGAAAGATGGCACCTTGAGGAGGGCAATCTTTCACATCTGATGCTTCACCTGACTTCATATTCATATTTAAAATGTAATAAAAATACAATACTGTAAATCGTAACAAAGACTGGGAAACTCATGTTGCAATGAATTAGTTTAAACCAAAGTAACAAGAATTGGAATCGGCAAGGCCGAATCAAATCACGTATTGGCCACAAATCGGCAAATTTTAAAAAACTCTTGAAATTTAGAGATTTTAACAATTTAAAACTTATTTCGTGCACCCGTTATTGAATATAACTTAAACACACTATAAGATCATCAAAAAGAAGCTAACATACATAAATATTGAACATAAATGATAAATCCATCACATACGTAACTATGTTACACGTAAAATGTAAACTGTAGTTGAAGTAAATAGAAATCATAGGATCATAATGAGTCAGATCATAGAATGTATGTAAGATAAAGATCCATGAAACGTATATCTATCGATATTTGTAAACAAAATGAAAAAACAAATTAAACTTTGACTTGACTTTTTGCTTGCCCACACGGCCAATTTTTCGCGATTCACAAACGTGATTTTGGTGATTTTTTGCATGAATCGCATGAATTGGTGATTTATGTGGTGAAATCATTGATCTAGTTCACCGGTTCAAAAAAAAATTGGGAACCATGAATCAATTACCAAACCGGCGATTCAAGTGATTTCATGGCGATTCTCATTACTATGGTTTAAACCAAGGTAATGTGACTCGCGGTGAGTCATGCGAGTCAGCGAGCCGCGCTGACCTTGCCGAGTCACAATGACTCGTGACCCGCGAGCGGAGAGTCACGAGGAGTGACTCGTGTGACTCGCGAGTCACCGAGTGACTTGCGTGACCTGGCCCATCTTGACCCAACCGCGACAGGCTCTAAATCCGGCTATTAAAATATAAATTTTTACAAGTTTTTTTAATGTTTTTTCTTTACATTTCTCACTCATATAACCCTAAAAGGGCTCCCATAACAGTCTATAGTGAAAAGAAGAAAGAGAGAGGTAGAAGAGAAATAGAGTTTTCTTGTTTTGCAACCAGCTGAAAGGAGGAGGAGAAAAGCTTGCATTTGTGACATTGTAGCTTGCATTTAGATCATCAAGGAGTTTATAGGAGCTCTTCTCAACACTTCCCAAAGCATTTGAAAGAGGTAAGACTTGATTGTTTAGATTTTGATGATTTTTTTGTCTAAGCTTATGGGTTTTTTTATAACTTTAGATCTTTATAAAATGCAATGCTGAAATGGTAATATTTGGTCTAAAATGTCTTATTGCAGCAACCTTTACATTTTTCCTTAATTAAGTCATAATGGCTTCTGGAGGTAAAAAACCCAAGCTCTCTAAAGGCAACAAAAAAGATGAGTGTTGGAAGTTCACCATAGAATTTCCGGGTAGAAAGAGAACTCAAACAAAATGCCTATAAACCATTAATAGTGGAGGGATAAATAGATTAAAATACCATATTGCTGGCTTACGTGGTCATGATATTGAGCCTTGTGAAGCTGCAACTGTTGAGGCTCAACGTTTTTGTTATGTAGCCTTGGAAAAATATGAACAAAAATAATTAAAAAGAAAACAATTAGAAGAGTTAGCTCAGATTGGTTCTAGTTCCCTTCCATGCTCATCTGCAAATGTTTCTGAGTTAGTAGGCTGTGTTGGAGAAAGTTCTTCCTGTCCCCCCTATCGTCCTAGTGCTTCTATTGCTCGTGCTTCTTCTACATCTATTCCTTGCACTTCTAGTGATGCTACTGCTGCTGCCCCTTCTAGTAGTGCTGGCTTTACCTTTCGTGCTAGAGTCAGAAAATCTAGTAAGTTGGACAACTTTTTTGTGCCGCGTACCACTCTTGGTGCACAACCCTCACTTGAGAGCATGGGCTAGAATAGGGAGATACATGAAGTTGGAGTAAGAGCAATTTGCAAGTTTTGGTTTTTTTGCGACATTCCATTTATAGCAGCCAAGTACTTCAAGTTTTCAACTTCATTTATATTTGATTGTTTTACGTTTTAAGTTTTAAAATTTATATTCAATTTTATACTTTTAACTTGATGTTGAAAATTTGAAATATGCTAATTAAAATGTTTTTATAAATGTAATAGGACTCCTTATTGGCAAGGGATGATTGATGCAGTTTCCATCTGTGGTGCGGGGTTCAAAGCCCCCACTGAAGATGAGTTGAGTGGCGCCCTCTTGCTAGATATGGTTGAAGAGATGAAACTTGAGTTGGAGGACCACAAAAAGATTTGGAGCCAAAAGGGGTGTACCATCATGACAGATGGATGGACAGATAGGAGGTCCAAAACCCTCCTAAATTTTCTTGTTTCTAGCGGAGGTAATTCATCATGCTCTACTTCTTGAAGTTTAAAATTTAATGTATACTATTATTGAATAACGAAAATTTTGTTTTATTGAGTATTGATTCTTGAATGATAATTATTTTGTTTAATTTTCACTTTCAGGATCCACCATGTTTTTGAGGTCCATAGATCCTTCCTCATGTGTGAAAAATGCAAAATTCTTATGTCAGACAATTGAGGAGGTCATAAGGGAGGTGGGGGAAGACAATGTTGTCCAAGTGGTGACAGATAATGCAGCTAATTATGTTGCTGCAGTAAAATTTTAACTTCTAACTTTCTAAGTTCTACTTCTAAAAAATTTGTTTTAGTTTTTCATTAAATTTTGAAAATTAAAAGTTTTTTAATACATCAAAAAATTTCATTGTTTACTAACTAATTTAAAATTGCTGGAGGAAAACTATTGATGGAGAGACACCCAAAAATCTTTTGGACTCCATGTGCGGCCCATTGCATCGACCTCATGTTAGAGGATATTGGCAAGCTTGTATGGGTGAAATCATGTGTTACCAAGGCCAAAAATCTTTGTAAATTCATCTATAATCATGCCTTGGTCCTCAGCACTATGAGGAAATACACGAAGGGAAAGGAATTGGCTCGTCCTGGTATCACAAGATTTGCCTCTAACTTTATCACACTAAAATCCTTGTTGAGTTCAAGGTTAGAGTTGAGGTGCATGTTTGTTGGTCCAGAATGGAGTTCCTCCTCCTTTGCCAACAGCCCTGCAAGGATAGATGCAACAAAATGCATTTATGATGATGATGATTTTTGGGAGCCATGTTCGAAGATTGTGGAGGTAATTTAAAATTGAAATTTTAAATTTTAAAAGCTTAAGTCTTAAAATTTTATAAATTAATTTGTCTCATACATATTTTTGTTTTATTTTCATTGTGCAACTTTGCAAAGTTTCATCATTCACTAAATTTTTTTTTGTTTAATTGTTTTGTAGATCACCGAGACCCTTGGAGCCCTCCTACGAGTTGCTGATGGCGAGAAGCCCTCTATGGGCTACATTTATGAGGGCATGGATAGGGTCAAGGAGACTATTAAGGCCAAATATATAGGAGTTGAGGAAAACTATGGCCCTATTCGGGACATAATTAATAGGAGATGGAAAAATCAGCTTCATAAGCCCATCCACGCAGCAGCCTATTACCTCAATCCGGCATACCGTTTCCGTGATGATTTCAAGGCAGATGAGGAGGTTCTTAGTGGCCTATACACAGTGATATCGAAGATGTCCCCTAATCCCACAGATATATTGCTTGAGATGGATGCCTATAATAATGCATCAGGGCCCATTTTTTCAAGTCAAATTTGCAAAGAAGGTCGTACAAAATTGCAGCCAGGTAAAGATTGCAGCTTAAGCCTTATACAATCTAGTTTCTAAATTTCTAGCTTTAAACTTAAATTCAAATTTTGAAATAAGACTAATATTTTTTTGTTTTCCTTTTTTCAAAATTTAGATAGATGGTGGCAAATGTTTGGGCCTTCAACCAAAAACCTTCAGCAAATCGCCATCTGCATTTTGAGCCAGCCAAGTAGCGCTTCTGAATGTGAGCGCAACTAGAGCATGTTCGAGCACATCCACTCGAAGAGGCGTAACAGGTTGTCTGTGCAAAAAATGAATAGTCTAGTCTTTGTGCACTGCAACTTGCACATTAGGATTAGGGAGATTTTGGATAGTGACACCTCTCCGATTACTCTAAAGGAGGTTGATCCAGAGTTTGATTGGATCACTGAGGCTATTGATCCTGTCTTTGATGATGAGGACCTACAGTGGCTTGACTAGGCAGATAGAGAGGATCAGGCTGAGGCTGTGGCTATGGTAGCAAAGGACTAGAGAGCTCCAGTTGTTCCTAGTGGCACCTCATAGACATTGGCAGAGCAAGAGGCAGAGAGTACAGTTGATCCTAGAGGCACCTCACAGGCTGATGCTATGGCTACTGAGACATCCAGGACCTACCTTAGATGCCTTACTAAGAGGCATTTTATAGATTATACTGAGCCTGAGGTTGATGCTGAGGTTGGGGATAAGGATGAGGATGATGATGAGGACTCCGACTAGGAGCCATAGCTGTAGACTTCTAGTCTTGTTTTAACTTTTTGTTTAACAGTTTAACTTAATATATGATCAGCATTTGGAACATTTGAATTTGATGATGACTATTGAATCTTGATGTGTTGGATTTCATAATGCATAAATGATAATACATATACATTTTGATGGTTTGCATGGATTTATCTTAGTTTGACTTTAATTACTAGTAATATAGTATTTACTTTTAGCAATTTACCTTTGTAAGTTTGTAGTATTGTACTTATGTAATCGATGTTTGACTTTTAACTTTAAGTATGTGCATTATGGTCAAATTATCTTCTATTTAATGATGTTATTGTGTCTTTATGCTTTATTCAATAATGGGTGCATGGAATGTTCTTTAAATCCTAAAAAATCTCAAAATTTCGAAGTTTTTTCACTTTGCTGAGTCACCGCCAAGTCATCGCCAAGCCGGGTCATGAGTCAGAGCCGGGTCACGAGTCAAGTTACCCTTGCCGAGTCCGAGCCGAGTCGGAGTCTCGTTATATTGGTTTAAACTAAATCAAACATGGCATATTGCAATAATGCCTAGAAATACATATAAAAAAATTGACCCCTTTAAGACATTCAAAAATTAGTGCAATGAATAGAGTTAAGTCCAGCACTTTACTACACATCAAAGACCAAGTACCCTCGTTTAATTTTAAAACAAAAGACATGATATGAGACAGAATAGAGCACATTTATTCAATTGAACCATGCAATAAAGTGAAGACATTCTATAACACTCTTCACATGTACACTACATTCCACTTAATTATCTTATTTGCATTTTTCAAGTATATTTAGGTCTAATTATTGTAGTTCAATCAATACGAAAATAATGATATTTTGAGCCTCAATGTCAAATAGACTCACCTTCTCAATGTAGTGTTTAAACCGTATTGCAAAATAATCCTGAGATACCTACTTCAATATTCAAGAATGTATACAACGATAACTCCCCACTAGGGTTGGCCCACTTAGTGTATAAGTGGATAGTCCAAAACTGAGTCCATACAGGCCACTTAGTGTCTACCTGCTGCTTTATAACTCCTCCACAAATTTGGTGTAGCTTAGTGCCTACCTGCTGCTTTACAACTCCTCCACAAATTTGGTGTAGTTGGTTAATCACTTAATTCTTGGGGCTGTTGTGCCCATATTAACTGAGATAGAATTTAAGCTATAGTGCCACATTATCCTTCACCTAGTTTAATATTCAAGTTTGCATATTACTAAAGATGGTGATTAAACTTCACACTGTATTTGCTAAATAAACTTGAGATATGTATTTTCATATTAACTGAGATAGAATTTAAGCTATAGTGCCACATTATCCTTCACCTAGTTTAATATTCAAGTTTGCATATTACTAAAGATGGTGATTAAACTTCACACTGTATTTGCTAAATAAACTTGAGATATGTATTTTCATATTCAGCTTTGTGTATAACTCCTCAATAAAAATCTAGTTAGTGTATAAATGAATATTCAACAATGTTAAGGCCATACTGGCTAATTGGTCTTATGTGTGTGTGTAATTTATGTGCTCCTTTATTACTAATAAGGTACTTGGTTATTGTATCAGTGGATATTCCAAGATGTTGAACCCATATTGACAACTTAGTGATTTTCATAGAAAGCTATTAAAACATGCATGTACTGTTCAGCCATGCATAGTAAGGAAATTATCACATCAGTTGCATCATCTTAAAATGTATGTGAGTGCTACCTAGAATTCCTGACCCTGAGAGATTTATTATGGTATATAACTTCCTGCCATCAGAGTAACTATTTGCTCCCAATGACCAAAGGTCAAAGTATGACAAGGTTAGACACTCACTCCAGTTCCAAGATCAATTCATTGAATTTTTATTAGCTGGGAAGCAAAACAGAGAAGAGGTCCTTAGATAAAGGAAAGGTAAAAACCACAATAAGTGAACACGATGTAGCAAGAGTATGAAAGTCATGGCAAGGCATTCAAATGCATGTAAAAGAGCTCGAACATCATTATCATTTCCCATTATCTAGCCAATGAGTTTTGTTGCACCATTAGCTCGTTTTGCCTTGGCCCCATGGGCGAACCAAGTTCTCTATATGATCAAAGAAGTTTTTGGCCTAGACAATTTCGATTGTGGGCTGATCAGGGTTGTTTCAGTGGGCTTTCCAGACACTATTTTAGTAAGTTGGCAGGCTCAGCATTCTTGGCATTATAGGGTTGGACTAGAAGCCTCTTGTTGAGACCTTTCTAGCGGGCTATCACACATGCATATCCAAGTCCATCTGATTAGAGATTTTAATGCCTAAAGACTTAACTGATTTATTATACAGTGACTTTATAACTTAAGTTCATGTTGTTAATGTCACTTTATTATCTATGGGCACTTTATTTCCTCAAGTGGGGGAAAAAGTATTTGTTTAAAAAAGGAAATAAAGAAACAAAGAGAGCAATGCCAAGAGTCCCTTGTCTGTTCTTAAAAGAGAAGGAGCTCATTTCCAGCATACATAGTTTTGTGATTTGGATTTCATCCTCTCTTGGAGAGTTATTTTTTAAAGCTTTCAGTAGGTGAGGGGACAGAAATCCTCAAGCTTGGGCAGTACACAAAAACCCATTGTCGGTCAGAGACATTGCGCAAGTGTTTCACATTCTATTCTAGGTTCATCTTTTCTGTTATCCGGTTTTGTTGTAGTTACTATATTTATTATTGGATTTCTTGATCATTTTGTTGAAGAACTTCAATGAAACATTAGGTTTGAAAATGTACTTCTGTTGGAGATTTATTGCATAAAATTTTTGAGGTTTCCTATATTTGGCTATTTGTTGGCAAAATCTGAATAATCATTGCATGAATATATTTGTTTAAAATTTTTGAGATTTGTTTAAGGACTTTGGGGCAAATGTCCGGTTAAGGATATTATAGTGGTATCAGAGCATTGAACCTGCCATCCTATTGGGTATAGTCAGAGGCTTCATTAGAGATGGAAGTAATAAGTATTTGCTGGTCTAAATTTTTTATCAAAGTCAGTGCAAACAAGAAAATATTTTGACCCAAAGTATCTTAAGCGTCAAACAAATTTCTTCTATTCTCAATTAATTTTAGCAAATCTTGACAAACTAGGCAAGAAATATCATTTTTTTTGAGAGCCATTATCTTGGAGAAATATTATTTTCCATAAAACACTAGACAGAGAAATAGAGATCTGGCTCAAACTTCAAGTGGAAGCCTGTGAGAGTGCGTGGATGTTTATTTTAATTTGTTAATTCTTGAAGTGTCGTTTCATTGCCACTCAAAGATTGAGATGACCCTAGCTATTAAAGTCACTAAAGAACCAATGCTTAAGCTGTGACAGTGCGTTAAACACTTTTTCTGAAACTAAACTATAAAGATAATGTTCTATAAATTTGCCAAACTAAAAGAAATGTTTCAGTCATTTCACTGAATGTGCTGGTAATAGTGGTTGCAATGATAATTCCGATCAATATTTGCTAACTCGAAAACTAATCTTACATCATTTATAACAATACGAAAATATTGCATGAATGCACTAGTTTCCAAATAATGGAAACGATGTCAAAAAAAAAACCTGAAATTCCTTACTCTTAAGGGTTTCGTCTGATTGTAATGCCGCTGATGAATGCGATTCTGTTCTTCACAATCTGGAGGTTCCTACTACGTGGGTCTTAAGAACGTTGTCTGTCCGCCGTATTGCAATAAGAGCCCACGAGTCGGAGTTGACCAAACCACCCGCTACGATTTATCTATGATATAACCTTCTTATCGAGCGCCCAGGAAACGATATTGTTACTGCTGTCGAAATTGAACCTTGACAATGCAGACGAATTTATCAATATTGGATGCGGGTATCTGAACTATGAATATGCAGTGTGCCGCCTGAGTGAAAAAAAACCCTGTCTGGAAGCGCTTGAGGTTAATGGGTTTCACCCGCTATCTGCCTTTAGTTATCTGCTGAAGAATTGTTCCAGACTGAGTCGAGAATGGGGTGCCGAAATAGTTGCCAGCTCATTCAAGTAAATCACTCGATCATGAGTAGCAGACCATCCCAAACCAGATCCGAATTTCGCTAATTCTTTAATAATTCGGTGGTTGGTAATTAACTCGTCAAAAATGCAAGAGTTCCCAATTTGGCCTTAGGCCACAGATTTCCGCCCTGATGAGATGACTGTAATGCCACCTCCCGTTTTGCAATAATTTGGGTGATATCTCACACCCTCAAAATTGCTTATCAATGGGAGTTTTCGTTCCCAAAGATAAATTGAGAATTTGCAGACCAAATGACTACAAATTGCTCCAACTGAAGAAGAAGTAGAATCCACAGAACCGCTTGTGCAAATGGGTGCCTCTTGTCCTCTATTTATTCACTTTTTTTGAGAAGTCGCTAGAAGCTTCCAGAACAACTTATTATAATAACTTATTATAATGTATTTTATTATTAATTAACTTTATAAAATTAAATAAATAACTTTATAAAGTTAAAGTACAATCTCAATTCGACATTAAGACAAGTAGGCCCCACTTACTGGATAATAACTTTCTGAGAGCAAGAATGTAATCATCTGTCAACAGAATGACTCTCTCTTCCAAAATTATTTGCCTACGAGAGTCAATGATAGGCAAATCCCTAGTAGATGTTATGTCGCTAGAAAGGGGACATGACAGTCCGCCCTTCCTAAAATTGCTTGTCCTCAAGCAATCTTAAAGCTGGATCCTGCAAAATTGTTTCATTTTCCCAAGTGGCATCTTCAACTGGTAGATCTTTCCATTTAACCAAATATTCTCTGATTATCCTTCTGCGGAGCTATTTTTCCCTACTTTCCAAAATGAATTCCGGCACTACGATCAATTTCCCTTCATCATCCAAAGGAGGTAATACTGTAGAAGGTACCACATTCTGTCCCAGCGCCTTTTTGAGGCGCGACACATGGAACACATTATACACTTTGCTATCTGCTGGAAGCTCAAGCTCATAAGCCAATTCCCCTATTCGTCTGGTGATTCTGAAAGGTCCATAATATCTAGGCTTGAGCTTTTCTGACCCACTTCTTTTAAGAGTAGATTGCCGAAAGGGCTGAAGCATGAGGTAAACCATGTCACCAACCTCAAATCTTCTCTCAGTTCTCTTCTGATCTGCATATTGCTTATATTGATTCTGTGCCCGAGAGATATTATCTCGAAGAGTGCTAATAATGTCTTTACTTTCTTGAATCAAATCCTCGGCACGTGGAACCCGGACATCCCCCATCAGCAAGTCAATAAAGCTCGGTGCATCATACCCATATAATGCTCGGAAAGGTGTCATCTGAATGGACATGTGAAAAGTGGTATTGTAACAATATTCAGACAAATAAATCCATCTTACCCATGCCTTCTGCTGATCAGCCACGTAATTCCTCAAGTAGCCTTCCACCCACTTGTTTACTATCTTCGTCTGTCCATCAGTCTGCGGGTGATAACTAGTACTGGGTGTGAGCTCAGTGCCACATAATCGAAACACCTCCTTCCAGAAATGACTCAAGAATCTGCTATCCCTGTCACTGACAATACTACGGGGTATCCCATGTAACCTGAGAACCTCTCTGAAGAATACCTCAGCTACCTGTACTGCTATATAAGTCGTGGTGATGGGAAAGAAGTGAGCATATTTCGTTAGTCTATCCACCACCACATAAATGCAATCGCGTCCCTGAGCCTTGGGCAACCCTGTAATGAAATCCATGGATATGCATTCCCACTTTTGTCTAGGGATGGGAAGTGGCTGTAGGAGTCCTGCTGGGAAGGTGTGCTCCTGTTTATTCTGTTGACAAACAGGACACTCACGAACATACTGCAATACATCCTTCTTGAGTCCTTTCCATGTAAACCGTTCTCGCACCTGTCTATATGTTTTAAAGTACCCGGGATGACCAGCTATGGGTGAATCATGAAGAGTCCGCATAATAGACCGTTTCACCTTCGATCCTGGGACTAAAAAGATCCTGCTCTTGTAAATGATCAAGTCATCCGCAAGTGAATACCTGGTATCACAATTGTTCCATCAACTATCCTAGATGCCCAAGAGTCTCTAGCATACTCTGCAACAATCAAATGCTTCCAATCCTCAGAGATCTCAATCATCGCACTAAGATGCGGCCTGCATGACAAGGCGTCTGCTACCACATTCTGAGTGCCCTTAACATATGATATATCAAAGTCGTATGCCTGTAGCTTACTTACCCATTTCTGTTGTCTATCATTGAGATCTCTCTGCCCAAGGAAATGTCTCAAACTGTTGTGGTCAGTTTTTATACAAAACTTATCTCCTACTAAATACTACCTGAACTTAGCTAATGCATGCATGATAGCTAACATCTCCTTGTCGTAAATGCTGAATGATCTCTTTGGCCCACGGAGTTTCCTACTCTCATATGCAATAGGGTGTTTGTCCTGCATCAAAACAGCCCCAATACCATCTCCTGAGGCATCACACTGAAGTTCAAATGGCTTCGAGAAATCGGCAATGCTAGTACCGGGCATGAAGTCATGATTTCCTTAAATCTGTCAAAACAAGCCTGTGCCTTTCCTGTCCAAACAAAAGCTCCCTTTTTGAGCAAATCTGTCATAGGGGCCGCATGTCGCGAATATCCGCAAACAAATCTGCGGTAGAAGCCACATAAACCAAGGAATCCTCTCAGCTGAGTCAGGTTCTCAGGAATTGGCCATTCCACAATAGCACGAATCTTATCAGGATCCATCCGTACTCCTTCTCTGCTGATAATATGACCTAAGTATAATAACTCGGTCATACCCAAATCACATTTGGACTCTTTGGCATACAAAGACTCTACCTGCAAGGTCTTCAATACTGTCTCTAAATGCTCCATATGCTCACGCCATGTCCCACTATATACCAAGATATCATCAAAGAAAACCAACACAAATTTCCTCAGCTGATGATGGAACACCTTATTCATGGTGGACTGGAAAGTAGCTGGTGCATTGGTCAACCCGAATGGCATCACTACAAACTCAAAGTGTCCACAATGACATCTGAAGGCAGTCTTCTCTATGTCCTGTTCTCTGACTCTAATCTGGTGGTAACCGGATCTCAGATCTATCTTACTAAAGTAGCATGCCCCATGTAGTTCATCTATCAACTCATCAATTCGTGGAATAGGATATCTATTCTTAATGGTCTTCTTATTCAGCATTTTGTAATCAATGCACATCCAAAGAGAACCATCTTTCTTTTTTACCAAAACTACTGAAGAAGCAAAAGGAGACTTACTAGGTCTAATGTGTCCCATTGCGAGAAGCTCCTTGATGATTTTTTCTATTTCATCCTTGAGCCTCTTTGGATGCCTATATGGAGTGATCATAACTGGTTTAGCCCCCTCTTCTAATTCGATGATGTGCTCAATCCCTCTATCAGGTGGTGTACCAAGGGGAATATCGCTGAATACCTTACTATACTTTCCCCTCAATATCTGGATGTCTGGATGATATTTTGTCTTTTGTTGTTCCTCCTTTGTAGGCATGAGAGTACACATGGCTGCCCATTCAATATCGTTATGCCTCACCAATCTTTCCAATCTTCTGAGAGAAATAGTTCGGATATCACTATTCCTGATAGCTCTCAACACATGCTGATTCCCATTTACCTCAAACTTGATCTCCATGTCCTTGAGACGGAAAGTGACTTCGCCCAATGAACGTAACCATGCCATACCCAAAACGATATCCAAGTCGCCCATATTGACCACATGGTAATCTGCTTTAAACTCATAATTATTCAGACGTAAAGGCATGTCTCTGACCATTCTATTGCACTTAAGAGTGTATCCATCGGCAACCTGTACTCAGAGACCCTCAAACTCCTCTGTCTTGATTCCACGGCGCTCAACCAGTCGTGCATCAATGAAGTTGTGTGTAGCACCTGTATCAACCAATGTGATCACCTTCTGTCCTGCTAGAACACCACGTAACCTAAAAGATCCCTCCTGCTGAATACTAGACAAATGCCCCTGCTGTAAATGTAACTCAATTTCTTCCTTTTGTTCTGAATTTCCTGTTTCTCCTTCAGGTTCTGAACTACTGTGATCATCCTCATTTGCCGTACTGTCAAAATTCGATCCTTCGTAATATGCCCACATAATTCTATTGGCCTTCCCCTTAGGTCTTAAAGGACAATCATGGTCCTTGTCATATGGGCCTTTGCAATAAAAGCATAGTTTCTTCCTACGCAAGTCGTTTAATGCTTATGCATCTAGGGGTGTAGTAGATTTTCCTTTGGTTTCAATACTCTTCCCTTTATTTTTATCAAACTTCTTATTGTCTCTGAAAGAAGTAGCACTCTTGGAAGTGGACCTACTAGAAGGTGTTGTTAACTCCATACTCTGTGCTTTCCTCATGGCCTCCTGAAGTGTTGGTGGATCAAATGCCTTAATCCACCCCTTAAGGGGTTCGGACAATCCTTCTGTGAATAAGATAACCAACCGTCTCTCAGACACATCCTGTACCATAACTGACAACCTCTGAAATTCACTAATATAAACTTACAAATTGCCTGACTGTCCTAACTGAGCGAGGTCGCGAAAATAAATTTCCGGATCCTTTTTATCAAAACGTTCAACCAATCTATCCACAAAGTCCTGGTAAGATGTCACCTGGTTGTGCTGCAACGTAACCATCCCGTGTGACCACCAATCATGAGTTGCTCCCTCCAAATGCAAGGTGGCATATCTGATGGCATCTATCTCTGACATAGGCCTCAATGCCAGGAATGTGTCCAACTTATGAAACCAAGCCTGTGCTGTTATCTGACCACTACCATCGAAAGATGGTAAAGTGAGTTTGCTAACAGTTCGCTGCAACTCACTATCATGACCTCCTCTAGACCTCCTATTCTGACGGTTGCTCCTCATGTGCTCTCTCCTTTGGTTCAGATAGCGATCAAAGTTCAATAGTTCACGCACATGTGGGGGTAATGCTTGCCATTCAGCAGTAGCAGCTCTGAGATCATCCTAAAAATCATCCGGTAAATCGTCTTCTCCTATCTCCTGAGCCTCTTCCCTTAGAAAAGAAGGACGAGTAGGCCTATTTGCTGTCCATGATCTGCGCCTAGGAGCACCCTGTGAGCCTACCACACTTCTGTTATCATGATCAGGTGTACCTCTACCTTGTTCCTGAAACCTGGGCTAAACAACTCTCTCCATTATGGTAGTCAAAGCTTGTAGTGACTGAGCTATTTCTTGCTGTCCGGTAGTCATGATTCTGTAAAACTCTTTGGTTTCATCGTCATCAACTCTGGGAAATCTAGATGGACTTTGTGACTGTCTTTCTCCCATATCACTGCCCTTAAGTATTGTTCTCCTGCGAATATAATATCTGGAATATGGTTGCATAAAAATGTTCTACCCAACAGGATGGCAGGAATACTGCTCTGATACCACTGAGATGACCCTAGCTATTAAAGTCACTAAAGAACCAATGCTTAAGCTATGACAGTGCGTTAAACACTTTGGCCAAAAATGCAAGAGTTCCCAATTTGGCATTAGGCCGCAGATTTTCGCCCTGATGAGATGACTGTAATGCCACCTCCCGTTTTGCAATAATTCGGGTGATATCTCACACCTTCAAAATTGCTTATCAATGGGAGTTTTCGTTCCAAAAGATAAATTGAGAATTTGCAAACCAAATGACTACAAATTGCTCCAACTGAAGAAGTAGAATCCACAAAACCGCTTGTGCAAATGGGTGCCTCTTGTCCTCTATTTATTCACTTTTTTTGAGAAGTCGCTGGAAGCTTCCAGAACAACTTATTATAATAACTTATTATAATGTATTTTATTATTAATTAACTTATAAAATTAAATAAATAACTTTATAAAGTTAAAGTACAATCTCAATTCGACTATTAAGACAAGTAGGCCCCACTTACTGGATAATAACTTTCTGAGAGCAAGAATGTAATCATCTGTCAACAGAATGACTCTCTCTTCCAAAATTATTTGCCTACGAGAGTCAATGATAGGCAAATCCCTGGTAGAAGTTATGTCGCTAGAAAGGGGACATGACAAAGATGAACTGAAGTTCGGCTTTAGTGTTATCGTGTAATGTCCCTCCAAGAGAACTTTCCCTTTGAAATTCATAAAGGAAAAATTAATATTTCAATATTAATTATTTTATATTTATTTCAATTTATTGAGCTAATATATAATAATTGAACCAAATCGGTTGATAGCTTACGAGAATCAACACCTGATTTCCATTGGGTAAATAGAGGAGGCAAATGCTTTTTGAGGGAGAAGAAAATGGTGTGAATATTCAAAATTGAATTGAGGTTGAAGGTCTTATTCTCCTTTCGTCAATATTTTATTGGCCTACTGGAGTCGAAAGTAGTAATGGCAAATCTATATACATTCATTGGTGATGCTTGAGAAGGAGATTGGAATTGAATAACCACCGTCAGGGGAAGAAACCCAATAATTACCATTTTAATATGTTGCGGACATGGTAAAAAGAGGCTGGAGTATATTGTAGTCGGACAGGTATCGTTTGAACCAGAGTAACGAGAATCGCGCTGAAATCGCGTGAATCACCGATTCAGCGATCAGATTCATGCACCCCGATTTTTTTGGAGTCGGAAATCGTGATCGGCGATTTCATCGGGTGAATCGCCTGAATCGCATGTATCGGCGATTCACTCAAAAAATCGCCTGAATCGCCATTAGAAATCGCCAAAAATCGGCTGGTAACAGCATGCATGTTTAGTTGGAAATAATAAAAAAATCACTTATGTTTTTTGCTTTCTTTTTTACCTTTCCTCTTTGTTATAACCCTAAAGGGCCTTCTAATTGTTAAGCATGACTAGAAGAGAGGAGAAGAGAAAAGAAGAACCATAGGTTATAAAAAAAAAAAGACGACAAATAAAAAATGTTTAGAATGCATAACGGATGATGCCCAAGGGAAGGGAAAGACATAATCAGGTAGTAAAACATCAGCGGTTCCCAGAAAGAGTGTGGGATCAGAAGAAAATCACAAAAACACTGTGTTCCATATAGTTTTGTGTGGGTTTCAGAGTGCAAATTTGGTTTTGGCGACGGGGGCGCTGCCCCTCGACCCTGCCCTGTATCGCGACAGGGAGCGCGCCCGGGGCGCTGCCCCTCGACCCCGCTGGGGGCGTTGCCCCCTAGACCCCCAGTCGTTGCGGTTATCAGTCGTGGGAAGTCTCACCAATTGATGAGACCTGAAGCTATTGCAGGCATGGAGTGTCTGTGGTGGAGAGAACAATAGAGCAAGCCTTTCGAGAGGGGTGATATGCTTTGAAGCACTTGGAGTAGGTGTTGGATGTGAAGCTATCTTATAAAAACTCTTTACCCCATGTGGTAAACACAAACTTCCATGTTTATATATGTTAAGTTTCAACTTCTATTTGATGATGTTATAGTGTGTTTAAGTTATATTCAATAAAGGGTGCATGAAATAAGTCTTAAATTGTTAAAATCTCTACATTTAAAGGGTTTTTTCAAATTTGCCGATTCATCGCCGATTCACCGGCGATTCACCCCCGATTCACGATTCGATTCGGCCATGCCGATTCCGATACGATTCCGATTCTCGTTACTTTGGTTTGAACAAGTACCACCGTGATGACCATCTGGAACATGTTGCTCAAGCAGAACGTCTGAAGTCAATCCAAGGTTGTAATGTAACCGTGAACAGGGAAAGTATATCTTTAAGGAAAAGCACGGGGTTGAGAATCAGAAGTGTTAGTGACTAAACTAACATGGTAACCACAGAAGCCAAGGGAATCAAGAACCATTGAAGACAAGGCGCTAGGCATAGGTTCCAATGTCACAAAATACATCTGGTTGCCGATACTCTCAAGTCAATTCCTACCACGTTTACAAGTGCATGTCCATTTATGTATTTATCTGGAAATGTTATTCATAACTACAGTATCCAATAAACTCATGTTCCATTTCTGTGTAATTGTTAAATAACTGACTGATCATTGGTTGAGAGGATTAAAGGGTTAATAAGAAACAAGTTTTATAAACTGAGAATTGACTGTAATAATTCAGGACAGAGACAGTAGTATACATTGATCTGTATAATTCTGGCACTTTCATTTATTGTCCAAATTTTACTCTGCAAGAAATAACAATAGGAACAGATTGGAATACAGAGTTGCATAAATACTTGAGTAACTACGGTGAAAAATCTTAAGATTAGTAATCTGGAACTTTACATATCAAGCCTTGTCGCATGTGGAAATACTGAGGAAATACTGGTGTTAATTCACAAGCCTTGGTGAATACTTAATATCTATTGCACTAAGATTACCGTATGGGGTTTTCATACTTTTGCCACTTAGTTTGGTATTTATATTTCAAACTATAGTGGACACTAAAGTGTCCAACGTGTCTAATGATTGGAAATAAATCTTTGCCAGTAACCAATCAAATGTTTCAGATTATATTTGCTCTGCCAAAATCTATTGGAGGACTTTTCAAATTGTTATTAAATAATCAGCGGTAATACTATGACTCAATAAACTATAATTTTTGGTGCTCAAAATGAATATTGGTTGTTTTTAATCCTTTGGTTGGAGAATTTCTCTTAGATTGGTTTAATATTTCGCTAATGTTCTTCAGCGGGAAGGAGTAAGTTCGGAGAGAATATGAGATATAGAGGCGTTTATTTTTAGGATATAACAGGCTGCAAAACATAATTTTTTACAAACAGTATTATATTCCTTTGCCTTGCCGCTATTGTTGTCGACAATTGAAGTCTTGCCATTTCTGAAAACTTTAATAGCTCTGTGCATAGGGGTGTAGACTGAGAACATGCCGTATTAAGTTGCTGGGAGTCATGGTTCTCTGTGTAGAATACGGGCTCAACATTGTAGCAACATCAACTGTTGTAAATTTTTCAAAAGGAACTCTTTGCTGGTGGACATGTATTTCAACTGTGTTCTTGAACAGCTTAGTACAGTTATTTCCTATTGATGATTTCATTATGATACAAGAAGTTTGTATGGTAGTAGCATAGTAGCACTATTGTCAGAAAAGAAAAATTCCTTGGTATGAATCCTACGACAAACCAGAGAACTGCAGCATAAATTTGGCTATTCATTAACTTTATGTATCAGAACCTCACAGGGACTACAGTGGTGGTTGTATTAAGTTGAACAGATTTACCAGATATCATATTTTGCTGGAAACTTCTTCTGTGGTTACTGTATTTGAGGAAAGGACCCTTCTCGGTGGTTATCGCCCTTGGTTAGAAACTCATTCCTATCTATTTGATATTGGTGTGGTCACTTAGCTTGTGAATATTTAAGGCATCATAGTTCTGAGACGAATATGAGTTTTGATATGCATCAGTTATAGACCCCCATTCAGACCAGTGACTTCTGATATTTCATGATTGCATGGACGGGCAGAGATAGCACATAAAGTATCTGCAGACACTCCTGGAATTGAAGCTAGCACCTCTCTAGGATTGATTGTTGAAAATCACAGAGTTGTTATATTGGTGAACACACATGGTAGCTGTCCCATTGTTCTGGTCAAGTTTTGCTTCTGGCTGGCTGAAAGTTAGTTGGCTACAGTTTAAGGGCATGACATTATAGTTGTAATTTACACTCCCAAAACCTGCAATTTAACTTACAGAGGCACACAAACAGTTATCATAAGGATGTTAGACTCACCATCAGTTTGGCATAGACTCTCAGGGTGTGGCTGGGGTGAAGCATCTTGGACAAAGAGAGAACAAATAGGAGTAGCTCTCTACTGTCCGATCTATTATGAGATTCCAGGGAGGCTCCATTGCCTGTTCAGAGAATGCAAATCCCTGTCCTCCTTCAGGTATGATGATCAGTGATGCCTTGCACTCTCTGTCTCCAGGAGGCCTTTTGTCTTCAGGATCTCTCTCCGAGAATTTTCTCCCTCTAGATCTGCATCCCCTCATCAGCCTATCACTTCTTCATTCCGGTTGCCTCTCCTAGAGGAACCAAGCAGTCTGGGAGCCCGTCCACTGCTACTCACATCAGATTGATGAGACCACACAGAGATCACACACACATGCGCCATCAGCAACAGCAACCCTCCTCTCTCTGGCAACAAGACCAGACTTCTCGGCACTTGGATAAATATCCTTCGGTCTCGAGCTACTTTCTGACGACTACATGCCACTCATTTTGCAGTTTTGGAGTCTCTCTTGTATAGGGTTGTTTCTCTTTATTTTCTTTTTGGTCTGTTGGTTTCCTTGTTTCCGGACACAGTTTGGTTGTCCTGCTGCCTTCTGGTCTCTGTTTGTAGTTTCAGTCCCTTAGGGCCTTTTGTGGTCTCTTGTTGGACATTAATATCTTAGCTTCTTTTATCTACAGTTGCATCAATTCAGAGTGGCATTGCTTGGGATAACAGTTTTCACTTTTGGAAAGACCGTCAGAAAACTAGCCCATAGGAAAGGAATACAGCAGAATATTTGTGCTAAATTCGAGCAAGGAGATTCTCCTATAGCAGGTTGTGAGTCACATAGCTTATTTTTGACATTACTGTATCATCTTTGAGCACTGTCATGGAAAAAATGCCTACTTTAAGAAAGGTTGCGCAGGATCTTAATCAAACTCAACAAACAGCTCCGAATTTGCAGCAGGATAAAAGAGGACAAATCCTTTGTTTCTATAAGGAATACAATATTCTCCCTACATCAGTTAAGAAAGATCTACCTTTTATTGATTACTTGGATTGGCATCCAAAGTTGTACTTTAAGAATAATGTGGTAAAGAATGAATACCACGAGATAGCTCATGAACTCTTGGCACAAGGAGCTCGCAAAGAGTTGTACGAGGAGTTTTCAGCAGTCAAAAGTCAGCCTACAGACGGACCAAATGTCAAACAAGGTATGAATAGCAATGGAGGGAAATGCACTATACAAGTTACAGGTGGTCAGGAAAAAGAACAACCAATTACCAGTGATTCAGAGTCTTCACATAATCAAAGGAATGATGTTAATAATGGCACAGGTCTATTGATAGGTAGTATGGAGGTAGAGGTCTTGTGGAACTGCCTACAATAGTGCTCTTGATGGGCATATTGATAGTGTGTTGGAGGAGATTGTCCAATCAGCTAAGGATGATGACTCCACATCTTTTGTGAGTGCTGATGCTTATTTTGATCTGGACCTAATGGTATCTACTTATGGTATGGGTTCATCTTGTGATGGATTTTATTTTGAAAGTAGTGTTGTCCCCCTTTCCATTGCACAGTTGGACATGGAAAAGAACACTCATGGCATTGATAGGTGTGATGACATGTATTCTCTTACCCCAAATGCAGTTGATTGCTCTCATACACCCACTAGTTCATATCTGTTGGGAAATCAGCTGAAGGTAACTAAAGATAAAATTATTGCATCTTTATCACACTTTGATGAAATATATGAGACGTTTGAAAAACACCTTTGGAAGGGACAAACGGAATGGGAACAAAGGGGATTCAAAGAGGAATTTTCACACCCATTAATAATCCAGGAAAGGCTAAAAACTATGAAATCAGATTATCTATACCTTCTTTCACATCATGACCATCTCTTTGACCCTTCATAGATTTACTCAAAAGCACTAAGGAAGAAGGAAGAAGAAGTAGATGCATGACGTATGAGCTCATGAATGCCAAGGACACCCTAGAGACTACTCTAGTGACATTTCATGAAGCAAAAAATCAGACTGCTGAGTTAAATCAGAAATTAGATTTGGCACACTCTAATCCAGCCAACTGTCATATATGACCATTGAGGAGGTTGTTAATAATGATAGTGCGAAGGCTGATCAGGCTGAGCATGATTCATCCAATTCTAGTGGGCAGATTGTACTTTATGATGAGTCATTGACTGAGGTTGAGGCTATGCATTGTGACCATACAGTGGGGAATGCCCATCACTTTTCATTTGATCCACACCTTGAGGATTTCATGAGAAGCTGGTGTAGATTGGCTTAGAGTTGGTATCATCCATTGTGGGATGAAGGTCTGCCTTCTCCAGAAGATGGGATTAAAGGTTGAGAGTATCTGAATCAGGTGACTATGGGAGATCATTTACAGGGGCACCAGTTAGTTTTCCATTATAGCGATATATATCCGAGAGGGTTGGATACTTCTATATCACAAAGATCTCATGCAGATATAGAGTGATTATGGTGTCAGTCGCCACCAACAAGGTTACTTGCAGAGTCAACACATCCATAGGGGTCTTGCAAAGGTTGGATGTAGTTATGAGATTGCAGATTCCTTCAGTGCTTTGTATCTCCTTAAGTCTGATGGATGTGATAGCAATTTGTTTTGAGACACGAGTATTGAAAGAGTTAGAAGTATAGCTTGGGTAGGTTCCAATGATGGGCTTCACCACTTCTTGCATTGTGACGAGGCCAGATTTGAGCAACAAAAGTCCATTGATCACATTGGGCCTAATTTGACTTTTATGGATTCATCGTGTGTGTAAGATTTGGATAGTGGGTATGGCATATATACTTGCATTGTAGATGGAGGCATGATAGGTTTGCTTTCTAAGTTTCTCTCTACTAAGATGTTCACTATTGTGACACGTACTATTAGATCACCCCACCATTTCCACCATGGTGGCCTGGTGATTGTGTTAGGTAGGAACTATCATCTCCATTAGCACAAGTTTTATAGGAGCTAGACTATGATATTAAGGACATGACACAGGTTTACACTTGGGATCCAAGTGGAGCATGCACTTGGGATCCAAGTGGAGCATGCACATGGATGGTTATGGATCAAGGATTTGGGAGGAGTGATTTGTCACATTCCACTCTTGATGAAGATTGGTACATTATCAAGCTCCCTCCACCTCGTGATATTAGAGGTGTGTGTAGTTATAGTTGGAGCGAGGTACTTAGTTGGGTAGCGAGCATTTCCTTTTATGATAGAAATGCATGGCAAGTTGTCTTGGTTGAATATACACATGAGATGTTTTGGATGTTGGATATCCAGTTGGTTAGTGCTTGGGTTCATTTTGAGTTGTCTTACGACTTTGGGGTTAAAGATGTTTACACTAGTGTTGTGCAGCGGTTCTACAGAGTATTAACTTTGAGGTAGATATGAGATCCACGCATTTGGTTCCAGCTTATAGATGCAAATTGCTTGGGGTCAAGTAATCTTTGGGAATGGAGGATTGTCATGTGCCTTTTTCTAGCCAGTGAGTTTTGTTGCGCCATTAGCTTGTTTTGCCTTGGCCCCATGGGCAAACCAAGTTTTCTATACGATCACAGTAGTTTTTGGCCTAGGCGATTTTAGTTGCGGGCTAATCGGGGTTGTTTTAGTAGGGTTTCCAAACACTTACTATTTTTAGCAAGTCATTAGGCTCATCGTTTAGAGTTGGACTAGGACCATCTTGTTGAGATCTTCAACAAGCTATCACACATGCATATCCGAGTCCATCTAATTAGAGATTTTAATACCTAAAGATTTAACTGATTTATTATAAAGTGACTTTATAACTTAAGTCCATATTGTTAATGTCATTTTATTATCTATGGGCCCTTTATTTCCTTAAGTGAGGGAAAAAGTATTATTTTAAAAAGGGAATAAAGAAACAGAAGGGGGAATATAAGAGTCGCATGTTTGTTCTTAAAAGGGAAGGAGTTCAATTCTAGCATACTTGGTTTCGTGACTTGGATTTCACTTTCTTTCTTGGAGAGTTATTTTTAAAAGCTTCAACTTTCAGCAGGTGAGAGGATGGAAACCCTCAAACTTGGGTAGTGGACAGAAACCCATTGTCAGTCGGAGACATTGCACAGGTGTTTCACATTGTATTCCAAGTTTATCTATCTGTTATCAAATCTTGTTGTAGTTACTGAATTTATGATTGGATTTCTTGATCATTTTGTTGAAGAATTTCAATGAAATATTATTTTTGAAAATGTACTGCTGGAGATTTATTACAATAATATTTTGAGATTACTTTTATCAGGATAATTGTTGGCAATTTTTATGGTGAAATCTAAAAAATCATTGCATGAATATATTTCTTTAAAATTTCTGAGATTTGTTTAAGGGTTTCAGGGAAAATATCTAGTTAGAGATATTACAATCATATGAATATGTAGAAACACTTAACGAAACTGATACAAAACAAGAACATAGATGTATGCCTCAATTGAAATGTTAATTGAAGGATTCGGCTGATTCCAATGTTTTATTGATTCTAATCTTCCTACTAGGAGGGAATATAAGGTATGTAAATTGCAAAGGATCAGAAAGTCAGATTAGCAAAATAAGCTCCTCCAAGGAATGCTTTTTACTTGAAGGTTTGATAGAATTGTTTATAATATTATATTTTGTGTTCAGCTTGTGGCATGTACAAGGATGTACTTACAATAAGAAGATAAAGATCTTAGATCCAAGTGTTGAGTACTATCAACTCTTTTAAGACACTGCTTATTTCATTGATTTCTCACTTTTCATTGTGCATTTAATTAAAGAATGCAATAAAAGGAATCGGACATCTAGGAAGGAAAATCCAGTACATAGGATAAAGAGGTAGTCTGAATAAGGAAGTGATTGATAATTTGATTAAGGAGGAGGTTCAATTGTTTGTGAGGACAAGAAGGCAATCCAAATGAGGTGATTCCATTGCGCATGGAACAACAAAAATATAGTAATGACAGGTTAAATATTCTCTGGATCACCATCACTTAACCAATCCAAACTCGTTGGGAACACTTACTACGTAACCTTGCCAGTTTTTAGCACTATTCAGCCATTTGGCCAATTAAGTCTGAAAACCAACTCATTCCAGACATTTACTCCTTGAAATGGTATGGAATATCCCCATTCCAATTAATTCATGCTTATGTTCTTCAGGCCTGTTCCTACTTTTGGTGGGCTAAGCCTGATAGAATCAACCTCATAGATCTCAAATATTCTAAGTATGGAGAGTTCAATGTTTGAAAAGTGTGCGCAAGTTGTCGGACTTTCAAAGTTTACCCCTTGTTGGTTAACAGATTTGTCCTCAATGTAAATTATATGTAATTGACTCTATTGCCCCCTTCTACTAGGATCAAACTGAAACCAACAGTTGGGTGAACTACTCACAGTTAACCCTCGGAATTAAGGTATGACTCCCTATAAGGTCTTCAATGAATTTAAAGAACAGAAAACAAATTTATGACAACACTTTTTACCAGAAATAGTAAAGCCTACAATATTCAAAGCACAGAGACTTTGTTCTACTTTCAATTGCATAAATTAACATAAACTCATACACCAATGTAGTTCATCCACACAGAGAATTGGATCATTGAAGAAGTAAATGTCACAAAGAATCATTCACCAAATTCCAAACACACAGATTAGAAACTGCATTCATCATCTATTTTATTCACAGATAAAAAATCTTCCTTTCAGTCCACATATGCTGGCAAAAAATGAAAAATTATCTGAGTTAATCAAATTTTCGGGTCTTTCAAATGTCTTAATAAAACATATTTATAGCCCATAGAGCTAATTGTCTTTAAAACATAGAAAATTTACTCCACCAGGTTGTGATACCCCCATCTGTAGTAAGATTCTTATTATTAATTGATAATAAATAAAAGTATATTAATTAAATATATTGATCAATGGCTTCCAGTGCACAGTTTGAGCGAATGCTTTTTTTCTTGTGGGAGGTCAGGGAGTGAATGTCTGCTGATTTTTGGGGTGTGATTGCTCCTGCCCCCTCTGGCCAGGTGCGTTGTGCCTTAATGTAGTGGATGTTCTTGATTTGGAGGTCCAGAAGTTAGAGCAGCGAGCTGTCATCGCCAGCATCGCTCTAGGGTAGATATTCATTCATGGGTCTTTCATCATTGGGATTCCAGGCTTCTAGGGATTCGTTTTCTGCCCAAACATATTTTGTCATCATCTTTGACTCAGGTAAAGAGGGACAATGTTCTTCTGCAGCATTGGCTTTTTGGCCTATGAATGTTTTGATGCTGAATTCTTATGATTGGAAGAAGCCATAGGTAAATGCCTTTACAGTTTCTCCTATCAGTTCAATTTCATATGATGAAATGTCTGGACCCTCTAAGGAGATTGTGAACTTATCTTCAGCATATTCAATCATCTTGCACCAATCAAGTAAAGTTTGTATTAGCTTGGGACTTTACCATTGCAGGATCTTTTCGCATGGTATATCTTGGCTTGATCCTTTTGCTATCTTGTCTGTATTTTTTGGCACTAACATCTCTTGGAGCTATTGTGCTTGGGTGTTGTTGTTCTTGTTGTGGCAGGTGGAGCAATTCAGCTAGTTTCTCTGCATAATTGCCATTCTCTCAGTCTCTCCTACTATGAAGAATGGCAACTCTTCCTCTCTCCTTTGTAATTGCTCAAGAATGTAATCATGTTCTAAAATCTTGTAATAGGGGGTATGCCCCCTAATCTTTTCTGTAAATGAGGGAATGCCCTCTTCTAAGTACTATTTGGGGCTCTTGTACGCACACAGGACTTTGGTCCCAGGCTACACTGGGGGCTTTCATTGTAATATTTAAGTATTCCTTCCAACTTGTCTTCATAAAGACAAAAAATATTTATTTCATTAATTATTTTATCTATGGACTTATGTAAAATAATTAATTAAATAAGAAGCTAATAATCCTTGTTTATTTTAATCGGGCGAGAAGTTCCTACGGGAGTTAGGAAATTATCAGGAATTCCACCCGTCTCCTGCGATTTAAATAAGGTTGTGGAATTTAAAGAGAGTCACGGTGAAAACAAATCATATTGTCTCTGAGACATACTCTCACATCCTTACACCGTTTTGTTGGTCTACTGGGTTATACAAACATCATTCTTATCCTTTCACTAACATATTGTTGGCCTATTGGATTCATGGCAATCACAGTTCTACTCAAGTTGATGGAGGTTTAATAAGCAGTTTATTCAGGGAGAATTAGATGGACTTACAACTCCGCCCGAGAAGAATATATGGGTGAAAACATCCAGTTGTATTACTTACGGAATTGAATCCGTCATGACAGGAGTTATTTGTCAAAGTGTGGCAACGCAGTGGAAGTATTGATCCAAGGGCCAGTATGTATTGAAGAGTGCACCAGTTGTAAAGACAAACAATGATTGGAATTGGTATTCTACCGTCAAAAACAAGTTGATGGAGCATGGCAAGTAGCAGGAGAAAGACTGGAAGTAGTTGTTCGTGGTAGTTTCATATTGATGGTAAAGACAAACATCCAAATAAGGAGTCTAGTTAGCAACTGATCACTAATGCAACGTCACAGGTACAAAATCATAATATTACTCTGAATTTATTTGTAAAAGAGTAATATCCCAGTATCCTGTCTATGAATTGCTGATGCATATTTTTCAATAAATAATTTCCAGTATTATATACAATTCAAATTGTATTTAACAAGGATGCTGCACTGGTAAATGAATTCAATTTTCAGAATCTATTCAGAGTTTATATTCAGAACTTATCAGTATGTTTGAAACAACTTCCGGAAACTGACCCTTAGAATTACATATAGAAGTTTGGGATTTCACAGTGGTATCAAAGCTTTCCGTCCTGCCAACCTGTGGGTACAAACACACATATGCCAAAAGGAAATTATAAGTTCTGAAATACTAGAGACAGACAAACAGATCGGTAGAATCGTCTAATTCCTCTATACAAGTTGACATTGAAGACAGTCACATTGAGTCAGACAAGGAAATAATATTTGAAAACAATATGGAAGACACAGATGACACTAGGGATCTCATAACTGCATTACTTAGAAGCCAACAATAGATGCAAAATAATGTAAACCGTATGGCAAATTTGATGGCCCAATTCATGAACAATAATAGGAATCAGAAACAGAGTAATGTAAGGGAAATAGGTGAACAGGAGAACCAATCAATAAATGGACAACCCGAAAGTTCAACTTTAGCAAGACCATTCATGCAAACCTTCACTCCTAGAAATCCACTGCCTGAAAGAAAACCTGCCATTAGGGAACTCCAAAAAGACATATATCAGGATTGGATACAAGCAGGTGATGAATTCAAAGCATCAATGACTTTTAGAGAATATTTGGATGTCAGAATGAAACATAAAAATAAGGGGCAAAGGAGGTATAATAATGAATTACAAAGAAAGATTGGTGAAATGTCCATCCCTTATTTTGATGGGTTAGGTAAAACCACTGCTAGAGCATGCGTACAAAAACTTGACACGTACTTACAATAAAACCCAATGATGGAGGATGAACCCATCAAATATGCAGCATTACATTTGGAGGGAATTGCCCATGAATGGTGGCATCATGGACAACTTACCTTGGGTCATAATCAGATTAACACTTATGCCGTTTTCACAGAAAGCCTTATTGACAAGTTTGATTCTAAGGATCCTGAACTCCATCTCAAAGATTTGACTTTGCTTAGACAAACAAGTACAATGGAACCATATATTTCTGAATTTGTAAAATTAGCTGAATAAGTAATAGAAATCACCGAGAGGCTGAAAACAGTAATATTTATAAATGGATTATCTAATACTATCAAAGGGTCGGTTATGTCCTTAAATCCTCCTCCTTTGCAGATGGCCATAAAAAGGGCTAGAGAACTAGAACCCCCTTATAAAGGAAAGATATTTAACAAAGGGCTACTTTCTAAGCCACTAGGTCACATATGTTTGGGAAAAGGGAAAATTCACTACACTGAAGTAGTATCAAATAGTGAAGATGAGGAAAACAAAGATCCAAATCAGGAACAAGATCCTAAAACTATAGGACAAGTTCAGGAAGATCCACCAAGAAAGGGTGAAATAGCAACAATAATAGGGACTCCGCATTTTAATATTTTCAGAGTAAGAGTGGTTTTGCAAAGGGCAACAAGTCATTGTTATGATAGATAGTGGCGCTACAGATAATTTCATTCATACTGCTCTTGTCAAAAAGCGTGGCTTACATACTATGAAACATGAAGGTTTTGGTGTCCGAGTAGCAAGTGGTACTACTTTAACAAGCATGCATAAGGTTCTTCAATTAAGTATTACTCTTGGTAATTATACAGTAACAAATGATTTTTATGTGGTTGATTTGGCTAACTCTAATGTTATGTTGGGCATTCAATGGTTGATAACCTTGGACAAGTATTCATAGACATTCAAACGTTTGGAATTTTCCTTCAAAATTAATGGGAAACAGGTAATCCTCAGAGGAATCTCAAATGGAGGTCTATTTGCTAACATAATGGAATCCATTTTCCATCATGGTGATGTAGCTTGATCAGCACAATGCCTCATCTCTACTAAGGTGACAGGTTTTGAGTTCAAACATTATCAAGATGATTTATTGCAGATTTTAGATTCACATAGTTTGATTTTCAGTGATATATCTCCAAGAGTTCCTCCAGATAGAGGGTTTGAACATACTATTGAGATGTAAGCAAGGGCAAAGCCCATTATTACTACTCTCTATAGAGATCCTAAGGCATTCAAAGATGAAATAGAGAAGGCCATTAAGGAGCTACTAGATATGAGACATATTAGGCCCAATTCAAGTCCATTTGCTTCTTCGGTAGTGCTGGTCAAAAAGAAAGGTGGGACACTTCGCATGTCTATAGATTACTGTGCTCTCAATAAAAAGAGCACAAAAAACAGGTATTTGATTCCCCACATTGATGAGCTGTTAGATGAATTACATGGTGTTGTATATTTTTCTAAGATAGATCCGGATATCATCAGATAAAATTACGGGAGCAGGATATTCATAAAACTGCTTTCCGTGGCCATTATGGTCATTATGAATTTTTAGTCATGTCATTTGGACTAACAAATGCTCCAACAACATTTCAGTCTTGTATGAATTATATTTTTAACAAATAGCTGAGAAAGTTTTTGTTAGTTTTCTTTGATGATATACTAATTTATAGCAAGACTTGGGAGGAACATTTGTGTCATATTGATGAGATTTTGGGTATAATGGAGTCATAATCCCTTTTTGCAAAAGCATCAAAATGTGAATTTAGTATGACAGAAATTTTATATTTGGGTCACATGATCAGTGTCGAAGGTGTGTAGGTTCATCAGGAGAAGATTAGAGCCATTTTGGATTGGCCACCTCCACGGAATCTTTCGAATCTAAGGGGTTTCTTTGGTCTATGCAGTTACTACAAGACATTCGTTAAGGGATTTTCACAGCTTGGATCACCATAGGCAGATCTTACCAAAAAAGGGACATTCATATGGACTGCAAAAGCACAATAGGTATTTGACAAACTCAAGAAGGTAATGAGTTCTTGCACTCCCTAATTTCAATCAGCCTTTTGTATTTGAATGTGATGCTTTAGGTGAAGGAATAGAAGCAATTTTAATGCAGAATAAGCATACTATAGCTTATGAAAGCATAAAACTCAACAGTGTTGAACGATAGTATTCAATATATGATAAGGAAATGTTGGCGATTATGCATGCATTGGCTAAATTTCGAAAATATTTGGTGGCAGATTTGTAGTTAGAATTGATCATAATAGTTCGAAATATTTCTTGTGCTAGAAATATTTGAATGGTAAGCAACAAAAGTGGATCAGTAAAATCCAAGCTTATGATTTTGAAATTCAATATGTTAAAAGTAAGAAGAACATGGTTGCTACTGCGTTATCTAGAAAACCTGAAATAAAAGCTATTTCGGGAGTGATGGCTGATTGGAAATCTTTGCTATCAATAGAATATTCTAAAAATACATTTGCATGTGACATTTTGGTTGGGAATATTCAAGATGAAAGATGTAATATCCCTTCAAAATTATCCCTATGAGAAATATAGTAAAGAAATAAAGTAAACATATATTAATTAATCTATATTAGTCCAGATATTTCTTAAACTAATATAAAATTATTAATAATTAAAATTGTTAATTATTGTAAAAACGAGGTTTTGTTAAAAAGAGGTTCCCAATTTCAGTTGCACACGAGAATGAGCTGCGCCTTTAAATAATCATCAACTTTGTTGAATGGAGGCATCGAAGTTTGGTTGGAAGATCAATTGAAGATTGCAAGAAAAGCAATAAGAATAGTTTCTTTCATTAGAATCATTTTGACCTAGTGGAAGAAATAAATAATTGCAATTGACAAGTTCATCGAAGGAGAAGACCAAGGCTTGATAGAGAATCATTGGAAGGTTTAGGACAACCATCGAAATGAGATAATTAGTATTTCTAATAAAAGATGAAAGATGTAATATCCCTTCAAAATTATCCCTATGAGAAATACAGTAAAGAAATAAAGTAAACATATATTAATTAATCTATATTAGTCTAGATATTTCTTAAACTAATATAAAATTATTAATAATTAAAATTGTTAATTATTGTAAAAACAAGGTTTTGTTAAAAAGAGGTTCCCAATTTCAGTTGCACACGGGAATGAGTTGCGCCTTTAAATAATCATCAATTTTGTTGAATGGAGGCATCGAAGTTTGGTTGGAAGATCAATTGAAGATTGCAAGAAAAGCAATAAGAATAATTCCTTTCATTAGAATCATTCTAACCTAGTGGAAGAAATAAATAATTGCAATTGAGAAGTTCATCAAAGGAGAAGACCAAGGCTTGATAGAGAATCATTGGAAGGTTTAGGACAACCATCGAAATGAGGTAATTAGTATTTTTGATAAAGATTATATGTATTGTCAACGTACAAAAATTGTGCCCCTCTATATAATTCACACAGGAGATTCACTATTTGAACCGACAACCATCGTGATGAAGCACAAACCATTGTCTACTTCTATCAAGTGCCATTCCTTTACCCATAGCAGCAGAAGTTCTGTTTGATGACGTGCCAATAGAAAGCATCAATGGTTAGGAACAGTCACGCCTTTATCTCCAACAGCGATTGTTTTCAACAGTGTAAGGAGGAGTCGGGATTAGAAGAGGACGGTAGTTTGAGTGTGGACAGCAATTGGTGGTTGTGTCTGATACGAATACTCAGGAATCTTCAACAGGAAGGCCAAAGTGAGATGTGCCAAATTCAGGAATTTCCATGTGCATAAATATTTATATAATATAGGTTGTAACAAATTGTTGATAAGATTTATATTGCCAAATATAAATCAGCTTATATTATATTCGGGTGTCTGTTAAATTCTTGAAAATCAATGAAGATATTCAATTTAACACTTTTAATATTTGATTAGATGTTTTACAAACTTCCCTTATAATATTCCCATCCAAGAACAAGTTGGAACTTTACAATGGTATCAGAGCTTTCAATCCTGCCAGACTGTGGGTACAAACACACATATGCCAAAAGGCAATTACAATTTTTGTAATACCAAAGTTAGACAAAATAGATTGTTAGAATCATCTAGTTCATCTATACAAGTTGACATTGAGGACAATCATTTTGAGTCAGAGGAGGAAATAATTTTTGAAAACAATATGGGAGACGCAAATGACACTAGGGACCTAATAACTGCATAACTTAGGAGCCAACGAGATATCCAAAATAATGTAAACCGCATGGCAAATTTGATGGCACAATTCATGAACAATAATAGAAATTAGACTCAAAATAATGTAAGGGAAATAGGTGAACAAGAAAACCAATCAATTAATGGACAACCTAAAAGTTCAACTACAGCAAGACCCTTCATGCCAACCTCCACTCCTAGAAATCCACAACCTAAAAGAGAACCTATCATTAGGGAACTCCAGGAAGATGTATATCAGGATTGGATACAAGCAAGTGATGAATTTAGAGCGTCAATGACTTTTAGAGAATATTTGGATGTCAGGATGAAATATAAGAATAAGGGGTAAAGGGGATATAATAATGAATTACAAAGGAAGATTGGTAAAATGTCCATTCCATATTTTGATGGGTCAAGCAAAACCACTGCTAAAGCTTGGGTACAAAAACTTGACACATACCTACAATTAAATCCAATGATGGGAGGATGAAGCCATCAAATATGCAGCCTTACATTTGAAGGGAATTGCCCATGAATGGTGGCATCATGGACAGCTTACATTGGGTCATAATCAGATTAACACTTATGATATTTTCACAGAAAGGCTTACTAACAGGTTTGATTCTAAGGATCCTAAACTCCATCTCAAAGATTTGACTCTACTTAGACAAATAGGTACGATGGAACAATATATTTCTGAATTTGAAAAACTAGCGCTATTAGTAACAAAAATCACTGAGAGGCAGAAAACAGTGATATTTATAGATAGATTATCTGATACTATCAACGGGTGGGTTAAGTCCTTAAATCCTCCTTCCTTGGAGTTAGCCATAAATAGGGCTAGAGTAAAGATATTTAACAAAGGACTACCCTCTAATCGGATTTTGATTAAAAAACCTTTTCCAAACAACACACCACCTAGAAACAAATTAGAAAAGGAAGAACGTGATGAACTCAGAAGGAAAAAATTGTGTTTCAATTGTAAAAAATTATGGGCACCAGGTCATAAATGTTTGGGAAAAGGAAAAATTCACTACATTGAAGCAGTATCAAATGGTGAAGATGAGGAAAACATAGATCCAAATCAGAAACAAGATCCTCAAACTATAGGACAGACTCAAGAAGATCCACCAGGGAAGGGTGAAATAGTAACAATGACAAGAACTCCGCATTTTAATATATTCAAAGTAAGAGGAGTTTTACAGGGGCAACAAGTCATTGTTATAATAGATAGTGGTGCTACACATAATTTCATTGATACTACTCTTGTTAGAAAAACGTGGTTTACGCACAATGAAACATGAAGGATTTGGTGTCAAAGTAGCAGGTGGTACAACTTTAGTATGCACACATAAGGTTCCTCAATTAAGTATTACTCTTGGTAATTATAGAGTTACAAATGATTTTTATGTTGTTGATTTGGCTAACTCTAATGTTATGTTGGGCATTCAATGATTGATAACTATGGATAAATAGTCACAAAATTTCAAAAGATTGGAATTTCCTTTTAAAATTAATGGGAAAAAAGTGATTCTCAGAGGAATGTCAAATGGAGGTCCCCAAGTTGTATCTGCTAGCAAAATGGAGGCTATCTTCTACCATAGTGATGTAGCTTGGTCAACACAATGCCTTATCTCCACTAAGGTAAAAGGTTTTGAATCTAAACATTATCAAGATGATTTGTTGGAGATTCTAGATTCATATAGTGTGATTTATAGTGACATAACTCCAGGAGTACCTCCAAATAGAGGGTTTGAACATACTATTGAGTTGGAAGAAGGGGCTAAACCAATTATTATTACTTCGTACAAACATCTTGAGGCTTTCCGAGATGAAATAGAAAAGGCCATTAAGGAGTTGTTGGATATAGGACATATGAGGCCCAGTTCAAGTCCATTTGCTTCTTTTGTAGTGTTGGTCAAAGAGAAAGATGGGACACTCCGCATGTGTATAGATTGCCTTGCTCTCAATAAAAAGACTATAAAAACCAAGTATCTAATTCCCCGCATTGATGAACAATTAGATGAATTACATGGTGTTGTATATTTTTCTAAAATTGATGTAAGATCCGAATACCATCAGATAAAATTACGGGAGCGAGGTATTCATAAAAATGCTTTCCATTGCCATTACGGTCATTATGATTTTTTAGTCATGTCATTTGGACTAACAAATGCTCTAGCAACATTTCAATCTTATATGAATCATATTTTTAACAAACATCTGAGAAAGTTTTTGTTAGTTTTCTTTGATGATATACTAATTTGTAACAAGACTAAGGAGAAACATTTGCATCATATTGATGAGACTCTGGGTATAATGGAGTCACAATCCCTTTTTGCAAAAGCATCAAAATGTGAATGTTGTATGATAGAAATTTTATATTTGGGTCACATGATCAGTGTATGACAGAAATTTTATACTTGGGTCACATGATCAGTGCCCAAGGTGTGCAGGTTCATCAGGAAAAGATTAGAGCCATTTTGGATTGGCCACCTCCACGGAATCTTTTACATCTATGGGGTTTCTTTAGTATATGCAGTTACTACAAGAGATTTGTTAAGGGATTTTCACAACTTGGATCACCATTGACAGATCTTACCAAAAAGGGGGCATTCAGGTGGATAGAAGAAGCACAACATGTATTTGACAAACTCAAGAAGCTAATGAGTTCTTGCCTAGTTCTAATGTGAATAAACACCTTGCAGCTTATGAAAGCAAGAAACTCACTAGTGCTGAAAGATTGTATTCAATATATGATAAGGAAATGTTGGCAATTATGCATGCATTGGCTAAATTTCAGCAATATTTAGTTGGAGGCAGATTTGTAGTTAGAACTGATCATAACAATTTTATTGAGTCAAAAAGATTTGAATGACAAGCAACAGAAGTAGATCAATAAAATTCAAGCTTATGATTTTGAAATTGAATATGTTAAAGGTAAGAACAATGTGGTTGCTAATGCATTATCCAGAAAACTGGAAATAAATGCTATTTCGGGAGTAACAGCTGATTGTTAATCTTTGTTAACAATAGACTATTCTCAAAATACATTTGCATGCAACATTTTGGATGGGAATATTCAGGATGAAAGATACAAGGTTATAAATGAGATCATTTATTATAAAGATTGAATTTTCCTAGTTCCAAGATCCAAATTGAAATTGAAGATTATGTTGGTACTTGATGATTTACCTTTAGCTGGACATCCTGATTATTTCAAGACTTATAGGTGAATCTATGATCAGTTCACACGGAAAGGGCTAAAAAATGATGTTTTACAATACGTGAAGGAATGTATCACATGTCAGCAAAATTAGGTCGAGCATTCCTATTCAGCCAAACTACTTCAACCTTTAGCCATTCCAGCACAGAAATGGGAAAGTATTTCTATGGATTTCATTACCCGTTTGCCCCAAGTACAAGGTAAGGACTATATTTTTGTTGTGGTGGATAGATTGACGAAATTTGTCCACTTCTTTGCTATCACTACAGACTTCTCCACGGTTCAAGTCGCTGAATTATTTTTCAAGGAAGTGTTCCGTTTACATGGCTTACCAAAGAACATCTTCCATAATAGAGATAGCAGATTTCTGAGCAATTTCTGGGAAGAATTGTTCAAATTAATAGGTAGAGATTTGAACCGTAGCACGAATTACCATCCCTTAACAGATGGGCAAATAGAAATTGTGAACAAATGGGTTGAGGGATATCTTCGCAATTATGTGGTTGGGCATCAAAAAGCTTGGATTTGATGGTTGTACTTACGAGAATATTGTTACAACGCGATTTATCATATGTCTAATGGTATGACTCCATTCAGGGCTTTGTATGGGTATGATGTCCTATCTTTCGTTCATCTTGCTTTTGACAACATTTATGTACCCAAACCTCAAAACTGGCTTCAGAAGAGTCAAGATATTCTAAAGCACTGAAGGATAACTTGCAATTTGCTCAAAATCAACAAAAGATTTATACAGATAGGAAATGCATAGAGCATAGTTTTGAAGAAGGTGAGTTGGTGTATCTCCAGCTACAGCCCTATCGGCAGTCTTCTCTCAAACGCAGTGGTGCTGAGAAGTTGAAACCTCGCTTCAACAAACCCTATCAAATTGTCAAAAAAATTGATACTATCGCTTATGAACTAAATCTTCCAAAGGATAGCCGCATACACAATGTCTTTCATGTTTCCTTCCCTAAGAAGGCATTGGGCAAATAGGTGACACCTTCAGAAGAATTACCACCCTTGGATTTAGAAGGAAAATTGGAAATTGTTCCCCACAAAATTCTATAGGTGCGTGAAAGGCGCTTACGAAATCACTGCATCAAGGAATATTTAATACAATGGAAGAATTTGCCACTTGATGATGCTACATGAGAGAATGAACAGGTACTACAACATCCTAATTTCTAGTTGCTTGTGGGCAAGCAACGTGGGGAAGGGGAGATTTGCAATATCCCTTTAAAATTATCCTTATGAAAAATAAAGTAAACAAAGATTAATTAATCTATGTTAGTCCTAATATTTCATAAACTAATATAAAATAATTAATAATTAAAATTGTTAATTATTGTTAAAAAGAGGTTCCCAATTTCAGTTGCACGTGGGAACGAGTTGTGCCTTTAAATAATCATCAATTTTATTGAATGGAGGCATCGAAGTTTGGTTGGAAGATAAATTGAAGATTGCAAGAAAAGCAATAAGAATAGTTCCTTTCGTTTGAATCATTTTGACCTAGTGGAAGAAGAAGTAAATAATTGTAATTGAGAAGTTTATCGAAGGAGAAGACCAAGGGTTGATAGAGCATTGTTGGAAGGTTCAGGACAACCATCGAAAGGAGATAATTAGTATTTCTGATCAAGATTAATATATTGTCAACATACAGGAATCGTGGCCCTCCATATAATTCACACAGGAGATACACTATCTGAACCGGCAGCCATAGTAATGAAGCATAAACCACCGTCTACTTCTATTAGGTGTCATTCCTTTACCCATAGCGATAGTAGAAGTTCTATCTGATGACGTGCCAATAGAAAGAGTTAGTAGTCAGGAACGGTCAAGCCTTTATCTCTAGTAGCGATTGTTTTCAACGGTGAAAGAAGCAGTCAAGATTAGAAGAGGACAAAGTCTCAGTGTGGACAGCGGTTGGTGGTCTGTGTGTGATACGAATACTCAGGAATCTTCAGCAGGAAGGCCAAAGTGAGACGTGCCAGATTCAGGAATATCCAGGTTCATAAGTATTTATATAGTACAGGCTGTAACAAATTGTTGATAAGATTTATATTGCCAAACAAAAATCATCTTATATTATTTTCAAGTGTCTGTATTAACTTCTTGAAAATCAATTAAGATATTCAATTCAACACTTTTAATATTTGATTAGATGCTTTACAAACTTCCCTTATAATATTCCCAAACAAGAATAAGTTGGAACTTTACAAAAGATACAAGGTTATAAATGAGATTATTTATTATAAAGATAGAATTTTCCTTGTACCAGGATCTAAATTGAAATTGAAGATTATGCAAGCACTTCATGATTTACCTTTGGTAGGACATCCAAGTTATTTTAAAACTTATAGGCAAATGCGTGAACGGTTCACATGGAAAGGGCTAAAAAATGATGTATTATGCTATGTGAAGGAATGTATCACATGCCAGCAAAATAAAACCGAGTATTCCTATCCAGCAAGATTATTTCAGCCTTTACCCATTCCCGAACAAAAATGGGAAAGTATTTCTATGTATTTCATTACTGGCTTGCCCCGAGTATGAGGTAAAGATTATATTTCGTTGTAGTTGATCACTTGACGAAATTTGCACATTTCTTTGCTATCACCACAAAGTTCACTGCGGTTCAAGTTGCTGAATTATTTTTCAAGGAGGTATTCCGTTTACATGGTTTGCCAAAAAATATTATCATTCACAGAGATAGTAGATTTCTAAGCATCTTCTAGGAAGAATTATTCAAACTAATAGGTACAAAATTGAATCACAGCACCAGCTATCATCCGCAAATAGATAGGCAAACATAGATTGTGAACAAATGGGTTGAAGGTTACCTTCACAACTATGTAGTTGGGCATCAAAAAGCATGGATCAAGTGGTTGTATTTAGGAGAATATTGTTACAACCCGACATTACATATGTTTATTGATATCACTGCATTCAAGGCTCTGTATGAATATGACCTGTCTCTTTTGTTGATCTTTCTTTTGACAACAATAAGGTACCTAAAGTTCAGAACTGGCTTCAGGAAAGTTAAGATATTTTGAAAGCACTCAAGGAAAACCTACAATCGGCTCAGAATCAACAAAAACTTTATGCATATAGGAAACATATGGAGTGCAGTTTTGATGAAGGAGAGTTAGTGTATCTCAGGTTATAGCCCTACCAACAATCCTCACTCAAAAGAAGTGGCGCTGAAAAATTGAAGCCTCATTTCTATGAGCCTTATCAGATTGTTTAGAAAATTGGTGCAGTTGCTTATGAATTGGATTTACCAGTAGTTAGTTGTATGTATAATGTTTTTCATGTCTCTTGCCTTAAGAAGGCATTGGGTAAAAACGTAGCAGTATCAATTGAATTATGACCTTTGGATTTAGAGGGAAAATTGAAAAACCTTACTTGAGAAAGTTATGGATGTTCACGAAAGGCATTTGCGTAATCAATCCATCACAAAATATTTGTTACATGGAAGAATTTGCCAATTCATGATGCTACATGGGAAAATGAACAAGTACTACAACACCAAAATTTACAGTTGCTTGTGGGCAAGCAACATGGGGAAGGGGAGATGTGTAATATTCCTTCCAATTTGTCTTTATAAAGACAAATAATATTTATTCAATTAATTATTTTATCTATGGACTTACGTAAAATAATTAATTAAATAAGAAGTTAATACTCCTTGTTTATTTTAATCAGGAGAATAGTTCCTACGAGAGTTAGGAAGTTATCAGGAATTCCATCTGTCTCTTGCGATTTAAATAAGGTTGTTGAATTCAAAGAGGGACATCTCTAAGACATACTCTCACATCCTTCTACACATCCTTTCACCAACGTTTTGTTGGTCTACTGGGTTATACAGACATCATTCTCATCCTTTCGCTAATGTTTTATTGGCCTATTAGATTCATGGCAATCATAGTTCTAGTCAAGTTGATGGAGGTTTAATAAACATTTTATTTAGGGAGAATCATCAGGACTTACAACTCCACCTGAGAAGAATATATGGGTGAAAATGTCCAATTTTATTACCTACGAAATTGAATCCATCATAACCGGAGTTATTTGTCAAAGTGTGGCAACACAACGGAAGTATTAATCCAATGGCCGATATGTATCGAAGAGTGCACCAGTCGTGAAAACAAACAATGACTGGAATCAGTATTCTCCCATCAAAAACAAGTTGATGGAGCACGACAAGTGGCAGGAGAAATACTAGAAGTAATTGTTCGGGATAGTTTCATATCAATGGTAAAGACAAACATCCAAATAAGGAGTCTAGTTAGCAACTGATCACTAATGCAATGTCACAGGTACACAATCATAATATTACTCTAAATTAATTTTTGAAAGAGTAATATCCTGGTATCTTGTCTATGAATTACATATAAAAGTTTGTGATTTCACATTCTTAACCCCGTTCTTTTTCCCCTGGTGCCTGCACTTGAACAGGGTTTTTTGTAAATATTTTTGAAATTAATAAAATGGGCATTTGACTCTTATTTATCAAAAAAAAAATATCATGTGCAAATATTATTTCAAAAAGCAATATTTAACTTAGATGTTGTAAATAAAAACATAAAGTAACTCAAATAAATCGAACTATATAGTTAATAAAGTCACTTAAGTGAAAATTTTAAAAAGCAACTCAACATGAAAATATAACATAAAGTGCTCTATAGTCACTTAAATATAACATAAAGTGAATTTATGTTATATTTTTCAAAAAGTGAATGTCAACATTAAAATATAACATGATATTTTAAATTACGCAATTGCATCTAAAAAGTCCACCTTTTGGGCACTCAAATGGTCATATTTTTTACTACCAAGTCTGATCAACCCCTAAGATATACCGAATTGAAAGAAAAACTAAAAGCAAGGGATTGAACAAAACCAAAAGACCAAAGGCAAACAAACACACTCAAAAACACGAAAAAAGATGTTGAAGGCTTCAAAAATCAAGCATAGGCTTATTAAAATGAAGAATGAAAAGGACTTGACAAAAGCCTTCAATAAAAGGATTCATTATACCAATTAGGGTTGATTGATTGATCAATGTTAGCCAACTAAATAATGAACTAATCTCAGAGAAATGTGAAACTAAGTTGAAAAAATTACGTACTCTTACTTGCATTTTGCAGTGACAAAATGCAGGACAACAATTGACTCTGTCTAGGGAATGTTACTCATTTGTTCTTGGAAACAAAGAGTAACACAAAATCCAGTTCTCTAAGTGCCTTCATCCATTCCATTGGGTTATAGAGTTAGGCGACCAAAAACAAAAACTAATCTAACGTGACTAAAGCAAAGAAAATCTAGTTAAAACAAAATTTGCAAGCGCACTTATTAAAAGCAAAGAAAAACCTATCTAATTAAAACTAGCTGATAATGCAAATTTAGATTAAACCATTTACTAGCTCAACAAAATAGCTACCTTTTTTCAGTAGCTTGCGATACCTTGCATGTTGACAGGTAGCTTCATATTGATGGAACACGAAAAACCAGAGCAATGATGTTAATGCCTGATGTAACACCTCTTGGAAGAGATGGAAACATTCATCTTTTTGAGATGAATCATGTGCATTGCGGCCCCAAGATAAGTCAATGAATTGATAGTGCTCCTCCAAAACTGAACACATTTCTTTTGCTTCTTCAATAGAATTTTCAAGTTCAGGTACATGTGGACTATTTAGCTTTCCGTTGGCCTCCAACCAACCAAGATGTCGAATTGGGCATCCCCTTGATTGAACAAATTCTGGACTCTTCTGGCTACCTGCAACTTGCTTGACTGGTTCATCAATTCACCTCAGGATGATTGAGATGATCCTACTCATGTTTTCAGTAATGACATGCCTGCACTGCATAGATCAACATACTGCTCACAAACTTTTGACTTGGAAAAGTCTTTACTTTTTATGACAAGTTCTTTCTCAAGCTTCAAGGCAAAACATTCATGCAAAGTGTTCCCAAGTTCATGACCTTGAGACACAAATACATCATTTTCAGCTTGATTAGAACTTACTTGCATGTCCCCTTTCATGACATGATTATTTGAACATTGGAAGAAAAAATTTCATTCCTCATCTTTTCATCACTGTCCTTCTAAGACTGCGCACACCAGATGTGAGAGTCGCCAGCTATGTCGTCTTCCTTTTCCTAAAAGAGAATAGCAAGATCACAGCATCGGATGCAAGATGCTTCACTGTTGTCTTCTCTAATGATTCCTCAATTGCAAGCTTCTTTGATGGTGAAAGTTACTTTTGTTGATTCCTAACAATAGAACTGTGAGTAATAGTTGGAAAAGGCCTCCTTTGTACATCTTAATGAGAAATGAAGAACATTCCTTCAACTATTTGCTCTTTGAGGGCCAAGTAATTCATTTGCTAACCTTTGCACTGCAGGATTCGTCCTTGTGTTGGAAGACAATGAATTAGAAGAATAATAACTTTCTTCAAATCCACTTGCTTCAATTCTTATCTTTCCAGCAAGAATAAGATCATCTTCGATGTCAATTGCCAATGTTTGTACAGCTGCAAGAGTAGTTGGTGCTTCTCTCCTTAATAGAAAACTGACTCCAGGAATTTGAGCACTTACAAAGAAACACTTCAAATTTGCAATTGTAGATTGAGCAGCAACTAGAATTCTTCATGTCAATTTGTTGAAATGAGCAACATAATTCATGCATAGGCACGTGAGATGACTTCTTCAACTGACAAAGTTGGACCAACAATGTATGGGCATCTTCAGGAGCCTTGAACCTTTCCTCAAACTTGGCTACGAGAGTAGCCCAGTTTGTGATAGTACATAGTGGTAAATGGTAGAACCAATCAACAGGCACACCTTGGAGAGTTTCCACGAATAATCTTATGGACACATCCTCAAATTCAATAGCATGAACACCACATGCAATGTAGAAAGTGGCAATGTGCTCATCAGGATGTTGTTGTTCATCACCAAAAAACTTGGGAAAGCTCTTTCACGAGCCATCAAGAAGATCATGTAGAGGCAGAACTAGATTCAACAGTCCAAAAACATTTTCCCAAGGACCTTGGGCCATTTACATGTCCTTGATTAATGCTTCAAACAACTTCAAGAAATAAGATTACAATGAATATTTACAGTCAAAAAGGACACGAGAATGCTTCAAATGAAAGCATGAGGCTCTCAAACGTGTGACATGTCCCCAATCAAGTTGCCAAAAATTGTTGGGTGGATATTTTGCAATCGATAGTTTTTTAAAATCCAGTTGCAAAATAGGTAAACCGCCCACAGCGTATGAGACAAAGTCTCTCCTACCTTAAAGGGAAGGCCCCCCCTTCTCACCATTCCTTAGATCAACTCAAGGTAAGCAAAAAGTTGAGAGATTCATAAGGGGTGTTACCAATTTTTTTCCTCCTAACTTTCAGGAAAGAATCCACTTACCCGTGGTGTGAGTAATGGGCAAGATGAAATTTCTAACTACACTTCTATCTAGTAGCTAGAAATGGTGATACTGATAAACCAATACCAACTTAAAGGTTGATATCAATACGATTACTTCCAAAAGTAGATGATCTCTATTCTATAACTTATTTTTAGTTTTAATCTATTCTATAAGAAAAACCTCTACCATTGGGGCACCAAAACTTCCAAAAGTACGGAAATTCTAACTATTTTTTGTGAATTTGAGATGGCAACACAAGCTACAGTCAAAGCTTCTAGTCTATGTATTACTGCAACCACTCTAGTCAAAGTTTTTGCTTCTTTTGCTTCTTAACTCACTATGCTCTATTATTGAACACACAATAATAACATGAATCAAAGACAATAGGCACAAATTACAGTCAACACTTTTAATTTTCTCTATCACAATTGCTTCCAGTCAAAGCTTCGAATCCAATTGTTTCTTTTATTCACTTTTCTGCCAAACTGGTACTACACAATCAAAGTTATGCTTGCACAAGTTTGGTAGAGCTTTCTTGCATACAACAAAAGATGATTTTTACAACAACAGGGCACTCTGTTATGTAGGCATGGGAGTTGAGAAAAAAATGGAGGAAAAAGTGGGAGCAACTCAACCAACTTTGACCAAGTCAAACTAGGTGAGAGAAATTATTGGATTACGTCATAAGGATATGCAATTGAATTGCATGTAATTACATGATTTCATGCAATTCATTCTCTCCTGCTATAAACATAGAAACACTTGAAGAAAAAGTTGACGTTGATTTTGAATGAATCAATCCTGTAGATTGTCGACAAAGGCCTTGTACTTGATGATGCAATCTTGGATGATCACGAGATCAGGAGTTCCTGTATACTGCACCATTGCATTCTCTTTGATGAGTTTCTAGTTGTCATTTGAAAACTTGATGTGATCAAGCTTTTTCTCGTTCAAGTTATGAATTCTCCTTTGTAGACTGCCACATTCTAGAAGCTCTGACACTTTGTAAACCTTCTCGATGGTGTCCGAATGTAAACTGGGAACAACTTTCTATCAGCACCTTTAACTTTCTTTTTTTGAGTAAAGTGCTTGGCGCATTCCCACACGAACTTAGGTTCTCAAGTAACCATTAGGAATATGGAGACCAGACGAATTACTGCTACTTGAGGATCAAAGCATATCTTCTCGACAGGATGTCTTTGTTCTTTGAAGAAGTTGACATATCTTGAAGAGTGCACTGCAACATGAAGATGAAAACATCTTCCAATGAGATTGGATCCATGAAAATTTTGGGATTTGAGTTACAATGATGAATCCATGAGGGATGAGTGTTCAAACTATGGGTTAGATACTTATGAAGCACATATGATGGCTGGAAATGAACCGGAAAGCATATGGATTGGGCAAAAAGGGCCAAAATCAGACTCTCAAGGGTGAATTGCATGTGAACAGAGGATGGCCTTTTGTGGGTATCACCAAGAATGCAAGTTGGGATGCAAATGGATGTGCAAATGGCGACATTAGTGTTTAAAAGTGTGACCTTTTACCAATATCGAATTTTTTAGATGTAATTATATGTAAAGTGATTTACATGTAATTAGGTTCGAAGGATGTAATTACATGTAATTGTGTTTGAAGGATGGAAGTATATGCAAATGCGGATGGAGGATGGATTTACATATAATTGCTCTTGGAATTTAATTGCATATATTGGGAAATGGACGCAATATGCTTTGACATGTGTTAATGAAAAATGGAAAGATGTGATGCATTTGCATTGAAAGGTGAAAAGTGAAAAGGTGTTTTTTGCTCTTGCATTCTTGGGAAAGAATCCTCAACTTTCTTCCAAAGAAGCAAGCAAACAAGAAGCAAAACTACGCACAAAACAAAAACATACCTTTGGTTTTTGACTTGGACATGGCAAATACCAAGACACTCTTATGCAAATTCAAAATTGGAATTTGGGGAAACTCCAAGCACTTGAAAATGAAAGTTATATATATATATATATATATATATTCATCTTATTTAAAGAAGATTTGCAAAATACATGGCATATCTTTGGACAAATGTAGAAGGATGGACCAAAATATGCAATGAAATAGCAAAAGATTGAAAACTTCAACTCACTTGATGATCAAAGAGCCAAATGTGGAAGATTAATAGGTTTGAATGATTGACTTTCCTCCAAATTCAAATCTATAAACAACTCTGAAGACCTTTTCAATGGTTGCAAATGATGGCTTTGTATATGCAAATGCTCAAAAACATGATCTCAAAACTCCAATGTGCAAAACGTTTTTAACAAATACCTTGTTTTCTGGATTTTTTAAGCAAAAACGTGGTCTCTAGAGGCAATAACATGAAACATTATTTTGCAACGGAATGCAAAAACGTGATTTCCAACAGTGATAGCATGGATCACAACTCCAAAACGCCTCCTATTGAACCAAAAACATGAGCTGGAAATGCCAAAATCTAGGCGTTTTTTATAAAAATGTGCCCTAAAAATGCATGTATATTGGTTGCTTTTGACTTCTTAATGCAAAAATGTCTTCCCTAAATGCTAAAACATGGATCCAAATGCAAAACCGTGGCTCCAAAATGCAAAACTATGGATGAAAAACCCAAATTTCTAGGTGTTTTTAGCAAAAACGTGACCTAAAAATGCATGTATCTAAGCAATTTTTGGCTTGCAAATGCAAAATCGTGGCCTCCAATAGCATATACATGTGTTGAAATGCCAAATCACACTCTCTTGGAGCCTTTACATGTTTAAAATCAATGCATTTGTGGAGTTGGAAGACAAATCGCATTCTTGGAGGCCAAACGCATGAACTCATTTGCATGTAAATGGAAAGAGGTGCAAATCGCACTCTTTGAGGCCTTTTGCATATTTAAAAAGCATGTATTTTGGTTATCTAATGCAAATCGCACTCTCCAAGCTTCATCACATATTTTAAAACTTGTAATATGGACAAACAATGCAAATCGCACTCTCCATCCTCCATTACATATTTTAAAAACATGCAATATGTAATATGCATTTGGCAATTTTGGCCATAGAAGACAAAATCATGGACTCTAAATGCATTTCAATGTGACACTTTACATGTAAAATACCATTTTCATACAAACCACATTCTTGGAGGTCTATTACATGTTTTTAGAAAAGTGTCTTTCTAGTGCAAATCGCACTCTTACATGTAAATGGGTTGAAAGTTGCAATTGCACAACTTAAGTGATTAATTAAACATGTGTTCAATTGATTTTTGAGGAAATATCACTTAATTGAGTCAAAATTTTACACTATATAATTAATATATCATATGCAAATATTATTTCAAAAAGCAATATTTAACTTAGATGTTTTAAATAAAACATAAAGTAACTAAAAAATAAATCAAACTATATAGTTAATAAAGTCACTTAAGTGAAAAATTTAAAAAGCAACTCAACATGAAAATATAACATAAAGTGAATTTATGTTATATTTTTCAAAAAGTGAACGTCAACATTAAAATATAACATGATATTTTAAATTACACACTCAAAAACACAAAAAATGAGATTGAAGGCTTCAAAAATCAAGCATAGGTTTATTAAAATGAAAAACAAAAAGGACTTGATGAAAGCCTTTCGTAAAAAGATTTATTACAAATTGGGATAGATTGATTAGTCAATGTTAGCCAATTAAATAATGAGCTAATCTTAGAGAAATGTGAAACTAAGTTGAGAAACTTTCATACCGTTACCTACATTTTGTGGTGACAAAATGCAGGACAACGACCCTAGAAAATTAATTTCAACATATAGAATAGAATAGAATAGAATTTAATAATCAATCAAATAAATAAAATGATAAATGAATAGATAATAATAGATTTTAATATAAGTAAGAAAAAATATATAATAAAATATGACACAACAATGTATAATAATATAATAATATTATAATACATTTTGATTTTATTAAAATACTATAAACAAAATATTATTATCTTAATATAGATAACAATGATTCAAAATTTATTTAATTTTTTTTTTCGGTGAAACTTGTATTTATATTAATAGAACTGGTTCAAAGAGCTCTCGGAGAAAAGACCCAGTAAAGAAAATCTCCAGTCATCGCAAAATACAAAATGGGTGCAAAAACATCCAAAGATGTTTAACATGTTTCATCTTATCCGGGATATCCCCAAAACTAAAATCCCCTATAATATCCTTTACGTGTATTCTCATACAAAAGGAAACACTTTAATAAGCATCCCAACAAGATTTCTCCTAAAATCTCTACTGCCCAATTCAAAGGTTGACGATTACATTTTAATTACAATATATATATAATCTGACCCAAGAATTTTCCTCAAAATCATGTAACTCCTTTTTGTTGCCAATGCTCAATACTGATAGAAGATCGATGATCAAATGTAACAGGTGCCAATAACCAGCTCCAACGTTATGCACAGAGGAAATAAATGAATAGATCATCCAAAAATTGCATAATGGCCATTAATCTGTAACTGAAGAAAACTCAACAGACAGGTGAGATCAAAACAAAACTATAAACATACCATCAATCACTAACTGTGGGACAGGCAGTGACTTGTAAATTTTAAAACAAACTTTTTCGAATAGTTAAGAATTATAATAGGCAGTAAAACCAAATAAGGGCGGGCATAAATCTTATTGAATATTTTAGAAACTTTCTAAAGAGATGATATCCAAAAGTTTAGAGTGTGAGTGAGGTAAAAAAAGGTGATACTAAGGGATCAATAATAATATCATCAGCACCCAAATTTGCCAGCCCATCAGCAAGCAAATTTCCTTCCCTATATGTATGTGATATGTAACATTCAGGAATGCTATCAAGAATAGACCAAACTTTCTGAAGCACATAATGGATTGACCTATTGAATATACGACGGTTAATACAAGCATTAATGATAATTGCAGAGTCACCTTTGACATGTAAAGATGCAATTTTTAATGACTTTGCCATGATTAAACCATTAAGAAGAGCTAACGCTTCCACCATGTTATTGGTACTCGGTTGAATCGGAGAAGCCTTCGCTGCAAAAATGTTACCTTTATAGTCCCTGATGACCATGCCTATTCCAGCTTTACCCGGATTACCACAGGATGCACCATCAAAGTTTAACTTAAACTGGCCTAATCCATTTGATTTGTGCTCTAATTGTGGCAGTTTTTGAGGGAACACAATTTATCTATTAATGATATGTTATAAGATAATTATATATTATAATGCATAATAAACATTATTAAAACAATAATAAAAAATAATTAATATCAAAGGGCCTATATCATTGTCGTGACCCTCTAAAGGGATATAGTCAGCCACTTATATAAGGGGTTGCACAACAGCGATAAAAAGCAGAAGTGGACGGTCAGATACAAGGAGATACTACAGAATCACATTAGCACATACTTACATATATTGTCACGATATATTTCAGATTGATACTAGATGCCGTATTCATACGCAGTCATCATTTGCTGGGAACAATTAATATATGCCACAATAACATAGAGATTTATATATGCCAAGCAATTGTTATATAGATTTATATATTCACTCAAGGAGGAAAATAAACAAAATAGATTATTCCTTTCATTACTTTGATCAACAGAAAGGACAACCCATCTCCTACCAATACTGACTCAGACACCTAATGATGAAACAATATAAGAATATTTCTACAATCACATATCTAAAATAATTGTTTGAATGTGTAGATTAGTAAATCAGTCCCATTCCAAAATCATTCACCAATATTACAGATCCTAATGATACCTGTTGGTCCAGCAATAGTATGTTGCAATGAATAAATATATCAACTATATAATATCCTCTGGAATATAGAATAAGGATTGTCTGCAAGTTTAGAGGTCATCTGAAGGATGATTGAAGACCATACACCACCTGTTGACAAAAGGAAAGTGTTCTCACTGACTATTACTCTATTAAGAAGCGGAGCATACATATATAGATCATAGGATATATCTTTTATTTCTATCGCATATCCTCTGTAGACTAACTCAAGCCAGGAAACAACATATTGGGTTTGGATGCTTCATGGAAAATGATAAAAATTAGAGCAATACAAGCCATACTTCCCTATACATAGCTCTATATTAGACACAGAAGACAATAGATCAGTCAACTAGTATTATATTGTCATCTCACAAGAAGAATGTAAGATAAACTATCAAATTGACCAAAAGGATCATTAATATAATATAACATCATTCTGCCCACATCACATGAGATTATATCTGAAAAGCAGAACGTGGTCACAAGCATAATTCATGTAGTTATATGTGAAGACTGGAATGGCAAATAAAAAGACCTGGCATCACACCTGAACTTATTCTTCATATCATGCAAACAAAAGAATAATAACATATGAAGTGTGATTTGGATTGACATTGGAAAGTTCATGTTGTGTCTGCACGAAATACATGGAATTCCCTGCAAAAGTCATATATAGATTCAACAAATTCTTTGAAGCTGAAATATATCTTGACACAATCTAAAATTGTCAACAGATGGGTAAAGAAGAGATATTCATCAGGTATTGGACAGTGATCAGACTAGTGAAGAAAAGACTTACATCATCCAAGTTAGAAAGAGATTAGATTTAAGGAAAGTATAAATAAGAAGATACTTATACAAGAAAGCATATAACCCCTTTCTTGATTGGACCTTCTCAAATGAGTAAGTGCCTAAGCGGTAGTATTTAGATGCAAGCACATCAATTTAAATCAGAGATGACACCATTGAATGCATGCGAGGAAAGTATGTATCAGTCACATCATCAACACTGTTGTTGCAATAAGAATATCACTGTCCCTATTTCCTGGTATAGCCAACAAGGGGACACCACAATGGCATCGGTTTGAGGAATTTCTTAGTTGGACGAACATTTCTTGGTCAGAGTTAGGTTGATTAATGAAATTTCAAGCTTGGAGGAAGGAATATTCATATAATATATTACACTTACAAATTTTCCTTTCTTAGCTTTATTAATATATATAATGTCAGGATGTTTGAGGGTAGTTTCAGATCTCTAGGAGTTATGATGGACATTCTAGATTTTGGAAGATCCTAAAAAATTTCAGACTTGGTCAAATCTCCGTCATCAACACGCCTCCATCAATGCTCTTTTTGATAGTTTTCCATACATGTTTCAAGATAAATTTGGTATTGGAACAAGAATTTTCAAAAACTATTCACAATTTTGAATGCAATTCCTTGTTTTCAAATCTAGACTTTTTGCCACTTTTCATGCTTTTTCATGCAATACCTAGATGAACTTGAAGTTGAAAACAAAATTTTTACAATTGGGCACAACTTTGACCTTTCTAAAATAGAAATTTCAAAAAAAATAACACAACATTCTAAACTTATGTTTTTTTAAGTAAACAAAAAAGCTGGGGCTTTGAAATGCCAAAAATGAAACTTTCGAAAAATGTAAGAAAGCAAAAAATGCAACATTGCCTTGAAAGTAGGAGCTGTCAGAATTGACCTTAAGCAATGTCAATCTTCATCCCTTGGCCCATTCAAAAACCCATAGTAACGAGACTTGCCTGACTGGTCTGGCTGACTCGGCTGACTCGGCTGATTTTCAATTTTAGTTTTTAAAATTTTCTTAACACATCAAAAATTTACCTTTGTACTTAAGTAATCAATGTATGTAATCAAATTACCTTCTATTTCATGATGTTATTGTCTTTAAGCTTTATTCAATAATGGGTGCATGAAATGTTCTTTGAATACTCAAAAATCTCTAAATTTCAAGGGTTTTGTCACTTTGTTGAGTCACTGGCGAGTCCGAGCCGAGTCACGAGTCAAGTTACCCTTGCCAAGTCAGGGCCGGGTCCGGTCCGAGTCTTGCTACTTTGCAAAAACCTCTGACACTAGAATACTCATTTAATCATGTTTTCTTCCTTTTATTTTCTAATGTCACTCCAAAACTAGGAATAAGCTCCTAAACTTCACAATAACAAGAGGACAGAGACTAAAACAAAAAAACTTAAATAAAACCATAAAAACTGTTAAAAAGCAAAAATATTGGGGGTCACCATTTTCAATGGAGCAATGTGTGATTACATCACTACAGGTCCCTTCCACAAGGGTCAAGTGGCATAGGTAGCCAACTATTTGGTTATACCCCTTGTCTTTAAAACAACATTTTTTACCTTAGAATTAGAATTCTAATTGGGTACATGGGTACGACACATGCGACAAATTGGTGGTTAGGTATGTTTAGAACTTTAGATACACGTAGAAAAATATATATAAAATCACACACACATACATATAATTAAATACTAAAACTTAAATATATAGGTTGCAGATATATTTAACAATGTTGTGTAAGTAAAAAAGTTTTCATTTATAGTTGTAATTTCTAACTTTTATATTTTATTTAATATATAATTTTATTGTATATTTTTTACAAACAATATACTAATATAGTATATAATAACTTAATTTTTAAAACTGTTCCATAGTATTGATCATTAAACTATTTCAAATATATTAAATCTATAATAAATATAAATTCAAATATGTGTGGGAAATTAAGACTCTGGCCAACTAAATAGGAATAGATGTCTGTCTCACTGGCTCATCTATCATATGGAAGGCTATAGATGCTTTTTCTGATAGATGTGAGGGATGCACACCTCAATGGATTTTGTGAGCATACCTCCCGAATCGCTCATGAACCTATGGTCCTACCAATGGCTTTCCTAGACTTACCGAACACAAATGAAGAATTTTATAGAGTCACTTATTGTGCTTCCTGTCTAGTTTTCAATTAATATAAAATAATACAAACAAAAATGTCATGAAATGATTAAAATATTGTATTTCATTAATGTTAAATGCTCATACAAATCCTTCAGCAACTTATTAAACAATACTAACTGACACTTAGTGAAGAACTTGTAAACCTTCAATACACCAGACAGAGCATTTATGACTCTGGATGATACATCTGTCTATCAAAATATAATCTACCAGTGAAAACAAGGTGCCTAGATGTTTAAAATTACATGTCTCAGTGGGGAAAAACTAAACAAATCCAGCTTTCTATCAAACAATATCATTATGGGATAATAAAAAATAACTGAGCACGAACCTTTGAATCGCTTTCTTCAAAGATTTCTTCAACAACGTCCTCCAATGTTACTATCTGCAAAAATTGATACATTAGCACAAAGTTTAAATCTATATTTTACATGATCATTTTAAGAATAATATTCTATGGGCCGACGACTGGAACTATCATAGAATACAAATAGTATTCAAGATTTATCCAGAATATGAAATACATAAATTGCAAAGGATATGACAGCATCTATTAGTGCATTCAAGTGAACAATAAAACATTCACCACCTTGAGAAGATGAGATTCATTGACAAGCATTTCAGACCCAAGAAAATGGTCTAGTTTGATGTTTATAAACAAAAATAATCTCCATGTGTGAAAAAATCACTCTTAAACCAGATTACAGAGAGCCAGATAATAACACCCTACCAGTGAATTGCACAGAGCCAGCAAGCACAGTTGGATTCAACTTTAAAATATTATCAAAAGGATACGCATCCCCTAACCAAGATCAGAAAAGATTTATTTATTTGGATTTCACTCAACTAAATATTTACAAACATCTACAGGAGTGCTTAGTAGATGTTAACAGACATCACTTCAAATTTAGCACTCTTTCCATTATGCATTAATTGAAATTTTAAATATTTCAAGAGTTCAAGATATCAAACCAGTCTATAATACTTTAGAAAAGCAATGAATCATATAATACTTAAAATAATCAAATGTCATAAGAATAAATGAGTAAATTTTCATATAATAGCTTTGTTCCTCACAGTCAGATTTCTATCCTGCATTGTTTGGCTAGAGTTCAGATTTTGTTAATATTCTTATACCAATGGGCCATATTTCTGTTTCGACACAACATGAAACTCTAAACACAGGTAGACTAATTTTTAAATTTTATCTACTAATGGAAACCAAATTTACACTTGAATTGAACTACATAGACGCTTTTTAAAGTTTAAATCATATAATGTTGAAAATAAGTGAAAATAAATTCGGCACAGCCACATCCCATTTATGCCTAATTAAAATATCGCCATGCACAGAAATACATAAATGTATCCCTAACTCATATAAATTCTCAGATAGCTCTTCATATTGCACCAATCTAAGTACTTACTACTAAGAGGAAATTGATGGGACAGTACCTAGAATTTTCTGTTAAGTACAGCCAAGTTGATAACAGAGTTAGTAATGACCTTTTAAGAGTCGCACTTTTCTATGCCTGATAACTGACTACAAAATGCACTTGTATAAAAGCTATTCATGAAAAAAAAAATTTGTTAGCATCTTACTCCTATTGTTCCACCATATTCATTGAGAACAACTGCCATGTGAACCTTCCTTATCCTGAACTCCCTCAGTAATCTCCAAATTGACATGGAATCTGAAAAGAAAATACATTAATCTTGTCAAAACTCAGAAGCCATATGCAACCTTGCAATACACCATATAGACAGCCCTCAGTGTTCTGTCCTGAAAGCAGTATGGATATGAAACCAAAATTTACAAGAATTTTGGTTGTTATAGCTCATCATTTTGATACTGGCCACTCTAATACATTAATAAAAAAAATTAAATTTACAATTTAAGGTGCATTACAAATTCAGATCTCATTGCTTTCTCTAGAGTCTATACACCTCTAATGAACAGGAAATCCAATACACAACTTGATAATCCATAACCAAGGGCATATACCAGGAACAAAATAAGCAGGCTTGTGAGCAAGGTGACCAACTGTTAACCTCTCCAACAGCTCTGTCTACACACAAGATAAGGCATTTGCAGAATGTCATCACTAGAGGTCACTCAGTGTATAAGCATACACAATTTGCAGCAAATAAACACTACTTGGCATTTTAAACCAAATTTCAAAAGCCTCTCCAAGAACCATATCAAAATAGAAACCCCCAAAACCATCTTGTAAAACTTTGCAGGATTGCTAAAGACTAACTTTACCACAGAAGTTATTTTGCACCAATATGTCCCCCAGTCATCGGATACTGTGTACTGGTAAGTGTTACATACCTGTTCAACATAATCCAGCAAGTCCATTGCATATGCAATCCCAACAATGTTATCAATACGGAGTTCAAAAACAGGCACCCTAGAGATTAAGAGTGAGCAGCACACTGGTGTGAGTGCATTTCTCATAACAGAAAAGAAGCATTGAGAGTATAGATTGCATCCAGATTACAAAGTAAAGACCAGAACCTGGAATATTGGTATTTTAACCAAAGGTCACGAAAATCCATCAGTGTAGCTCCAGCATCAATAGCAACTACATCTATTAAAGGAGTCATTACCTTTCTTACATCAGTTCCCTTGAAATCTAAAACATTCTCAATCATATCCTGTAAAAATAAAAAGAATATTATCAGTATACTCTTTAACACTATATTTATTCGAACATGCAGCTATAAGCATACTTTGCCAATGCCCATTACCAATCTTGTTATACATAAATTCAGTCTAAACAATGCCTTGGGCACATCTCATAACAATTTTAAGCCTACATGGTCACTACCCCCTGGTGCATTTCCTGATGCATATGTTCTTAGAGTTTGACATATCTTGACAATTCTTTCCGTCTCATGCATTTGCAGCTTGCAGTCAGAATCAAGGCCATTTTCACCAAGGTTGCATGGACATATATATGTGTACTGATATGGCTATTTTTCAACCCCATTAATATGGATATGGCTGGACACAACAATTACACACACACACACACGATTCTCAACGAGTTATATTTATTGCTTTAATTTGAAAAACAAATAGTTAATTACTTTCACATTTAAGGATGAATTAATATTAACTCAATATAATTGGAAAAAAATTTGAGAATTAAATATTAATAGAAATAGTAATTACAGCCAAAGGTGTAGCAGGGTCTCAAAATGTTAGCGAGGAAGATCCAAAAGAAAATGAATATAACTTAGATACCCAACCAGATGAAGACACAAACAAAATTCCATTGGAGTTATAACTTAGAAGCCATATATAATACGATGGATATAAACAATCCAACCATCGATGGCACTCAAACTGGAATAGAAATAGTAGAAGATTACTCAAACCAAGAAAAACAATTGCGAATAGCATAAAATAACCTCTCAGGAGAAGTGGAAAATATGAACGAAACAAAAGCTACAGAGGATATTGGAACTTCAGATACCTTAGGAATTGCAAAGATTTATGAAGAAAGCTCCTAACTATGGTAAATCTTCGAGAAGGAGAGGTAGAAAATCATTGGTGGTATTAAGATTAAAAGATGGGATGGCTGAAAACCAGAAGAAACTAGCTTTTGTTAACAATGGGAAGGGGAAGTGCCTTCCCTCTGCATCAAGAAGGTAACATCATGGAATGTTAGGGGCTTAAATGCCCCTAAAAATCAGTGCTTACTAAAGCGCTATTTAAAACTTATGGAATCAGACTAATCTTAATTCAGGAATCAAAACTATCAACAGAAGAATCAGATAAACTTTATAAAAAAATTGGTTTGTGGCAATGTGAGGTCATTCAAGCAAGAGAAGCACTGGGAGGACTATTAGCTCTACGGGATCCTAGGACAGTCAGCTTTGAAATCCACATCTAAAACAACAAATGGATGGGTGGATCCATTAAAAGCACAAATAATAATCTTAAATTCTTTCTTATCAACATCTATGCTCCAATTCAGAACAGTGGAAAGAAAACAGTACGGGAAGAAATAGAGACTCTTTTCAATCAGCTAGGAAATAGCTATTATTATTGGGGGAGATTTTAATGCTCCTATAAGCAGAGACGAAAAAAAAGGTTGAGTATTGTACGAACCCCAATCTCTACTTGATTTTAGGCACTGGGTGTTCTCTAACAACATGTTTGATATACATTTTCAGAATAGTATTTTTACATGGAGCAATAAGAGGGACGGTGCAAATTTCACAGTGGAAAAACTAGATAGATTTCTTTATAGAGGTGACATGGGTGAGTTTAACTTCATGCTCAAGGCTTCAATTCTAAACTTAAGGGGAACAGATCACCTACCGATAAGATTGGAAATAGTAGAAGAAAACAAACCTTTAAAATGTCTATTCATATTCGAAAAAATGTGGTTTCTAGACAACAAACTACCATCATAGTTGGAAGAATGGTGGAAGGAAATAAGTCTTGAAGGATCAAAATTGTATCGCTTTGTGTCAGAGATTAAGCAATCAAGGAAAAATAGTTGGAATGGAACACAACCACTTTGAAAAACATATTTGAGAAAAAAGGTAAAAAGGAATTAGAGGAACTAGAAGAAAAAAATATGAAGGGAGGGATGAAGTTCGAAAGTTACTCTAAAGAAAAACAGTTGATACACAGACCTGAAGACCTATTATCAAAAGAAGAGGTGTACTTGAGGCAAAACTTTTGAGAACTATGACTGACAGAAGGAAATAGGAACTCTAAATTCTTCCATAACAGCACTAGAGTAAGAAGAGGGATTAACTGAATAACTCAGATTAAAAATGATAAAGACTAAATTAAGGATGATCCTAAGGAAGTGAGAAGAATCATAGGAGAATTTTTCATATCTGCATATAACCAATCAGACAGTCCGGACTTGTTAGCGCAAAATAGAATGCTCAGAAACATCCCCAAAATTACAAATGAAGTGGACAAGAAATTTCTCAATTAAGGGTTTACATCAGAAGAAATCAAGAATGCTCTTTTCAACCTCCACCAAGATAAAGCTTCAGGATTGGATGGCTTCCAAGCAATTTTTTTTCAAAAGTGCGAGACCTTTCTTGGTTTTGAACTTTGGGAAGCTATTGACAACACAAGAAAATCAGATCATATTCTAACAGAAATTAATAACACATATTTGGCTTTAATCCAAAAAAAGAATAAGGTTGAAGAACCAGGTGAGTTCTGATCAATAGCTTTATGCAATACAGTTTATAAAGTATTATCTAAGGCCCTTGCCAATGGATTTAAAACTCTACTAGGCAAAATAATTTTGGAAAAGCAACTGGCTTTGTTTGGGGTGGATCTATCTTTGATGGGATTATCATAATTCAGGAACTAGTTCATTCTGTGCAATAAGTGAAGGAACCTTGCATGATTATCAAACTTGATATTTTAAAGCATATGATAGGGTAGACTGGAGATTTTTATGCAAATGTTTGGAAACATTTGGCTTTTCCAAGAGATGGATTAATCTAATTTACAAATGTTTATCAACACCAAAAATTTCAGTACTCATAAATGGAACACCAGAAGGATACTTTGAGATATCCCGCGGGTTGAGACAAGGAGACTCTCTCTCCTTTCCTATTTGTGATTATGGCAGAAGCCTTTGGAAGGAGTATTACTTCAGCATGTAGGGAAGGAGTGATTTTCAGGTATAAAGATAACTTAAGGAGTGGAAAATATAACCCATCAGCAATTTGCTGATTAAATTATTCTACCTAGCAAGAGCAGTATTTTTGTTTTTGATCAATAAGAGGCATGTGCCCATTTTTATTAATTCAGAAATATTTAGAATGTACCTAGCAAGAGCAGTATTAGCGAAGCTATAAGTTTTAATGAAATTTTAATGGAATACCAAAGAGCCTCAGGCCAAAAGGTAAATGCAAATAAATCAAAAATATTCTTCCTTAATATCAAAGAACAAACAGTGATGAAGATTAGCAAATTTCTAGGATTCAGGATTGGAAACTTTTCATGCTGTTATTTAGGCATTCCTATATAAAAAGGTATAAAAGTGTCTTAAGTCTTGGAATCATATTTTAGATGAAATAGATCAAAAAATGGACAGCTGGAAAGGTAAGTGGCTCACAAAGGCAGGTAGAGCAACGAGTTCTATCTGCTCTCCCCTCTTACCAAATGTCTTGCCTTCCATTATCCAGCAAGACCAAACACTTGATAGAAAAGAAATTCAAAGATTTCTTCTGGCAAGGAGCAGACGATAAAAGGAAATTAGCTCTCACCAAATGGAAGAATATTTGCCAAGCTAGGAAACATGGAGGATTAGGCATCAAAAATATGCAAAATCAGAACTCAGCACTAGGGACAAAAATAGTCTATAAATTGCATAAGGATAGCAAAAGTAAATGGACCAGAATCCTCTTCAATAAGTATCTAGAACCAGAGGTTGATATTAGTATCTTTGAAACTAGAAACCCTTCGAAGGGATCCAGGGTTTGGAACTTCATCTTGAGATGCAGAGACTTTATTTCAGAGCATCTCACATGGGATATAGGCATAGGAGACTCTGCGCTTTTCTGAGAAGACTCTTGGAGTGGACATTCCAGTATTGATATAACCTTTACCAATAAAAGAAGAATTGAAATTCTGAAATAACTTTGGGGCTCAAAGGTCTGTGATTATATAATGGAAAAATTTAGATAATGCCCCTCTATTGGAGGTGGTAAAATAAGAATTGTTAGATATATTTTAAACTAGAATTATAAACTCAAAAGACAAACAAGATAAACTAATTTGGAGTAAATCAAAAAACGGAGAATACATGGTTAAAGAAGGATATAGGTGGATTGACAAAGATAGGGTAGTTCAAAACAAAGATCTCCCTTTTCACCTGTGTTGGAATAAGAAATGCCTGCCGAAGGCAGGCATGTTCCTTTGGGCAGCCTTGCAGGAAAGGATTCTTACAGCATGTTGGTTTCAAAAATTAAGATTTGAAGGACCATCAAGGTATCCACTCTATGAGCGCAATGAAGAAAGTATTAATCATTTACTTTGGGAATGCAATTATGCACAAAAATGTTGGCAATGGCTAAATGAAAATTTAGGATGGCAATCAGCCTCTGCGGAAATTTTGATCAATGACCTAAAGTATTGGCCTAATCATAAACATAATGACACCTATGGACTACTATGGGACATATCCCCGTCCATTGTAGCTTGCGAAGTTTGGAAAGAAAGAAACAAGAGAATCTTCCAAGAGAAAAGGAGAAATGTGGGAAGTATAATTTCAAAAATTTAAGGAAGCATAACTGAAGTACCTAACAATAGAGTTAGGAACATAAATCATTTTGAAGGTTCTTTCAGTATTTGGGATGACAAAATTCGGAAAAAAGATATCCAAGCTGATAGTCCCAAGTTGCTATTGTAAAGGAGGAGATACTAGCAAAGAGGCTAGAAAAGTCTGCAAATGGCTACCCCCTGAAATAGATTGGTTTAAACTAAATTTCAATGAAGCCTCAAGAGGCAACTCAGGAGTTGCATAAAAAGGTGGTATAATCCACGATCACAATGGTAAAGGCATCCTTAGATATGCAAAGCCAATACGAATCTCATCAAATAATGCAGCTATAGTAGAAGCTACCTTAGAAGGAATCAAAAAATGTCTGGAATTAAATATCCAAAATTTAGCAATAGAAGGAAGTTCACAAGTAATCATCAATGCTATTAGAAAAGGTTAAACTTCTAACTAGATCCTCAACTTTATAATTATTCAAATTTGTGAATTAATTAAACTTTTCAACATTTTAGCATTTCCCATCGAGAAGGTAATAGATTAGCCGACTCATTAGCTAATAGCGGTGCTAATGGGGAGTCAATTTCAAAATACCCATCAAGAAGTATAAATTTTATAGGAGTATCAAGCTATCCAAAGTATATTGGAAGCATTTAAAGTTAGCTTTACAATCTTGCTTTTTTGTCTTCTTGGTTTAAAGTAATAATATTTTGTCTCGTATTTTCTATGTATCTTGAGGCAATCCAATTGTATTCATGTAAATGTCAAATAAGTTGTAACAACATATTGATTTCTCTATGATAATATGAGATCATATAAGCTAAATGGGGTGAGTTTTTGTACTAAACAAGGCATAAGTTAGGTATCATCTAAAGTGGGGGATTAGTGTAAGCCATCAAAATAGGTAAATCTTTTTTAGAGTTATATTAGTTTTATTGACTATCATATGTATATACTATAAACTAACAATGGATCTTAGCCAAGACTATGCGCAGGATAATAAAACTCTCGGATATAGATCGAGTATCAATCATCTTTAAGCAGAAGGAGCTTGTCCTAGGATTAAGCTATATTTGGTTTTGGGTATTCTCTAGTGTTGTAAGGAAGGGTATGCCCTCCTAAGACCTCCAAATAGTGGGGCAGTTGTACATATTTGGAGAAACACTTATCAAAATTGTAAATATAGGACTACCTGCCTCGAAAATCTCATGTTATGAGGCCAATGTACCTTCTTAGTGTAAAAGACGAGATTGTCCCAAGCTAAACCAGGGGTTTTCTTCCCCGTCCTTTTTCCCCCAGTGCTTGGACTTTGCACAAGGACAAAAATAATGTAAATTTTGAAATTATTAATAATAGGCTTATGTCGTTTATTGATCAACAAAACAAAGGTGTAGCAAAAGCTATGGCCAGGAAGTTGTGCCAAAGACTCTTTAAGCACAAGTTTCTAGGTGAAAATAACGCAGTCTTAGACAATGCAGGTGGACAAAACATGATTCCAATGCCCCAATTATAGTATCTTGGGCCAGTATGGTGTTTCAAGGGTGTGGTTAAGAGGTTCCCCCTCATTATTACTGTAGAGTTGGAGGAGTTGAAGAATAGGTTGGACCACATTGATAGGAATCTGGAATTCCAGCAAAAGGTAGCAACCATTATCCCACCTCCAACAAAAGAAGGCAAATTGTGTACAAGCAGTGAGAAGGATACTGGGTGCTGGATGAGCATAATTTGCAAATGGCTGACCCGGTCGTTCCTTCTTTGCTAGATTCTAGTGAAGATTAGTGGGAAGAACATAAGAGTGATGCAAAGGAAATTGCCAATGGATCAAAACATAGGAGGTGTAAGAGGGATTTCCCTGTCAAAGCGAGACCTACCCATGCTAAAAAGTTGAAGACAGAGGCGGAGGATGCAATATCCCCTCTCCAAAAGAAGAATTGATAATAATATTAAATAACAATAAATTAATAACTATAAATTTATCATATTATTAATATAATAAAAGATAATTAAATGATACAAGATATATTTTAATATAATACGTCAAAAATATTTAAATAAAATTAATATATCAAATAATTATATATCTCAAGATACATATCAAAATATATAACTAAACTAATTTATATATAATTGATATACAAACTCTTAATAAAATTGTTATCTTACCAATATGTATTTATAGTTCTATTGTTAATCAAAACGTTATTAATAAGACTGATCACTAACAAGGGGCGCATGCGCCCAAGTTCCTGCCTTCATGTTTTTATGGTTGATTGAAGTAGTATTGCATGAAGGGGAAATTAAATTAGTTACAATTTTTAGCAAAAACTTGTTGACGATAAACTTTTTCAGCTACTTAAATCAAAAAAATTAAATTGTTGATTACTTAAATCAAAGTACCAAAATTTGTAGTAAGTTTGAGGGGTAGTATTAATGGTATAAAAAAAAATTGGCAAAAATTGTAAAATAGTAGCTAGTAAAACATAGTGTAAACTTTTTTTTTTTAAATATTTTACAATTGTCAAAAATAAACATCAATGTAAAAATAATAAGAAATATATATAAAATAAGAAATAAAAAACATTTAACTCTATATTTGAACTTGGTAAGATAGCTAGTAAAATATAGTGTAAACTTTAAAAAATAACATTTTACAAATTACAAAAATAAACATCAATATAAAACTAATAATAAATATATTAAAAATAAGAAATATAAAACATTTAACTCTATAAATTCATATGACTTCTTCTTCATAAACTATCTTAAATAATTAATGTATTTAAAATAAGAAATATAAAATATTTAACTCTATATTTGATTAAAATATCTATATTTGAACTTGGTAAGAAAAATAGATAGGGATAATTAATATTGATTAGACATTGTTTGTGAGGTGGAAGATAAAAATGATTGTTTTTAAAAAAAAGTTAATCCGCTTGTCACAGATGTGGAAAAGATAAAGTTGTAATTAATGCATTCATTAATAGAGTTTTTAGAAAATATTTGTATTCTTGTTGGAGAAAATTGAATTTTTTCATTGCCTTTTTTATCATGGGCCAATACAATTTTCAAAAAATTGTATTTTTCAATTTCAATAAAACATTCAAATTAATATAGCTTTTGCAAACATTAGTATATCTTCAAATTTTTAGATATATGTAACTAATATGGAATCTAATGATTCCATTAGTTTCCTGCCAAAGGCAGGAACTAATAATCAATTAAATAATCAAACAATTATAACAAAGAGTTATTAATAAGAATGATCATTATCATTAAATAATAATTAATTAGACAATTACAAATCAAACCATAAAATTGATAATTAAAATAATTATCAACTGGAGTAAACATTAATCAAATAATAAATTGGGGATATCGAATGCAAAAATAAAAACTTGGCAATATGGTTGAAAGTGGTGACTCATCTATTGATCTCGACCTTCAAACCATGTCGACACCTATATATTGACACTAACCATCAACAAGAGGGCAGGAGTTATACACATCAGAAAAGTGACATTATAGAGACAACAAAAAATCACACAAGAACAAGAGATCATTGTCGCACTCTTAGGTCGCAGAATGGAATACCCAATACATTATGTAGCAACAAACAATGCAAGGATCAACAACCCAAGTTATTTAGGAATGTCTTGCTATCCCGAACAGAAATAGCAGCAAACACAACATTGGAAGATCGGTATATCTATTGCCCGAAACAGAATAAGCAGTACCTCTATTAATAACATACAATATGTTTCTACTTTATTATTTGATTTTTCCTGTTCGTATGATACTTCTAGTTAATGTTATAGCTTCGGTCAGATTGAATTCATCAAAGAAAACAAATGGTTGTATCAATATATAGAAATCAGTAAGTGTTTATATAACCCTTGATTAATAATTATTAAATATAATAATATATATATATAGTACATAATATATAATTGAACTCCAATATTTAATAATTATTAACCAAGGGAAATATATTGATTATTAAATTGATTAATTCATTACTTTATTCTGATTTATAATGCTCAGTAGTTATATTCTTATTATACCAAATGGTGATCATCAAATGCAATTCATATTGTGTCGATATTAATCATCATTCTTATTATGTAGTTGACGATCTGTGAGCTTCATACTTCTGAAAACTCCAAATATCATGGCCCGATAATGGTTCTATTATTATTGTTTATGCAAGACAATTAATGTATTAATGAGAATAGATGATTATCGGCTGTTATGAAACAGCGCCATCTTTGGTGTGTAGATTTTGAGCCATGGAAAGGCATGCCCCTTGTGGAATATATAAATAGTCTAATCAGGCTACTCTTGGAAAACATGACAATATACAACAATGCCATTACAAGTAGCAAGCTCTCTAAAATATTTGCATACTATTCATACTTACAGGTTGAGAGCCCAGCACAAAGACAACATGGAGACACATATCAATCACCATATCAAAGAGCATTTGTATATCAATTTAAAAGAATTAAGGTATTACATCTGATCTATGATCTATAACGTGGTATCAGAGGCAGAATAAGAGAACGATCAGATTTATACAGAGAGATACCTCTGCTGTGATGGTAGGTTTCGTGCTCTTTAAGTTTGAAATAATGTCTTAGTGTTTCGCAAGACAAGCTTGGCTATCTCAATAAATTTCTGCTCTTGCTTCAAACAATGACTACGCCGCAAAATTGTGATGCAACTAGCTACCGTTGTATAATCTTTGGCATCAATAAATACACTATAGTTGTGCAGGGTTTTATCCATTGAGTTGGGGAGTTATTCTATCATAGCAATCGTATCTTGGGTTTGAACTTGGCTAATTGTTGCCTGGCAGCAGTAGGCAAGATCTTAGAGTAACCTAGCCATAGGACAGATAAACATGAGGCTGGAGAAATATCTGGTATTATTGATGACGCCTCAATTTTGTTCACGGTTCATGGCTCCAATGGTCAATAGAAAGTCAAAATAGAGATGTCGGGGAAATAGATCTTTGAACCTTGTCCAAATTTCATTGGATTTCAGAGCCAACTGGAGCTTGATGGCAAAATAGGAATCAAGTCATGCTTTTGGTCAAAAGGATAATCCAAAAGATATTGTCAACTTCCTATCTTTGTCGAAAGTTCTTCCCAGCCGTCTCATTTTTTTTCCTTTAAAGATTTGTGAAATGTTCATGTGGCACAATTTTTTTGAATAGAGTGTGAATGATATTTTCTTTGTCTCTTGGTTGTTCGACTGGTCATCGTTTTATGGAAAGCGGAGTAGATGAACTCTCACTTTACAAGGGACAACAATTATGGGAGTCGAAGAGGCTTTTTTAGCTTTGAATCGAGGAAAGAATCTTTCCATGGAGTATGATGATGGTGATTTTACTAGCAGAGAAGATGAATCTAAATCAAAAGCGATGTCAGGATAGAAACAACTTCATAATGTGCGATGCCATTAATCGTGAGGAGGCATGAGTGAAAGAACAACATAGAGGCAAAATGAATGAAACGATATGTCCATTATAAGGATCGTTGGCAATAGAAAGTGAACCAATGTTTTTTTAGAATAAAAAATGAGATCTGTAAAATATTAAATACCAACATAATCTGCCAGCATGATCAAAGGCAAATACAAAGGCCCATCATCAAGTACTTCCACAATTTGATATAAGTGAACATGTAGTCACACAAGCCCTTGACTGTGTGTGTGAAGGGAGGTTGAATGTGAGAAGCTACGTGGCTGATTCTACTCTTTCTATTCACTGGTAATGATCAAGGAGAGGAATGTTTGGGTTATTCACTAATGTATATCTGTGAGCAGCTTCCCAGCATCTGCACTTTTTTTTATCATGTTGGCCCCACCTCCATGCCCACAACCAATGAGGTCCTATCTACAAAATGTGATCTCACCACTACTCTTCTTTGCACCTGCAAAAATTCTTAGTCCCTAACTTGTAGCAGCAAGAATGATGAAGACATCTTTGATCACCAACAGAAGTTTGTTTCAAATGTCATAGTGATTCCACTTACGAGTATTGGATATCATTGTATCAATGGTCATATTTTTTTGTTGTGGCCTTGTATTTTTCTGATTATACATAGTGGTGTGGTGGTATAGTCATATCTACAACATCATTAGCAAATTACATTCCTCTGCAGCCAATATTTTTTCATTCACTAGCATTTCTTGATTATTGATTCACCTTTTGGACAATATTTTTTTTAAGTTTCTGCAAAATTCTGATATGAATCAAACTTAGTTTATACCTTCTTTATGCTTGTTGTAGATAATCTTCAATGTTCAGTCTTGAATGAAATGAAAGATATAATTCTGAAAATGTTTTTCACTTCTGCAAGTCGTCTTAGGGCAGTATTGATTAAAGAGTAGACTTATTGTTTCTTGTGTGTCCTTAAACTTCAACCATACCCTTATTAAATATAGATATCAAGGGGCATGTCCTTACAAAGGACATGTCCCTTCCAAAGTCTACTTTGACTCATCCCTTAAAGTCGGTGACTTTCCATGCACTAATAAGTTTAGTCCTAAACTAACAAAGTTGATTAGTTAGACCTAAACTAGTACTCCAAGATAGGTGTCGATATCCTTAAGAGGATAAGACAATGACTTCAGATCAGAATGATCTGTTATTAAATCAGCATGATTGAAAGTTACGAAATTAACACTTACTCTTAACTTGATAATCCTACTGAGAGATATCATATCTAGCAACATCAATGAAGATGAACAAGCAAGGATTGATACTCTATATCTATCTGAATCTTCTTAGCATGAGGTATCATTGAACACATGATACAATGTCATATTACTGAACCTGTGATATGAGATATCACTAATACTAGTGATAACAGTATTGCAAAGAATACAATTTACAGGATAAATCTGGAGGATAATTAAATTCTTCATTTATCCAAGTTGTGACTCATAGGTATTGTTCTTCCTATATCACAACATGATCTTGAGTTAAGATCTACCAGAACGCAGGATAAACTCCGGAGAATAATAAAATTCTTCCTTTATCCAAATTGTGACTCATAGACATAGCAATGTCTACATCACAATGTGATCTTGAACTCATCTAGATCTTACAATAGACCTCTACTATTTAGCACATTATCTAAGAGATAGTCATCTCTCATAATGTCGTTCATACAAGTGTTCATTATCTCAGAGATCGTCACCTCTAAAATAATGAATACAAATGGTGGAGCCCATAATAGTCAATAGCCTGACAATAAAATTATTTTATTAATAATTTAAAGAATACAAATGAATTACAATTCAACCATACCAAGTCTTTTCCTGAAGTGATTTATCTTCACTCGAGAGAAAGGTTTGGTGAGAATATTTGTTGTCTGATCTGCAGTGCAAATGTATTCTAATTTTACAGTATTCCTGTCTATCATATCTCTTACATAATGGTAAGGAATTTCAATATGCTTGGACCTGTCATGGAAAACTGGATTCACCAAAAGCTCGATGGAACTCTGATTATCAGAATGAATAATTGTAGAATTCATAGCTTGACCAAATAATCCCACAAGTAACTTTCTATGCCAAACTGCTTCCCGAGAGACCATCGTTGCTGCAATATATTCAGCTTCTGTAGATCTTTGTGCTACTAAAGACTATTTTTTGCATATCCAAGATATCATTACTGATCGTAAACTGAAACAACATCCTGAAGTACTTTTTCTATCCTTAACACTTCCACCCCAATATGAGTTTGTGAATCCATGTAAATCCAAACAAACTTTCTCATATTTGAGCCCAAGGTTTAGTGTGCCTTGTAAATATCTCATAATGTGTTTGACTGCAACTAGGTGAATCTCCTTTGGTTCACACATAAAATGACTTAAGGCATTAACAGCATAGCAAATTTCAGGTCTTATATTTACCAAGTACATAAAGGACCCAATCATCTGTCTGTAGAGAATAGAATCTGTGGAAGGTGATTATGCTACTGCTTCATTAAGTTTATGTAGATTAGTCTCCATTGGAGAAGACATAAACTTGCAATTCCACATTCCAAATCTCTTCAAGGTATCTAATGTATAATTCCCTTGATTAAATATAATGCTGTCAAAATTCTGCCGTACTTCTCGTCCTAGGAAGTAATGAAGGAATCCCAAATATTTCATCTCAAATTCTCTAATTAGATCTTTCTTGCATTGATCTATGAGATGATCATCGCCTATTATTAGTAAATCATCAACATACACTATCAAAATTACCATAACTTCTTTATCCCTTTTATAATATAGATTTCGATCAGCTTCATTTTTGGAGAATCCTAAGCCGGCGAGATACTTATCAATTCTTTCATACCAAGCCCTTGGAGCCTGTTGAAGCCTATAAAGAGCTTTCTTGAGCCTGCAAACAAAAACTTTAGGTTCATGTGTTTCAAATCCATCAAGTTGCTCCAAATATACCTCTTTTGGATTTCTTCATAATCAATCCCTTCTTTCTAAGAGAATCCCCTGGCTACAAATCTAACTTTATATTTTTCAATGCTACCGTTAGCAGCATGCTTTATTTTAAATATCCACTTGGAAGAGAACATATTTTCCTTCAGAACAACTTCCCAAGCATCATTCTTCATAATGGATTGGTATTCTTTCGTCATAACACCCTTCCAAGCTATGTGTTTAATAGCATCTGAAACATCGGTTGGTTCTAATTTAGACAAATCATTTATGTTTGTTGTATAACTAGAAAATCTTTTGGGTCTTTTGTTTTCTCTGATTGTTCTGGATGGTGTAGTCAAATATTGGGCTTCCTCTACTGTCTAAATGGCCCAAAGTGGTCTTTTCTTAGAATTTTGAGTTTCTTCAATATTAAGATTTTGAATTTCATCTTCAATTTCTTCAATGTTCTCCCTTTGAGACTCAGATTCAGTATTCCTTTCAGAACTAGGTAATCGAGAGGGTTCTTCAAAACTTAGGGCTCTTTTGAATGGTAAATCTTCTTCAAAAATTACATCCTTACTAAATTCAATATTTTTCTAACCAGGTATGAAAATCCTATATGCTTTAGATGTTTCACTATACCCTACAAAAATACCTTTCCTCTCAGAGGTTCCTAACTTAGTTCTCTTTTCCTTTGGAACATGTATATATACTGGGCACCTAAAAATCCTAAGATGACTTATATTGGGTTTAACCTTAGTAAAGACTTCTTCAGGAGTTTTATCTCTAAGGTAGGAGTGAGGACTTCTGTTTTGAATATAGACATCAATACAAGAGGCTTCTTCCCAAAGATAATATTGTAGATTTTGATCAAATATCATAGCTCTTGCAGCTTCTATAATTGTTCTATTCTTCCTTTTTGCTACCCCGTTTTGTTGCGAGTTATAAGGAACAGTATGCTCCCTCTTAATTCCATTTTCTTTACAAAACCTTTTAAAGAAATCTGAGGTGTATTCCCCTGCATTATGAGTCGTAAGAGTTTTAATTTTATGTCCTGATAAGTTTTCAATTAAAGTTTTAAATTCTTTAAATCTCTTCAAAATTTCTTCTGATTCTTTGCATTTTAAGAAGTAAATCCAAGTTTTCCTAGAGAAGTAATCTGTAAAAAGTATATAGTACCAGAATCCTCCAAGAGAAGGAACAAACATGGGTCCACATAAATTTGAGTGGATTAATTCCAAAACATTGTTCGTTTTTCTAGTGCTATCATGAAATGGACTTTTGGTGTTCTTAACCAGAGCGCATCCTTTGCATATGCTTGAGTGATCTTTATTTGGTTTAGGTAAACTAGTAACCATCTTCTCCATAGTCGATAAGGTTTTGAAATTTAGATGTCCTAACCTTTTGTGCCATATTTCGTTTATATCAGCAGCTTCATGAATTAAGGCTTGAATAGGTCGACCAAGTTCTGAATTTAATTCATACAAATACCCTTTTCTTTGACCAATCAATTTTGCTTTCTTAAAAGAGGAGTTCTTAGCCCAAGTTATGACTTTACCGTCCATGAATGCAACATTTTGTCCATCATCTTCAAGTGTTGTGACCAAGATTAGAGTCCTTTTTATTCCTGGTACATAGAGTACTCCTTTGAGAAGAAGAGAACTACCCGACTTTAGTTTCAAAGTGCAATTTCCAATTCGATGGTGACTTCGCCATTAATCTTTTGTGGTATGGAGTCTAGTGCTTATTTGTATCTTGTAATATGTCAAGATGATCCACTATCAATCACCCATGCTTTACTTGAGACTTCATTTGATAGTGCCGAATACAATACACGATTCTCAGGATCATAGTTATCTTCTTCCCTAGTAATGTTTGTACTATTCACTTGCTATTTAGAATTCTCAAGGCAATCAAATCTGTAATGTCCAAACTTTTTGCAATTTGAAGCAGTTTCTCTTGGATAGATCTTTCTTAGGTTTGTCATTCTTTTGATTACCCATTTTCTTCTCGAAGTGCTTCTTCTTGCCTTTATAGGAATGTGTATAAGAACATGAAGTTCTTCATCTTTCGTTTTCAATTTTCCTCTTTTCTTAAGTTTTTTGGATTCTTCCTGAACACAATCTCCCATAAGTCTATTAAAGTCAAGAAGATTATCTCTGGCACTTACTCCTTTAGCGAATGTTTCCCATGAATCTGGTAATCTATCTATAGCCATCAGTGTTAGTTCCGTGTCATTAATGATGGTTCGTATACTTGCAAGTTCATCTCTTAGGCTAGCAACCCTTAGGAAGTAAGAATTCATCGATTCTCCCTTCTTTATTTGTATGTGATTTAGTTGCCTTTTTAGTGCGAGAACTCTAGTTGCATTGTTGATCTCATATGCATTTAGTAATGCATTCATCATATCAAATGTTGTTTGATGTTTTGTTAGCATGGGTACTATATCATTTTTCACTCCATCTAATATGATCTGAATGGCTTTCCTATTTCTTTTACTCCAAATAGTTTTATGAGGTTCAACAATAAGTTGTCTAGATGCTGAATCAACAAATTGTTTTACATCATTTTCTTCAAGAATCATCATGATTCTGAATTTCCAAGCATCAAAGTGTTCTTTACCATCAAACCTGTCATTGGGTCTACTTGTGTATGTCATTGAAGATAGGAGAACAATGCTAGATATATATCAAGTTTGACTATTTAATTTCTGCAAAGCCTAGGTTCGACTAGTAGAGCTCTGATACCATGTAAAGTTTCTGCAAAATTCTGATATGAATCAAACTTAGTTTATACCTTCTTTATGCTTGTTGTAGATAATCTTCAATGTTCAGTCTTGAATGAAATGAGAAATATAATTCTGAAAATGTTTTTCACTTCTGCAAGTCGTCTTAGGGCAGTATTGATTAAGGAGCAGACTTATTGTTTCTTGTGTGTCCTTAAACTTCAATCATACCCTTATTAAATATAGAGATCAAGGGGCATGTCCTTACAAAGGACATGTCCCTTCCAAAGTCTACTTTGACTCATCCCTTAAAGTCGGCAACTTTCCATGCACTAATATGTTTAGTCCTAAACTAACAAAGGTGATTAGTTAGACCTAAACTAGTACTCCAAGATAGGCGCCGATATCCTTAAGAGGATAAGATAATGACTTCAGATCAATATATATTTGCAAGATCAGATCAGAACAATCTGTTATCAGATCAGCATGATTGAAAGTTACGGAATTAACAATTTTGGTATGATTGTTGAATAGAATATGGTATTTCCACTATGTGATCAAGATAAATGGATGTGTATCAGACTGTATGGTGGGTCAAATTCCCTTATTTGGTGTTGTCTGAGGATATGTTCCAATGGTGATCAAATCTGAATGATTTGTTTGCTCTTGAAACTGTGTGGATCTAAAATCGAAAACTCCAAGTCACCACTGCACTTGTCAGATTGCTTCTAAGCCATTTTTGTAGTAGGCAAATAAAATCATTATAACTGCTTTGGAAATCACATTGAAAAGGAGCTCTGTTATGAAAAGGACTACTCAGAGTTGAGGTGACAAGTACACAAATTCTATATGTGTGATGTGCTGGTCAGGGGAAATGATTGTTCAGATTATAGCGGTTGTCAGAGGGTCTTAACAATGAACAATAAGAAAAGGGATGTCAATTTACAGTCAATGCAAAACCAATTTCTTACAAGCGGGAACTAAAGAAGCTACTTATGTAGAAGTATCCACTTGTAGACTTAGCAATAATATGCATCAAAGGTTTGGAGAATGTGACCTTGACTAAACAAAGCTTCTTCTATAAAAGGATGTTAGTCTCGTGCAAAGTTGCACATATTTTTAAAAAACTGCAATCAAGAAAAGAACAGTGACCTTCCATGATAAAGTGTAATGTGGAATAATGCATTAGAAGATATGTTTGATTGATAAAGATTACAATTTACGTGGAAACAACAAATCATAGAGTCATAAAATGAAAAGGTTTGGAAGGTTTGCAGATTGATCTCAAGTTGCCATGAGAAGGAACCCAAGGACCCTTATTGGAGCAGCCTGCATCAGGAAGTAGGATGTTGTTGAACATTTGCTCCTGAATAATTAGATAAGTATTTTCATTGTCTTTTGAGAACTATTTTTTATTTTCTTGTTGCACTCAATCTATTATTGATAGTCCTATTTGTACTATAAGAGGCTATTTGTCGTATTCTTTTCTTGGTCCATAAGGATGATCTAGCAGGAAGATGCATTAGAAATGCTGCTGAGGCATTTGTGCAGGTGACAGCATCTGAGATTATTTGTGTCCTTCTATAATATGAGGGAACCTGGCATTTCATTAGAAGAAACCTTGGACGAAGAGGTTAGGAGGTTGAAGCATGTACTTAAAGCATCAGAAGGGAACCACATTATCTTGAATGTCTTGTGTTGGCAAGCCTGAGGATAAATCCACAGTTTACTACATTCACTCATGTTACTACGGAATCAGGGTATGCTTCCGGTGACAGAGGGAGCAGATAGAGGATATGTTTCAATTGATTTGTGAGGCTCTTGGTCATGTTGATTCAGAGGGACTAGACGTCGAGATGATGTTTCTAGTGATCAAGAAAATGTAGCAATCAAGAGGACTATGATTCATGAGATGAAGTTCCATGTGTGTAGGTTGAAAGGCCTTGTGAATGCCTAAGTTGTAGATGGATACATGGAATAATATTCATTTAGAGTACATTACAACTGAAGAATTGACAACTGATGTTTATTTTCAAGCCTTCTACCAAAGTAAAGTTTGTGCATTTTTAAGACAAGCTTGGAAATTAAAATGTGAAAAAATAAATAGTGGAGGCATATCTCATTTGAAATACAAAGCATGATACGAGACTTTGTGACAACACCACGGAAGAAATAAAAAGAAAGATGAATGCCTTGCTTTCTGCCCAAGAAGAGAAAAAAATGCAAAAGGAAAGGGCAAACTTAGCCAAGAAGGAAAGCATTTCAGAATCCCAAGGTATCCCACTGTCTCCTTTTTAAGAATCATTTATTATTTTCTCATCACCATTATTGGTTTGGACTTCTCTAAAACAATTACCATAATGAAATAATGTGGTTGTGACCAAGTATCCCAATCAACCTTGAAGAAGAAGAAGCACTTGAGGGCATAGTGGGCTATCTTCGTGGCCCATGTGTCTGCAAATCCATTAACCCCTCGGCCACTGCTCCTACTGCAACATGTGAACCACCACAATCTATATATAGATAATTTTTTTGTGCACAAAAACTCACTTGGAACACAACCATCACTGGAGGGTATTGGGTGGAACAGTGATGTGCATTGGCAAGTTGACATTCAATGTGTCAATTTCTTGAATTTCAACAACATTCCCTTCAATTTTGCAGCAAGTCCCTATTGGTTGAAATTTGTGACTAAATTGTTGTGGCGAGAAAGGGCTACAAGGCACATTCTCCTACAAACTTGAGTGGTAGGTTAGTTATTTTTTTAATCAAAATTATGTACTTGGCATTAATTTTACTTTAAGCTTGAAGGTTGCTCAAAGATGCAATTTCTAGGGCCCAAAATGTGGTAGAAGAGCAAAAATTACAATGGCAACAATTTGGCAACACTCTTTCAGATAAATAGGTGGATGGAAAAAACTGTACCATTATCCATATTTTTGTTTCTTGCAAGGATCAAGCGGCCTTTTTAAAATTCTTGGATGCCTCTAACAAGGTAAAGATAGCTGAAACTTTGGTTCTAATATTAGAGCAAGTTGTGATGGATGTGGGGATTGATAATATGGTGTAAATCACAACACAATGCAGCGGCAAATGTGTCAATGTGTAGGACCCTCCAAGAGAAATATAGTACACGTTTTTGGTCTCCTTATGTGGCATATGTCCTTCGTTGTAGTGCCTCTCGTATTTGCAGTCTGTACCTTATTCATTTTGTTTCGAGAGATACTTGATACTCTTATTACATGTACTTTGAGATGACCTAAGGATCGAATGTTATACTTTGATTTAGTATCATAGATGCTACACTGCTATGCTGTTCAGTTTATCATATTGCATGTTGATGCCATTTTGAAATGACAGTAGATCTATGATGATATCTGATTATTTGGTGTTTGAACATATCTCCGATTCTATCATGTGATGGATTTTATGATGGTTATTTACTTCATTCTTGTCTCTTTATGCTTTATGCGAACGTGAGTGATGTAAATGGATTATTTAGGTATAATTGATTAAATGGTTAAATTAGTTATTTAATGCATTTATTGCTTTCGCTATGTTATTATATGCAATTGCACTTGATCGTGTGTTTTAATGTGCAGGAAGTACATCCCTAGCAGTACCACATGGAGTTAGTGATTCAGCTATTCATATTTTACCAATGTCGTCCCCACATAGTCGACGTATCCTTATTTAATTGTTTAAATTAAAACTTTCAGCGATTATTAAATCCGAACTCATCTGCATTATGAGATTAGACCAGTGAGTGTGTTTGTGCATTTATAGGTTTGCATTGTTGCAAAAGTGTTAAGGGTTTTTCTGTGATTTTGGGTTTTTGGGCTTTAAATCTTATTCAATTTAATTTTTGGCAGCTTTGCCTTAGGTGAATTCCCGTTGCGAGGAATAACCTATTTTCGTTTGGGTCGATTCGGAGTCTAGCTAGTCTAACTAGCTATTTTCCCTAATCGACTATTCACTCAAAAAGTGAATAAGTATTGAAAAAGGGATTTGTTTTCTCACTTTTCAATTTTACAATTCAAAAATTGGAGAGCTTTTATGAAATCCTCTTCCTGAAGGATTGGTTTCCTGCTCGTTCTGAGAGCTGTGAACATGGGATTTTCGTGAGATCAATCTCATTGGATCCGGCTCGAATAGACCTTGCTTTGCCATGATTTTCAACAGATTCAACGGGTGATTTATTTTATTGAGCTGATTTCGGTTTCTACCCCTTTTGCTGTCAGGTAGGGCTTTCCAATTTTCTTGTTTCTGCTTCGTTTCAGCTTCAGATTCGGGTAGCAGTTTGTTAGGAGGTTGAAAAGTAGTGTTCCCCTCCGTTTCTATTTGTTGGTTCTGCCCGATTGGTTGGGTATGAACTTTTTCCCTGTTTTTGGGATGGGCGATTGGGGTTCACACCGTTATACTGTCCGTTTTTGCATACGATGTCCGAACCCAAATATTATTGGATTTTCGGAGTTTTTGTAGCCAAAGGCCAAATGGGTTTTAATTTTGAAGTTTTCCAATTTTGGGGGTTTTTACCTCATTTTGCATGCCGCCCTATTTTCTAGGGTTTTCTTGGCATGAGTTTGGTTGTGAACTTGGATTATCCATCGGATGTTAGTCAAACCTTTATTGCACTTTCATGTTGCATTGGGATGTGTGTCGCATCTGTCCTCCCGAGTTTGTTTTCGGTTGAGTGATTTTTTGCATTGTGTCCTCATCCAATCCTTGTGTTATGACCTTCGTGATGGTGGTGCACCACACACGAATACATGGGCGTACATTTGTTGGGTAACTTGTGATGCCCGATCTTCTATGGTACTTTCGGAAGTTATGATCATTGGGGTTGGGTTGGGAATTTGCATGCCTATGGGCACTCATCGTTGGATGAGCATGGGTAGGGTAGGGTAGCATATGGAGGGGGCTTCTATCTCCACAACCCGATGTCTATTTCCTGAGCGTTGGCGTGCAGAAGCTTTGTAAACAAGTGATAACTAAATAAAACATTGGGTGGTAATAAAACTTGAAGATAATAACAAAAAAGGATTCAGGATGTGCACCTTCCATTTGGAAGTGGAAAGCCGCCAATACTAGCTTGGGCTTGTCAATGCCAAGTGACTCTCCATGATGTCAGCCCCTACTTAGTAACCCATTGAATGTCTGATCAGGACCTATAGTTTATGCATTGTCTATGTTCTTGGTGCAGTCATCATACTATCTAGCGTGAGTGTTAGCCATGGACGTTGTGCTTTATGTGTGTTTGTGGTTGGTTCATTATCTCCATCAGCACGACAGGAGTGGGCCTACGAGTTCTACGTGGTTGGGAGGTGTAGCTACCTATACCACTGTTGGGGACTGATGTACAAAGACGGTATTTTGTCTTAGTGCGACCATGGCTGGAAGTTTTCACTTGGTACTTCGGGTTCCAGAGTATGCTTTCTTGTGACTTACGCTTTCATTGGAATGCTTGTAGATCATGTTTAGATGATGTTAGTTATTGACACATTTCCTTATTATGATAATTAGCATATGATAGATGATGTTATCTGGTTTTTTAGGATTATCTTATGCTTTACTTTTAGCATGTTAGACTTCCTTATGCTTATATTGTAACACGTTTTATAGTGACGTCTTCATTTGACAGCACCGACAATCTAGTTGGTAGTTTGGGATGTTACGCGCAGGGGATGGCTAGGGCCTACAGATGGTCTTATGATGCTATTATGGTTGGGAGGAACCGCGTACTTAATTTGGTTGTTCTGTACATTGCGATGTTGTTTCTGTTAATTGTGATGTTACTTCAATTTATTGCGATGATGTTTTAGTACACTGCGATGTTTCCTTCTGTACTTTCCCTTCACTAATTGTTAGATGGTTAAATGCAGTTTCCATCCTTTGGTGTTGTGTTCGAGTGTTTACGCCTCGAACTGTGGATCCAGTACTCCCTGGTGTGGAGGAACTTTATTCCTTAGCTTTTTACCTTCTTGTTTTCTGGTTTGTTGTCTTGGATTCTCGCGCAAAATTGCACTTCCTCGCACGAGAATGCAAGATCTCGCATGGTGTGTTGGGTTTCCTCGCATGGCCTTTGGCACTTTATCGCGCAAAACCCAACACCAGTTTTGGGTGTCCTGGCTATTTGGCCAAGCACTTTCTCATGTCGTTTGGTGCACATCCTCGCGTGGAAGGTACTTCCTCGCATGGCATGCTACACATCCTCGTGCAAAAATTTGTCAATCTGTTGTCCTCGCATGAAAAACAAGGGGCATCTCCGCTGGTTTTCAGGGACTGATTTTTGGTGATTCTAGTACCCTTTGGGTTTACTTAATTTTCCATGCCTTGACAGATCTTAGATTCTTTGAGTTTTCATTTTGGGTTTCCATTTTCAGTTGCGTGTGTCAGTTCAGGTAGTGGCATTTGGAGATTCATTGGTTGTCGGGATGGTGGTTAAGACTTCTGTTGCGATCTTTGTGATCCGTGTATGATGTTGTCATGTGCACTCATACTTGTAAAAAACTGATCTCGGCTTGTATTTCATCCTTGTTCCAAGGATCTTCGGGCAGGACATTACATTCACCTTCTTTTGGAGGACAAAGAAAAATTGGACTGGGTGAGACCAGTTATAAGGGATGCAAGAAAGATAACAAAATACATCTACAGCCACGCATGGGTTCTCTGCTTGATGAGAGAACACACCCAAGGGAAGGAGTTTGTTAGAGCGGGACTCACAAGGTTTGCTACAATTTTCTTAACATTGCAAAGTATTATTACTTCTTTGACTACTTTGAAGCAAATGTTTGTGAGTCAAGCATAGCTAGATTCAAGCTATTTAAAGAAACTTGATGGAGAAAGTGTCATATACATTGTACGCCACAACCAATTGACACTAAGTTTTACAAAAATTGTAAGAGTAACTTGGAAACTTCAAAAGTTAAATATTTAATTTTGTTGTATTCAGGAGTCCCTGCTTGGTAGATGGGGAACAAACCCTAATTGGGTATCTTTATGAGGTCATGGATAGGGCCAAAAAGGCTATCAAAAATTACAGCGGGAGTGATGGTGCTCTAATTTTGCAAAGGATTAGATTCTCCATTTGAGAAATAATGTTGGAATCAAAGGCTTAAACCAATATTTTGGCATTAGAAGTGGTGTATTTCTGGAAGCATACACATGAATAAGAAGAGTGATAAGTATAATGGTCTAATGTGTAGATTTATTCTGATGGAAGACAAGAATAGAACATCAATACAAAGAAAGTCAACAAGAAGTTAGACTATAATGGTAGCAGAAGTATCACAGAACTAGCAATAAAGAAATTGCTTCATATGTGAGCAGTGGGTATGATGGCAACCAGGATATCATGAACAAACCATGGATAGCAGGGATAGATGTTTTACTATTGCATTAGCTTCAATTTTCTAACCTGAATGCAGCTAGAAGTTCACTTGGTAAAGCTCCTTCTATGATTCCTATTCTAGAGACATATCACACTAAAAATTATGTCCCTACTCTCTTAGATTCATTGGGTATGGTGTGGCTCAAATGACTTACCTCAACATGTGAGTGCACTGTAATAGAGATGAAGGTTGATAGAGAATCAGTCTGATTGAAAGAAGTGATCAGAAGAGTCTTTTCGACATGAACTAGAGATTGTGCCTCTCATTCATCTTTCATATTCCACCTATAATGCAATACACTAAATAGTAGAGGATATGAGAACCTACAGCACCTAACTAACAAGCCAATTCTCAAGAACATTACTTGTTTGTTGCCAGTCATCCAATCTTCAATATAGTAATAGGAATTGATCTATATGGAAGCTATAAAAAGCACAAGCATAGTGGAAAGTAAAAGGGGAAGTCAAAGTTAGATAAGTTGAATCCAATATTGAATATGGTGTCACGAATCTCCATGATATCATGCTAATCTATTGTGCCAGCCCTAGACATGTTCCCAAACATCAAGAATAGGCTCTTTCAAGAACCATGGTCTTGCAGCAAACAGACTCGCAAATGTTCAAAGGCCACAAAGGAAGTAATAACAATAGTGAATACCACATATTGAGGGCTTGACAGGAGCATGTAAGGATGGTATTGGTTTTGAAGACAAGCAATCTACCTAAGACGCACAACTCAGTGAACATGAAGACAAAACTTCTGACGTCAAAGAAAAGGACAGTGCTAGAGTATGAATGACAACGGAGAATCAGGTCCACACAAACAATTATGTGCGAAAATGAGTTCCGGAGCCTTATTAAAAATAAAAGGAATTCCTGTGCCTGCGTGTAGTAAAAAGGAATACAGGCATGCTATGTTTCCATATTCTATACACGACTTCTGTTGGTTAAGAAGATGATACTGGTGATGGATGTGAGGTGATGTCATTTCCAGGCAATCTTTGACAAGAAAATACATACATCTGTGCAATTCTGGAAACCTTTCTCTTCAACATTCATATCATTTGGAAATACAATGTGCCCACATTTTAGCGATATAATATTCTTGCAAAAGGTCCGCTTCAAGGGGAAAATGTTTTAATTTACTATCCCAGATAATAATCAAGTAAAATAAAAATAACAATAGAGGAATGTGATTAATTAAAAGAAAAGCAACATGGCTTTTCATTTTGAAGTCACAATTTCAAACTTAAAAGATATATATAGGAGTTGTAGAATATGAGATAAGACATATTCGATATTCGAATAACATGTTCTCAAGGAGGAGTATTTTATATCTACTTGTATGAAGGAATAAGGACTATAATATGACTTTGTTATATAAATTCAATTCTTTTATTTTTATAATAAAATAATGTCTTTTGTTTATTTTTAAATGGAATGGAGATTTAAACTGCAAATGAATCGTCCTTTGTTATATAAGGACTATAATATGACTTTGTTATATAAATTCAATTCTTTTATTTTTATAATAAAATAATGTCTTTTGTTTATTTTTAAATGGAATGGAGATTTAAACTGCAAATGAATCGTCCTTTGCAATTATTTTTTGGAATTTTGTATACAATTTAAATGTCGGATAAGTGACATGGTCATTTAGCATTTTAAATTCAATCATCACAAATATTGTGAAATAACAAATTGTTTTTGTACTTGTGTCTAGTTTGTCTCCCTACCAGAGGAGTTAAAATTCAGTCCAGACTAATTTAAGATTGCATAATATTTGGTCTGTTGCATCTTGATTATTAAATTGTTGAGAGTTCAAGTGTATAAGAACTTTATAAAGTTGTACGTGATAATTCATTGAAGTTAACTCTATTGCCCGGATGAGCAGAGGCACTGGTCCTTTTATTATTGAGTCAGAAAATCTATAACTTCCTTCCTACAAGCATCAAATCCATTATTTACAAATATTTTACAATTCATACAATTCAAACACTCAACATCCAGTTTCATTTTAATCGAGTTCAAGGACCTTGCCAGTCAAAGAACTCCAAAGCTTAAATTCACTTTAGAAAAGCTCTCAACCAAGTGATCAAGTTCGAGGAGAAGGTCTACCCGCCTAGGTGTAGCGGAGCCTGAAGTGTAGAGATCCTATCGAAGAAGTGGCAAGCTCTTGGTTGGATTTCCAATCTGCAGTTTTGGGAACCAATAGGGAGCAACCTTAAATTTGACCCCATATGGGAAATTATTGATAGGATGTGTAAAATCCGCTCCCCCAACCCATTCATGTGGCAGGGTACTTCCTTAACCTTTCCTTTTGCTTCTTTGCATCCTACTCGGATTCCAATGGGGAGATCGTGGAGGGCCTCGTTGAATGCATGCAGAGGATGGTACCTAAGGTTGAGATGAAAAACTTCATTGTGGCCGAGATGGAAGTGTACTAGAATGCAATGGGCAAGCTATTCACTTCTAACTTGGCAAAGAGAGGAAGAACCACTCAAACCCTAGCTACAATATTTGTATTTTTTGAGTCTTCCACATGCATGATAAGTAGAGAAAAACTAAATTAAATATGTTTTCCCCTTACTTTATAACTCTTTAATATTTTATTTTACAAATGCTTGGTGGCGAAATTGGGGTGGAAATGTCGCAAATCTGCAAAGACTTTCCCTCTTAATCTTATTTCAGCCTTGTAGTTCATCCAGTTGTGAGTGCAATTGGAGCTTGTTTGAGGCCACTCATGCAAAGAAGTGGAAAAAGTTAACACACAAGCGCCTCAATAACCTTGTCCTTATGCAATATAACCTTTGATTGTGCGTAAGAAAGGCGGAGGGAACATCAGCTAGTCCACTTGATTTGGATGAGATAGATCTTTGTTGTGATTGGAAATCACAGGAGCAACCTCCACTGTTCCTAGAGGATGACATCTACAATTTGGAGAGGTAAGCTATGGAGGGGGTTGATTCACAATGGGATTGGATGACATTCAAGAGGATGAGGATAATGAGGAGGATTTAGTTGATGAGTCATTACCAGTATCAACACCATCTACATCTAGGATGGAGGTCAAGACACAACTAGTTGTGCAATGGGAGGAGGTACAACCATAGCGGACTTCTAGGACTAGACCCCCTACCACCAGAGTAGTTTTTACTAGAGCTACTAGGAAGGGGATTAGGAAGATGTAGACTATTTTAATATTGCGCTTGTATTTGCTTATAATTTTACAAAGACAATTTTCTATTTTAAGTTTCCTTCAAAGTCAAACTATTAGACAATGGCGACCAGCCATTAGCATTCAATATGAGGATGTGATTTTGTACCCTATTTGCATATATATATATATATAGACTCATCTTGTTTGTTTGTTTTACTCATTTACTAACTCATTAGATGCATCTCCTCATTGAGTTTTGCAAAAATAATGAATTTCTAAATTATCTTTAAGCAATCTTTTAAGTTCCCAATATTTTCTCAATAAGTTGTTGATTTATCTCTAATATTTTCCCAATATTGTTTTTGCCCTTGGTGATAAGTTTCCGATAACGATAGTTTGAACTATACTCACAAGTTCTTGACATGTCATCACTACTCAAATTCCCTAAAGTAAACTCACTCAACATCATGACATGGCTCATTCCTATTGGCATGCCTCATCCCCATTCCAGCAACATGTACCTACTATTTACCAGCCACCCCAAAAACATAGAAGCAAATTCCATTAGAAGTTTTTTTTCTACTATGGGAGCTATAACAATCTTGGATGTTACAAAAGTCTCTAAACAAAGTGCTTTGATTCCTTCTAAGATATCCTAGAACCCTTTTCAACCTTGGTTATTTCTCATTGAACATTATTAAATCTCTCTAGTTACAATGATGGCTTATATGACTCCTGCATTTCAAATGCAAACAAAGATATTTGATAAGATTTCATTTTTAGTCTTCACTAGCACATGTTTTCAGGGCTCTTATTAGCTCTTCATTACTATTTTTCAGTAGCACGAAGGTTTATTTTGTCTTACATGCTTTAGTTTTATTTTGTTCTATTTTTTAAGCTCCAAGGTTTCCTTTTCTAGAATTTTCTATTCTAAATTTCTATAAAATCTTACCTGGGTTTGGTCATTTGTATACATTAATATGAATTCATTGTTTCCTTCAAAGACTAGGTCAATACATCTATTTTTCTTTTCTTTTGAATTTGGAAACTGTTTAGAGAAATTTCAAGGTGTTCTGAGAAAGAGTGACCATTGACTTGATTAGTTGCTCCTAAATTGTATAGAACATAAAGAGATTTTTTGCCAAGAGGTATTCTAAGAACATATATTCATAGTTTTAATTTGAATCAACTCTAACCAGACCCAAATCCAAGTGGTTTTAGTATTTACTACTTACTATTTTAGTTGGACTTCTCTTTATTCCATTCTAATTTCATGCATAACACTTGAAGCCTTTAGGCATTTTGATTTTTGCTATATATATATATATATGTGATATTGTTATAATGGAAGTACTTAGTATTTGTCATTTAATAATTTTCCATGTATTGATCTTCTAAAATGTCTATGGTGAATGGTTTATCAATGTTATGATATGCATACTTGAATTCTGTCTCTCTATATCAAAAAATCTCCAATGTTTTTCATCGCCATCCCCTAAGGTCCCGTCCCCTAAATTCTGGCTTTGACCTGTCCCCGTACCGGAAACACATCCCCGACCCCTAAAATGTCCCCATCTTGGAAACTCTGTGGAGCATAACTTATAAGCACACAAACGTCATGAATTACCTGGAATTCTAGGTGTTTCCTATATTAACATGAAAAAGATACTGCAGGCTATGAAAATGGATACGAAGAATCGCAACAGGGAACACCGATCCTGAGTTGACAAATTATAGTTGAATGGTTCCATTTCACTCTCCTAACAAAGAAAATCAAAATAATTGTAGACATCAATGTTCAAAGTATCAATTGTCGTCTAGAGCCAAGAAGAGTAAGAAAAATAACAGAAACAATATTTTTGACTTTGTCTTAAATACATTCTGTTGAGCAGGTAGGTCTGGCAATACCATAGCCATATTGTCTCCAGAACCTGCCAAACAAATAAGTTTCAATGCTCCAGCCTAAAGGTAAGCTAGATGGGAATATGTGCGACAATAACAACTACAGAAGGAATACAAAGTGGAATCTTCTCTACCAAAGGTTTCTTCCTCAAACTGAGAAATAAGTGTGGGATTCATCTAACTGTTAACAACATCTGAGCCTTGGCATGGCCACTCCAGAGCCTTTCACTTGTGTTACATGAGAATATTCATGAGAGAGGTTTCCTGTAAAAGGGATTTAAATGTTACCATGGAGACAACCAAGTGTGATTCTTTGGTCATGTCAAAATGCATAGTCCAATATCCAGCAACAAACTGGCTTTGTATGAAAACAGGATTTAGTTAAGAAAGTATATCTCATTGTCACTCATATTTAGAGCCAATTCAAACCCTGTAAAGCCCACATGCCTCAAAACTTAATTTCAGTGGCTCTAGTAGTAGCCCAATTGAAGTGCACCCCTTCATAATCACGATCATATATAATTTTATAAAGCTTCAGCAGTGAGAGTAGTCTCAGCAACAGTTCAATATTTCTTATCATAACCACTATTTCGTTTAGCAGGCAAAGGATCTCGTGCAAACTACAAGACAAACAAATCTAATCAATTCATGGCATATCTCATACCTCAATTTGGCTGCAATACCATTTTAAAAAGATGAGGATCAGGTCTTCCTTTTCTCCTGCCACTACATGGGGACTGAGAATTCACATCTACAATAGGAAACCTTAACTTGCTATCTCAAAAGTTCTGCAATAAAATCTGGAGTCGCATAAGCCTTATTATTTCTCTTTGATGCCAAAAGCATGCAAAAGGCAAGCCCAGTGAAGAGAGCTCCTTTGCAGGCATGGAAAATTACTACTTCACACTGTTTACTTTGTAGGGAGTATTAATTCTCCTCCAATAAAATTTATAATATGATTGGTTCCTCAGCCTTTCCATGAGGAATGATGAGTTCACACTTGAAACAGTAAGTCTAACTTGCTATCTTGCAAGTTCTCTAGCAAAATTGAAGCAGCATAGCCCTTCATCACAATTAGTTTCATCTCCAATGCTTTATTTCACTGTTTTCTTGTTTTTCTTTTCTTGTAATTAGTTTGCTTTTGGTCTAAGTCCATTTTTGCCCAAGAACTTCATTGTTGTAAGAGTTGTGTGTTCCACTCCCATTGATGACCTATTCTTGGCCATTTGCGAGTATTAACATATTTGCTTTCTCTCTTTCTTTAGTTCTGTAAAATTATATGAGCAATATTCTTTGCGAATTTCCCTTCTACAATCTCAAGATTCCATCCCTGCAAATATAAGGCATGATAAAAAGACCAAAATTTTAAATAAGAAATTATAGTAACAAACCTCTTCCGTGCAAACTAATGATAAATAGCATAGAAATATTCAGCCAATTATATGAAATAAGAACATGAAAAGAAATCAATCTCCGGAAAAATAATTTGAAAATATATATCTGCCTAGGCCCTAAAATGAAGATCAAGCAGATGGCTTTACATTGACCTAAAGTGAACATAAAGCAGACAACACATAATATTACTATTTTTATTTTGGAAGCACTTTTCCCCTAATTATAAAAAGTAAAAGAAATTAGGAAAAAGCACACACTTGTTCTTCTTCTTCTATTGCCCCACTTAGTTCTGCACCTCTCAACATTAGCTTGAGCTCTTCTTCAGTGACAAGAGGTTCACTGTGAAGAATATATCAGTACAGCCAATCATAAGCAATCAAAAATATCAAGCACAAATGTTTTAAAACTTATCAATATTGCAACATTATGCATTTCTTCTTAATCCCATATCCTTGTATGGAAAGCAATGCCAATCGTCAATAGCAGAATAGGTAACTAAAACATGAATAATTGAGAAGCTTTTGGAGAAATTATGGATTTCATGCCTTCTAGTATAGGCAAATAGCTAAGAAACATGGAGATAGCTATGAAAGGGTTTCTGAATGGGATAAATCCAGGATATGTGCTAAATAGATTATTTTCTTAGTATAAGGCGAGTGTAATATCTGTGGAGCATCAAACCCATAAATCTAACTAAAACAAATCAATATGGATAGAATTCCCAAATAGGAAGTGCAAAATTCAAGAAATATGATATTACATCGAGAACATTTTGCCAATTTACAAGAAGAAAAAGAAATATTAATTCATTCTACCAGTTTTGTGGTAACATAGAAAAATTCCCAGTGCTTCAAGAAAATCATTTTAAATAGAATCATTTCAGTTGTACCTTAGCATTTGTATATCAATATCAAAGTAATAAGTAATCTGAAAAATAGAGAAATTTGAAGGAAGTAAATATGAACTATTATAGAAGACCTTTACCCATGGTAATCAAGACTTAGTACCTTCTGCTTTTGAGCCCCAAGATTTTTAGCATGCCCATAGACAATGCTGTGAAAACCCTACCTACTGGATATAGCACTAAGGATATCCAAGCCACTGGCCTCACCTACAACAAATTTTCAATAATGTCTTATGAGAGCTATCATAGAATCAGTCCTTTCCAAATCTGTGCAATTATTAGCAGAGAGTTCTACTCTATTCATAAGTAGCTGCAGGTACTAGGAACACAAATAAGGTAACATGTTTACTGCAAATAGTCCCTGTTTTTATACTATAGCGTATATAATTTTACAAAGAGCCCAGTCTTACCACAAAGCGTGCCACTTCTGTTGCATTATGTACAGCTAAGCTCTTTGGGGTAATTTCAGTTAGCAGCAAAATAACAACCTGCCAAATGTTTTCATTCAGAATACTCAGAAATGATAATAAAGCTATTGGTCATAATCAATCTCGTGCAACATAAAACTCACAGCATAGCCCCAAAACAAGAAGACTGAAAGGACTGGCTTGTTTCATTATTTAAATGTAGATTTGTAAACATGTAACTTACATCATTTCATATTTAAAAATTGCATGATAATATAATTCTTTTAGCAGTTCTCTCCCAGAAAACACAAGGAAACATAGCAGATCTTGTTTTGTTTCTTTTCTGTCACTGTTTAGTGATCCTGCTGTTGCCGGCTCTTCTATTTGTATGCTCAGTCCCATAAACCTTTGTGGTTTTTTGTTAAACATTAATATTATTATCTTGTCTTGTCTTGTCTTGTCTTGTACATGCCTATTAAATGTTTATATCTTTTCTAAAATTATCTATTCTAAACATGGAATATTCAACAATTACTATCTTCATAGAATTTTGCTATCCTAGTTAAGGTCGGAAGATCTCTCCCTAAAAGTTTACATCTCCCTTTCCAAACAATAAGAGAGATGATTTATAACCACCTACAAGACTCAACGCTTTTGTGTAAATTTCTGGTGATACCTGATCGTCAACTGTTGATTGGGACAAAGAGTTTCCAAATTAAAGTGACCACAAAAGCCATGCCATAAACTATCCACATTTAATTGCAAGTTCTTTTAGGAATTCTCTTGAAAGAGAATTCTACAACCATCTTCATTAACATGAATACTTCAAAAATAACAAGGCTCACAATTTGACAGATAAGAGACATTGTATTTCCACGGTCCATAATAGTTGATTAAGAATGCTTTGGATTGTGACTTAGCTTTTTGCATACTGTTTTAGATCACACTCCATGATCCGTCATAGCAATAAAGTTAATGTCCAGATTATGAAAAAGGGAAAGATAACGTATGTTAATGTCCATATCTGTATCAGAATTCAAACATTTTAGCCCAGCCCACACAAGATTGGAAATGAAAACCTAGTAGACTCACAGGTAAATTATTAAAGTGACCAAGATCAAATTTGCCAATGGTAAAAAGAAGATATGACAAAGGAACTAAACGTTTATTCAATAAATGCTACAAAATGATTGATGTTTCTTTCAACCAATTACAAGGAAGAGTTGAGGATTAAATCTCCCTCTCACAAAGATACAGTATCTGCCAATTCTAAAATTCAGCTCGTCCAGATATTCTCCCTTTGCACATATTCACATGCAACAATCCTAGCATGAATTAGATACAGTTTGAATGAAGCAGCTTGACATTCAAAGCATTATATATCCCTAACAAGGTTTACAGTTCCTTCAAGGTTCACCTGTTCGAGGGGTAGGTGGAAAATATCCAAGCCTAATAATTAATGGAAAGAAATGGTATGCTCTCAGGAAAGATTACTGGTGCTCTCCCATGGATGGATACTATGAACTGAATTTTGATGGGACTGCAGGTGAGCATCCAAAAATGGTAGAGGAAGGTATTTCTATTAGAACCTCACAAAGTGATCTATTCTATATAGGCTATCTCTTCCCAGGCTTTCCTTTGAATTATGAAATGGAATGAGAATCATTAATTGCATGTTTAGGTGCAGTGGTTTCTCATAACATTAGAAAATTGAAAGACAAAGGTGACCCCCTTCATGTTATCAATGTGATAATCAAAGAAAATAGTCCAGGCTGGAAATTGGAACTTTAAGCAGAGGAAGCTAGAAATTTAAAGAAATTCTTGCTTCTGTCAGTTTTGGACATTGCAGAGGGCATTTAAACTCTATTGCAGGTCATCTGACCAATGAAGTTGTAAATCAAAATCCTCTTACAGCCACATGTAACAATTGAGCTAGCGCTTGACAAGGTTTAGAGTTAGAATGAATGTTAAAGCCCCCTCAGCTTATATTTTTTAAAGGTGATCTTAAGCCATGGTGACACATTTAAACTGCCTATAGGCATGTTGGCGGACAGTTCAACATGTACCAATCATTACATTGTAAGGTGGTGCTCAGATTTGATAGAATGTAGATTGGAGTATGGTACTGTTATTTATTTCATGGTAGGTAGATGAGTATGGTACTGTTATTTATTTCATGGTAGGTAGATGAGCGTAGCTAAAGGTAAGCATGCTGTGTAAATTCTGCATGGTGTGCATTAGTAAGACAAAGGCAAGTTTTATTCTCTGCATTGGCTTCTGTTAACAGTTTTGTAGGGAAAGATGGCACGGATGGAGAAACAACAACTTCTAATTCATGACAGTGGTCAAATATTGCAAGAAAGAACCTTTAACACACACTTGTAACATATATTTCATGCCAAAACCTGGGGTGCAAGGTTTCATTTTAGATATTTCTGGGAGAATGCACTTTAGCTATAGAACAATACTCAACAGCTGCAATTGATGGGTACTTCATTTCGAATCTCAACTTCTTCTTACCGTATGATATTGTGCACCTCTAGCTTCTTTAATTGTTCTTTCAAGATCAGTTTATAGATATGCATATCTCGATATAATGTTTGAGGAGCACAAAGAAGCTAAGACTATTACGCAAGTAATTGGTAAAATAATGAATCAATTGAATGAATGATCAAACAATCATTTATAGGAGTACAAGAGTAGATGTTTCCATAATGAAACAATCGTAACATAGAAAGTATCTATTATGAATACTAAGTTATAATATTGACCATTAAATAAGAAATAATAAAGATATTATTCAGATACCCTCCCTCAATGGTTACTCTATAAATTACAACAAGTTGCCCCCATTAATTTTGCAAACTTGTCCGTCCTCAGAGACTTGGTGAGAATATATGTTGTCTGATCCACAGTCTGAACATACCACAACCGAACTGATCTATCTTCAACCAGCAGCCAAATGAAATGACAATAAAGGTCAAACATGTCCAGTTCTCTCGTGGAGGACTGGATTGTTAGCTAGTTTGAGCACCCCTTGATTGTCACAAAAAGATAGAGTGGGATCTCCTTGAGAAGTATGCATATGAAAGCATCCTCCGAAGCCAAACTACCTTACAAGCTGCCTTACTTGTTCCTCAATGCTCAGCTTTTGTCAAGGAATTAGCCACCACGTGCTGCTTCTTGCTAGTTGTAAGGACCCAACCTGTCCTCGGAAATGAATAACAGATTTACCAAAAGAAGATCTTAACAAATCAACAAAAAAGACACAATATTAATTTTTTTCGTTTTTTTTTTTACTTATTGGATGCTCAGTAGGCAAGTTCATGCAAGACATAATTTTATTTAGCCATCCAGGCTCTTCTATCTAGGGCAACAATTTGGTCATCTAGTTGATTTCTCAATATATATGGAATGTATGGAATGTAAATAGCTAAGTGTTTTGAATGGCCTTTTTCCGTCCATCCAGGATGGTTTTTGTATGGACAAGAATATTAATGTACTCTGATCGAAGGCTTTTCACCCTTCAGGACCATCTGGGTCCAAGGTTGCTTGCCAAAATTTCACAGCCAGCCCACGGGTGTGCCAAGGTTAACACAAGTCAGCACCCTTCCTTGGGTCTTGGGCATATAGCTAGGCGCTAGACTATCGAGAGATTTCTAAGTCCTATACCCTCTCTCGGTTTTCAGGCAATCGGCGAATTATAGGTACCTTCCTAAGAATATTTAGTTTTGTTGAGTTAATTTAAAATATGCTAAAATGATTAAGTACTACCTAACTATGTCCAAGGCATTTGCACACTAGAGGCATCTCTTTGCCTACCAAGCTGCCTACATACCCTTATCCACGGGATCAAGATCCTTGAACTACTCACTTTCGATATGTACTTCTTGTTTATAATTGTTTGATGCAGGGTAATGTGACTCACGGCGAGTCACGCGAGTCAGCGAGCCGCGCTGACCTCGCCGAGTCACAATGACTCGTGACCCGCGAGCGGAGAGTCACGAGGAGTGACTCGCGTGACTCACGTGACTTGCCCGGCCCATCTTGACTCGGTCGCGACAGGCTCTAAATCCGGCTATTAAAATATAAATTTTTACAAGTTTTTTTAATGTTTTTTTTTACATTTCTCACTCATATAACCCTAAGAGGGCTCCCATAACAGTCTATAGTGAAAAGAATAAAGAGAGAGAGAGGTAGAAGAGAAATAGAGTTTTCTTGTTTTGCAACCAGCTGAAAGGAGGAGGAGAAAAGCTTGCATTTGTGACATTGGAGCTTGCATTTAGATCATCAAGGAGTTTATACGAGCTCTTCTCAACACTTCCCAAAGCATTTGAAAGAGGTAAGACTTGATTGTTTAGATTTTGATGATTTTTTTGTCTATGCTTATGGGTTTTTTGCATGAATTTTTTTTGTTTGTTTATGAGCTTTTTTATAACTTTAGATCTTCATAAAATGCAATGCTGAAATGGTAATATTTGGTCTAAAATGTCTTATTGCAGAAACCTTTACATTTTTCCTTAATTAAGTCATAATGGCTTCTGGAGGTAAAAAACCCAAGCTCTCTAAAGGCAACAAAAAAGATGAGTGTTGGAAGTTCACCATAGAATTTCCAAGTAAAAAGAGAACTCAAACAAAATGCCTATTTTGCAAAACCATTAATAGTGGGGGGATAAATAGATTAAAATACCATATTGTTGGCTTACGTGGTCATGATATTGAGCCTTGTGGAGCTGCAACTGTTGAGGCTCAACGTTTTTGTTATGTAGCCTTGGAAAAATATGAACAACAAAAAGAATTAAAAAGAAAACAATCAGAAGAGTTAGCTCAAATTGGTTCTAGTTCCCTTCCACGCTCATCTGCAAATGTTTCTGAGTCAGTAGGCTGTGTTGGAGAAGGTTCTTCCCGTCCCCCCTATCGTCCTAGTGCTTTTGTTGCTCGTGCTTCTTCTACATCTATTCCTTGCACTTCTAGTGATGCTACTGCTGCTGCCCCTTCTAGTAGTGTTGGCTTTACCTTTCGTCCTAGAGTCAAAAAATCTAGTAAGTTGGACAACTTTTTTGTACTGCGTACCACTCCTAGTGCACAACCCTCGCTTGAGAGCATGGGCTGGAATAGGGAGATACATGGCTGGAGTAAGAGCAATTTGCAAGTTTCGATTTTTCTGCGACATTCCATTTATAGCAGCCAGGTACTTCAAGTTTTTTACTTCATTTATATTTGATTGTTTTACGTTTTAAGTTTTAAAATTTATATTCAATTTTATACTTTTAACTTGATGTTGAAAATTTGAAATATGCTAATTAAAATGTTTTTATAAATGTAATAGGACTCCTTATTGGCAGGGGATGATTGATGCAGTTTCCATCTGTGGTGCGGGGTTCAAAGCCCCCACTGAAGATGAGTTGAGTGGCCCCCTCTTGCTAGATATGGTTGAAGAGATGAAACTTGAGTTGGAGGACCACAAAAAGATTTGGAGCCAAAAGGGGTGTACCATCATGACAGATGGATGGACAGATAGGAGGTCCAAAACCTTCCTAAATTTTCTTGTTTCTAGCGGAGGTAATTCATCATGCTCTACTTCTTGAAGTCTAAAATTTAATGTATACTATTATTGAATAACGAAAATTTTGTTTTATTGAGTATTGATTCTTGAATGATAATTATTTTGTTTAATTTTCACTTTCAGGATCCACCATGTTTTTGAGGTCCATAGATGCTTCCTCATGTGTGAAAAATGCAAAATTCTTATGTGAGACAATTGAGGAGGTCATAAGGGAGGTGGGGGAAGACAATGTTGTCCAAGTAGTGACAGATAATGCAGCTAATTATGTTGCTGCAGGTAAAATTTTAACTTCTAACTTTCTAAGTTCTACTTTTAAAAAATTTGTTTTAGTTTTTCATTAAATTTTGAAAATTAAAAATTTTGAAATACATCAAAAAATTTCATTGTTTACTAACTAATTTAAAATTGTTGTAGGAAAACTATTGATGGAGAGACACCCAAAAATCTTTTGGACTCCATGTGCGGCCCATTGCATCAACCTCATGTTAGAGGATATTGGCAAGCTTGTATGGGTGAAATCATGTGTTACCAAGGCCAAAAATCTTTGTAAGTTCATCTATAATCATGCCTTGGTCCTCATCACTATGAGGAAATACATGAAGGGAAAGGAGTTGGCTCGTCCTGGTATCACAAGATTTGCCTCTAATTTTATCACACTAAAACCCTTGTTGAGTTCAAGGTTAGAGTTGAGGTGCATGTTTGTTGCTCCAAAATGGAGTTCCTCCTCCTTTGTCAGCAACCCTGCAGGGATAGATGCAACAAAATGCATTTATGATGATAATGATTTTTGGGAGCCATGTTCGAAGATTGTGTATTAAAATAATAGATAAGACGTCTATTATTAGTTAATGGTTATCTTGTAAATATCTTTAGCTTTAGTTTGCTTTCTCTGGAATAGAATGTTTCTATTCTTTACGATCGTTTCCTAAGGAAACATCGTCTCTTCCTTTTGTATAAATTGACCTTTCGGTCTCTGTTATTGATAAGCAAGTATTTACCAATTACCTCGTAATATTGTGGAGGTAATTTAAATTTAAATTTTAAATTTTAAAAGCTTAAGTCTTAAAATTTTATAAATTAATTTGTCTCATACATTTTTTTTTTTTATTTTCATTGTGCAACTTTGCAAAGTTTCAGCATTCACTAAATTGTTTTTTTTTGTTTAATTCTTTTGTAGATCACCGAGCCCCTTGTAGCCCTCCTACGAGTTGTTGATGGCGAGAAGCCCTATATGGGAGATACATTTATGAGGGCATGGATAGGGTCAAGGAGACTACTAAGGCCAAATATGTAGGAGTTGAGGAAAACTATGGCCCTATTCGGGACATAATTGATAGGAGATGGCAAAATCAGCTTCATAAGCCCATCCACGCAGCAGCCTATTACCTCAATTCGGCATACCGTTTCCGTGATGATTTCAAGGCAGATGAGGAGGTTCTTAGTGGCCTATACACAGTGATATCGAAGATGTCCCCTAATCCCACAGATATATTGCTTGAGATGGATGCCTATAATAATGCATCAGGGCCCATTTTTTCAAGTCAAATTTGCAAAGAAGGTCGTACAAAATTGCAGCGAGGTAAAGATTGCAGCTTAAGCCTTATACAATCTAGTTTCTAAATTTCTAGCTTTAAACTTAAAGTTCAAATTTTGAAATGAGACTAATATATTTTTGTTTTCCTTTTTTCAAAATTCAGATAGATGGTGGCAAATGTTTGGGCCTTCAACCAAAAACCTTCAGCAAATCGCCATCCACATTTTGAGCCAGCCAAGTAGCGCTTCTAGATGTGAGCGCAACTGGAGCATGTTCGAGCACATCCACTCGAAGAGGCGTAACAGGTTGTCTGTACAGAAAATGAATAGTCTAGTCTTTGTGCACTACAACCTGCGCATTAGGATCAGGGAGATTTTGGATAGTGACAACTCTCCGATTACTCTAAAGGAGGTTGATCCAAAGTCTGATTGGATCATTGAGGCTACTGATCCTGTCTTTGATGATGAGGACCTACAATGGCTTGACCAGGCAAATAGAGAGGACTAGGCTGAGGCTGTGGCTATGGCAGCAGAGGACCAGAGAGCTCCAGTTGTTCCTAGTGGCACCTCACATACATTGGCAGAGCCAGAGGTAGAGAGTACAATTGATCCTAGAGGCACTTCACAGGCTGATGCTATGGCTACTGAGCCATCCAGAACCTACCTTAGACACCTTACTAAGAGGCATTTTATAGACTATACTGAGCCTGAAGTTGAGGCTGAGGTTGGGGATGAGGATGAGGATGATGATGACGATGATGATGATGATGAGGATGAGCCTGAGGATGTGGATGATGATGACTCCGACTAGGAGCCATAGCTATAGACTTATAGTCTTGTTTTAACTTTTTGTTTAACAGTTTAATTTAATATATGATCAGCATTTGGACCATTTGAATTTGATGATGACTATTGAATCTTGATGTGTTGGATTTCATAATGCATAAATGATAATATATATACATTTTGATGGTTTGCATGGATTTATCTTAGTTTGACTTTAATTACTAGTAATATAGTATTTACTTTTAGCAATTTACCTTTGTAAGTTTGTAGTATTGTACTTATGTAATCGATGTTTGACTTTTAAGTTTTAACTTTAAGTATGTTTATTATGATCAAATTATCTTCTATTTAATGATGTTATTGTGTCTTTACGCTTTATTCAATAATAGGTGCATGGAATGTTCTTTAAATCCTAAAAAATCTCAAAATTTCAAGGTTTTTTCACTTTGCCGAGTCACCGCAGAGCCGGGTCACGAGTCAAGTTACCCTTGCCGAGTCCAAGTCTTGCTACATTAGTTTGATGTAACTGGTGTAGTAACGGAATACTTTTAGGATTCTATCCACCCGTAACAATTCTTCACCGTCATACAGTCACTCGAGCGAATTAGGCAACATTCCTAAAAATCTACTATGAACATCACCAGTGCTTATTTTCATGTTGTTAAAATATGTGCAAAGTTTACCTATGCGCATACATCCTATTTTCCCTCACCTTGACATTTACAATAGTCATTTTCTCTTAGGCTGTTAAGAATTTCCTAATAATGCTCATTCCCTTTTTATGGGTTCAACTGCCCTTGACAAGAGTTAGTTTAATGGAGAACTTCCTTTTTTTCTTTAGGAACTATAAGTTCAAAATGTACAACTAGCTTCTAATCAAATTGGTTCTATTATTAGGGATGCTTAGTTGTTTACTGGAATATACAACAGTGTATTCACCAAATTTAAAGTTGTAGAAAACTAATATGAGAAGGAACCATTAATGTCTTTCTATCTATGTCAACCTTTGGACTACCAGTAACAATGTCATGGTACTCTTGTAAACTTAACTAAATCGAGCAGCACCTTTGCTATGTGGTGATAAGGCTAGTCTGCGGCATGTTTAATATTGTCAACTATTGAATCAACCTAGAAGAGATCCCAAAGAGAAGGGGATCCTTTGTCAGTGACTAGCAATGGTCGCTCTATGTGAGGATGATTGCCAACATTCACTCGTTTACAAATAAAATTATTATTGCAATCGTTTAGCACAAACTAGATACCCACAACAGTTGAATACACCTTGTGAAAGGTGGATGGACAAAACAAACTAAAATGGAAAAATAATGTGTTGGGGTACTAATATATTTCATTAACCATTTTGTCCATATCAATAACATTACAAGATGCCTCTATTTATAGAGGTCTGTGATTGTTTCTGAAAACATCTAAATTAGCCAACCTAAGACCAAATAGACTTTTCTAGAAATATCTAAACACAAATGACTTCTAGAATTTTAGAAACCTAATTATTAATTTGACCTAACCTTATTCGGTAATCCAAGAATTTCTAGAATGCTCTATTATGCTTTTACATTTCATTTGAGGAGGAAATTACACATTCCAACACTCTCCCCTAATTTCAACATCAAATGTTGTTGCATACAAATCTAAATCCTTTCTTTGGCCTGATGCCAAAATGCCATTTTTCAATAATCTTCATTCTGTTAATGCCTTTGTGAATACATGACTGCGGTTTGCCTCATCTACCAAGATGTGTGACTGCTTTTGTCTTCCAAGGTTGCTGCCTTTAATTTCTACAAACATTTTGTCAGTAATTGGCTGAATCTTTTATCAACGATTTCCTCTTTTCATAGGATCCATTGATAATCTTGCCTCATCTGTCACAAATGCCTGTGAAAGGATTCAATAATAACCTTGATCAAATTCATGTCTTCTTTCAGCTACCCCTTGATAGCTTCATCTGTCACAAATGGGGACAGGGTTCTCCAAATAACCTTGCTCTGCAAAATAAAAAAATCTATTTGCTGTCACAAATGGTGACAAACAAATTCCTTCCTTCTTCAGCTATCCCTTGATTGGCTGCTTCTGTCAAAAAGGTTGGCAGGATTCTCCCAATTAACTTGACTCTAATTCATCTGTCACAAATGGTGACAAGATTTTCTTAACCTGGCTCTAATACAAATTGTAGATACCCACAACAATTGTAATACACCTTGTGAAAGGTGGATGGACAAATAAACTAAAATGGAAAAATACTCAATGTGTTGGGGCACTAATATATTTCATTAACCATTTTGTCCATATCAATTACATTTTGTTCATATCAATAACATTACAAGATGTCTCTATTTATAGAGGTCTTTGATTGTTTCCGGAAACATCTAAATTAGCTGACATAATACCAAATAGACTTTTCTAGAAATATCTAAACATAAATGACTTCTAGAATTTTACAAACCTAAATATTAATTTGACCTAAACCTATTCAGTAATCCAGGACATAATTTTATTGAGCCATCCGGAGTCTTCTATCTAGGGAAACAATTTGGTCATTCAATTGACTTCTCAATATATATGGAATGTAAATAGCTAAGTGTTTTAAATGGTCTTTTTCCATCCATCTTGGATAGTTTTTGTATGGACAAAAGTATTAATGTGCTCTGATCAAAGTTTTTTCACCCTTTGGGACCATCCAAGTCCAAGGTTGCTTGCCAGAATTCCACAGCCAGCCCCGGGTGTGCCAAGGTTCTTAGCAAGGTTAATACAAGTCAACACCCTTCCTTGGGTTTCGAGCATAAAGCTAGGTGCTAGACTACCAAGAGATTTCTAAGTCCTATACCCTCTCTCAGTTTTCAAGCAATCAGCCAAGTATAGGTACCTTCCTGAGAATATTTAGTTTTGTTGAGTTAATTTAAAATGTGTTAAAATGGTTAAGTACTACCTAACTATGTCCAAGGCATTTGCACACTGGAGGCATCTCTTCGCCTACCAGGCTGCCTACATACTCGTATCCACGGGATCAAGACCCTTGAACTACTCACTTTTGATATGTAGTTTTGGTTTATAATTGTTTGATGTAACTGATGTGGGAACAGAATCTTTCCAGGATTCTATCCATCCGTAATAGTTCTTCGCCGTCGTACACCCACTCGAGCGAACCAGGCTACATTCCTAAATATCTACTATGAACATCACTAGTGCTTATTTTCATGTTGTTGTTAAAATATGTGCAAGGTTTACCTATGCACATACATCCTATTTTCCCTCACCTTGACTTTTACAATACTCATTTTCTCTTATGCTGTTAAGAATTTCTTAATAATGCCCATTCCCTTTTTATGGGTTCAACTGCCCTTGACAAGAGTTAGTTTAATGGAGAACTTCCTTATTTTATTTAAGACTATAAGTTTAAAATGTACAACTAGCTTCTAATCAAATTGGTTCTATTATTAGGCATGCTTAGTTGTTTACTGGAATATACAACAGTATATTCACCAACTTTAAAGGTGTAGAATACTAATAAGAGTAGGAGCCATTAATGTCTTTCTATCTATGTCAACCTTTGGACTACCAGTAACAATGTCATGGTACTCTTGTAGATTTAACTAAATCAAGCAGCGCCTTTGCTATGTAGTGAGCTTGTCATAATTGAGGCTACTCTGCAGCATGTTTAATATTGTCAACTATTGAATCAACCTAGAAGAGATCCCAAAGAGCAGGGGATCCTTAATCAGCTACTAGCGACGGTTGCTCTATGTGAGGATGATTGCCAACATTCACTCGTTCAGGGTATAATTATTATTGCAATCGTTTAGCACAGACTGTATATGGAACAGTATGTTATTGTGGGTAAAACTTCCTCCCATAATTCTATACATTGAGGTATATTTTAATGAAGTTTCATGTTCCTCTTAGACAATATCTAGATTTGGTTTTTCTATAGCAACAAAATCCAATCAACATACACTATACATAGAACAATGAACATTTATAATCTGTAATACATATATAAGCTGTGAGTAAACACATATTTTGAACAACAAAATTGATAAGTTGTAACTAAACAAATACTATAAATATAAGTTCCCACATGTGATATGTGGCAGGTCTCCCATTTGTATGTTTTCCCTTGGGCATCTCTAAATTATTGCACAGCTGGATGAAATTTATCAATTGCCTAATATATTCATTTTGATATATGTCATCGTTCAGACATAGCATTTGAATCATATAGCCCAATCAAAAGAAAATTCCTATGACTAATTATGTTGTATATAGGTGGTGAGGAAACGGCATACAATAAGGCCAAAACTGCAAAAGATTAGATGTATACCTTATAGGCTTATACAGCCTGCTGGGTCTGCCTATTAACATATAGCAATATCCAAACAGTTGATTCAGAGCATAAAAGAAAAACATCATTTAAACTTAACCGTTATTGACAGATATATCACTAATAAGCTAAAATATGATAAAAGAGTTCAAGAAGACCAGACAGACAGTTTGTATTTTGCATATGAAACCAGAAGCTGTGACTAGCTACTAGTTATTGAATCCAGTTTTCTGCTAAACAAAAATGGCCAGAATAGTTATATACTTGGAAATCTAAAGTATTCCAATTAGCATGTTGAACAATTAGTTTCCAATGTAATCCCTTCGTGGATTCTTTTCCATTAGACAAAGAGTTGTGTTGTGAGGTTTTCACTCCATTGCCCCAAAAATTTTGGGGACCTCCTTTTTCGGGCAAGCCTTGGCAATTTTTGCGGATTTTCGGAATTTTTTCGATTACCTTAGCAAGTTTTTTGGAGCTGTCCAAAAGTTTTCGATTTGAAAATTTTACACTTTGGACGCCTTCAAGCCAAGAGGGATGTGGTTGGATTTATTTTTTTACCCAGTCTTAAATTTGATTTTCCGGAACATATAATGTTATCCTTAGGCCAAACAAACTTCAAAGACAACATTTTCGATGGTTAGAACCATAGTTGGAAAACTCGCCAAAAGCAAAAACTCGCCAAGCCCCCCAAAAGTTTAATCGGGAAAAACTCGGCGATTTAAAAAAAAAACTCGGGAAAAACTCGAGAACCTAAAAAACTGCTGAAATTTAATTAAAAATACATTTATTTTGCAAAATTTAATGAGAAGATGCATCTAATAAGTTAATTAAAGACAATACAAAAGAAAGAAACAAAGTTTAGATATATATAAATGCATAATGCGTACAAAATTGCATTCTCATGCAGAATGCTCATGGTAGGAAGCAAAATAGTAAATTACTAAATAGTTTCAATCTGTCAAACTAGAAGTAAATACTAAAAGTCTAAATACATCAATACAATGTGACAATGCCAATCACATCTTCCTCTTTCCACTTGCACTAGCAGGAAAGCGAGGGGGTCTAGTCCTAGAAGAAGTGCCGTGGGCATGAGCTGCGTGACTGTGAACTCTGTGGCTGTGCCCCCTCGCTCGACGTCCCTACTAACTGGCTCGGCGTCCTAGAAGAGGATGCATCTCCACCTAATGGTAATGTCTGATCCTCGCCTGAATCATCATCATCCTCGTCCTCATCCTCAATGTCATCCATAGTGAACTGAAAATCAGTGTCAACCTCCCCCTCCATGGCCTGCCTCTCCAAATCAGCGATCTCATCTAGTGTAAAAAATGGACTTGGCTCCTGTGCTGTCCAATCAGAATAAGGATCTATCTCATCTAGATCAAGCGGACCAGGTAGTTCTAAGAGTTGTGACTTTTTTATGCGCAACTTAAGATTATAGTGCACATAAACAAGGTCATTAAGCCATTTTTGAGTCATTCTGTTTCTTTTCTTTGTATGGATGGACTCAAATAAGCTCCAATTGCGCTCACAATGGGATGAGCTACAAGGTTGGGATAGGACTCTGAGAGCAAATTTCCTTAAATTGGGGGTATTGCCACCCCAACTTGCCCACCAAGCATCTGCAAAACAAAATTTAAAAAGTTATAAAGCAATAAAAAACAAAATCAGAAGCACAACTTATCAATTAGCAAAAGTTTTAAAGTTTGACGCTTTACCTGGTGCTTGAGTAGATCTTGCTCTCTTTGCTAGCATAGAAGAGAACAAAGGACCCCTTGATTCCACATAGATTTGTTGTTCGGTCACAATAAGGTCTCTCTCCTCTTCACTTGATATCATTCTCTCAATGCATTTAGAGAGACCTTCCATGACCTCTCCATTAGGATCTGAGTAGGAATCATCAGCCCTAAAACAAATAGAAAATGATATCAAGTCTTACTACACAACCTTAAAAAGTAAAGTAAAATAAAGACTTATTAAAATCCCAACTTCAAGGACAATCAGTTATCATAGTACCTGAATTTGGGATTGAGGAAGTAGCCTGCTGCATGAATAGGTTGGTGGAGCATATTGTTCCACCTCCTATCAATTATTTCCCAAATGGGGTCAAATCTGAGACTGTCCCCGTGATAGTAACTTCTAACAGCCTCTTTCGCCCTATCCATAGCCTCATAAAGACCTCCCATTGGGGATTGTTGCCCATCACATGTGCGCAAGACTAGAACCAGGGGTAGAGACATCTACATTTGAAATTTGAAAAATACAAATTAGTTAATAACATAGTAAGTTATGAATTGAAAATGAAACTTGAATAAACTAAAAATATAATGAAGTTACCTCCACAATCTCCTTAGCCTTTGCAAAAAAGCTATCATCAAAGACTATTCGTGCCACAGCTTCTCCTTCGGGCTTCTTTGAGTAAGGTGAAGCAACCCAATCAGCACACACAAACATTTGCTTCAAAGCCAATATGTGGTCAAGAATACTTTGCAACGTCAAGAAGACCGTTGCAAACCTTGTCATAGCAGGTCTCATCAAATCTTTGCCTTTAGTGGCTTTTCTCATCAAACTGAGAACCCATGGGTGATTATAGATATATTTCGTGACTCGCCTAGCATCTTCCACAACTGGATTCACCCAATCAAGTTTTCCTATGTCCTCCAAAAGAAGGTCAAGGACATGTGCTGCACAAGGTGACCAAAAAAGTGTGGGATGCCTCTCTTGGAGGATTCTACCTAAAAAATTAGCAAAAAATCAATAATCAGTAACAAACTTTCCATATTTAGTATTTACAAATTACATCAAATCTAAATTGAATAATACCATAGCATTACATTCATGATTCATATTGATTCAAATATAAAAAATTAAATCTACCTGCTGCTGCATTATCTGTGATTATTTGCACCACATTCTCTATTCCCACCTCCATGACAACATTCTCCAACATTAAAGCCAATGTGGCTGCATTTTTCACTTTGTTGGAGGCATCGACAGATTTCCAAAACACCACATCATCTTTGCAAGCAATCAAGAAGTTAATAATGGTTCTACTTCTTCCATCTGTCCACCCATCAGATAAAATGGTGCAGCCATACTTCTTCCACTCTTTCTTTTGGTCTTCTATCAACAATCTTGCCCTACCAACCGCTTTGTCAAGCAACCTACAAAATTTAAGTGTAATATTAAATAAAGTGTAAGTGTTAGTAAAAAATTAGGAAATAATTTATAACAATTAAGATTTAAAATATAACAATGAACTAAAGTGAATCTCAATTATTTACAATTACTAAATAGTAAAATACTAACCTTCCACTCATATCCTTGCGATTAGGCGGCTTGTACCCTTTGCCTGATATTGTCATTGCATTCACCATATTGACCCAATAGGGACTATCAGCGGCATTCATTGAGATATTGTTGAAAAACCAAAAATCAGCTGCTGCAATATCAGTTTGCTCATGCACCTCCGTAAACCATGCAGTGCCCTCTAATGATGGTTGTGCTTCAAGTGTGTTCCTGGGCACAAAATAACCACCTATCCCTGATGGGGATCCGGATGGTGATGATGAAGAAGTAGGAGATGTAGAAGAAGTGGAACCGGTAAAAGAGAAATTTTGTTTGCGGATCCGTGGGCCACGAAGAGATCCTAGTATGTTCTCAAGTGCTTCTTCTTCCTCTTGCATATCAAAAGGAGCTCCTTCAGATTCAGCTATGGCTGCCCTCATAGATAATTTTGCCCTCTCCCTATTCAATTTTTTCTCTTCAGCAGCTGCAAGTAGGGCATGGATGAATCTTTTTTCTTCATCAATTACCTTGAGACAAGGATTTGAGTCATGTTTCTTTATGCTTGCAAGGTGGCATTTGAGGCGGTTTATGCCTCCAGAAATAATTCTCTCACAGGGAATGCATATCACCTTCCCAATATCATTTGGACTTGGAGCTTCATAGGCATACCGCCATGCCTTATCTCTTGCATTTTTAGGCCGAGTGCCTATCCAGATGGGCATGGTGTTTGTGGCCACTCTTCTTGCGGGTTTGTCATGTTTTTTTAATGCTTGTCCGCTGCCCTACACATAAATAATTAAATTTATAGAAAAACGAATAAACAAAGTTAGAACTTAGAGTTAGAACTTAGAAGCTAGAAGTTTAGAACAACTAGCCACTAGGGTTTCAACTTTCAAATGATTTGAAATCATTTACAAACAACAACAAAAACAATAAAAGCTTTGCTTAAAACTATAAAAAGTTTTCAAACAATGATAAGACGAACATACCTGGAAAGAAATTTCTCTTCTAAATTCGGTTAGAATCCTCCAAAATCCACTCCAATCTGCCTTTAATCACTTGCAATCAGCTAAAACCTTCTTTGCTCCACACAAATGAAAGAAACAATGCAAAAAATAATGCATTTTGACCTATTTAGGCGTCTGGTCGCGGGTTCCCTGAACCGCGAGTTTTTTTACATAACTCGCCGAGTTTTTGGACTCACGCCGAGTTTTTTGGCAGGCGAGTTTTTGGGCGATTTACTCGCCATCCCAAAACCGGCGAGTCTTCCATCTATGGTTAGAACAATACTGGGCAGAATAAATTTACAAATTTTTTGGACTTTGACGTATTTTGAAAATTGGATATAATTGTATAATCTTGAGCATTTTCAAAATGAAATTTTTTTTAGATTTAATTGTTTTGGAAAATCTTGAATTTTTTGGTGAAAAGAAAAAATTTTGTGATAGTGAAATTAAATTGGAAAATCGATTTTGGATGCTAGAGAAAATGATTTATTTTGGAAAAAATTAAAAATTGCATTCAAAATGGAAAGTGGGCTTAATTGCAAAATTTTGCATTAAATTGGTTAAAATTGCCTTGAAGATTTTAAAAATATTAAAAGAGATTGGTAAATTAAAAAATTGAAAATCGATTTTAGCTTGCTAAATCCGATTTTAATGATATTTTAACTACCAAAATGTTATTAAATGAAAATTTTAACATCTCCAAGGCCTTCCTAATTTTATTTTGCAATTTTTGGTCACAACCGGCAATTAAATGAACAAATTTCACTATGAGTAAAATTAATTTCACGAATGACCCTGCCTTGATCACTCACAGGTTTGGTGTTGATGCTATTGGGATGGTCCACCACCAACTTTGACCTCTTAGGGCCGTGGAGAATTTGCAGGTTCCATTTGAATTTAAGCCATGCCAGGTTGTTTCTTTCCCTAGCTCTTAATGTTAAAAGTTGTAAAAGTTGTTATTTTGATTATGGAAATTTTGGAAAGAAGACTTGTTTGTGGTTGGATCATGGTCCTAATGAATTTCCTCAATTGTTGATCTTGAATGATAATTTTCTTGCGGTTGAGTTTGAGGTGACCAAATTATTTTCAGAGTATAAGGATGAGTTTGCGAGATTGAGAACTATCACCCAGACCTTGTTACTTTTGAACATCCTAAGAAACCATGTTAGATCCAGTGTATATATTAGATTAGTTAGTGTTGTACCTTTAGGGTCTTGTACATAGTTAGGATAGGTTTGTCTTGGACCATTTGGTTTAGGAGAGTAGTTTAGTTTGCTTTTGTGTGTGGGTTAGATTAAGTTTCCTTCTAGTTGGGTAGATTAGGTTTCCTTTTAATTGGGTGGATTAAAGTTTCCCTTTCAGTTGGTTAGAATAGATTTCTTTTAGTTTAGGTGTTGTGAGGGAGCTCGATTTGATTTGCATCAAATCATTTGACTTAAGATCATTTAGCTTCCCTAGTTGAAGAGCACTTTTGGTTTTGGCCTTTGCAAGTGCAAAGGGGGGTCCATGTTATCACTCATGGGCGAAGTGTGTAGATTTTACATTTTTGGTGACAAAACGGAGTTTGTCTTGTTCATTTCTCAAATGCGTGTGACAAGGTTCAGAGATTAAAGGATGTGCTTAGTCATTAGTATATGATAGGACTTGTACTAAATTTGGGTCAAACTCGATAGAGGTTCTTAAGTTACCTTTGACATGGTTACAACATTCTACTCACACTTAATTGCTCTGAGTTCTTGATGTCTTGAAGTGAAGTTGGACTTAGTAAAAATCATACCCCTGCTTCAGCGCTACTATAGTCTTCCAAACCCTCCGCAGGCTTCATTGCCCGCAAGCCAAACAAAAGATTGGGAAAAAGAGAAATATCATGAGAAAAGAAAAAATGAGAATTTATGCAAAAAGGAAAGGCAAAATCAAAGTGAAAATAAAGATAAAATTTGGTTAAAGGGTGTGCAATCATCTCTACCAGTGCTATAAAAATAATCACTAAAGGTAGAATCGTGATTGTGGTGCCACAGCGATAACTCCGTCGAGGCTATAGACGCTTGATTGGCAACGAAGCTCTATCCAAGTTGCTTTTGAAGTAAAGATATTATAATAGCTAAGTTTAATGGATTTGAGAAATTATCAAGTTCTTGTCGAGCGAGGAATAAATCATTTGCACACACGTAACTCATGGTCAGGGTGCTTAGGATCAACTTGAGAGCTCTTTCCCTTGTTGAGTGCTTGTCCGTAAGTAGATTTTCGGATAGGTCATCCTAAGATTCTTTGTTCTAAGTTACTTATTTCTTGAAATGTTCAGGAACATTTCTTTGGGTTGATGCTAAATGTTGTGAGGTTTTCACACCATCGCCCCAAAAAATTTGGGGACCCCCTTTTTTGGGCAAGCCTTGGCAATTTTTACGGATTTTCAAAAAAAAATTGATTACCTTAGCAAGTTTTTTGGAGTTGTCCAAAAGTTTTCGATTTGAAAATTTTACACTTTGGACGCCTTCGAGCCAGGAGGGATGAGGTTGGATTTATTTTTCACCCGATCTTAACTTTATTTTCCAGAACATATAGTTTTATCCTTAGGCCAAACAAATTTCAAAGACAACATTTTTGATGGTTAGAACAATACTCGGTAGAATAAATTTACAAAGTTTTTGAACTTATACAGATTTTGAAAATTGGATGTAATTGTATAATCTTGAGCATTTTCAAAATGAAATTTTTTTTAGATTTAATTGTTTTGGAAAATCTTGAATTTTTTGGTGAAAAGAAAAAATTTTGTGATAGTGAAATTAAATTGGAAAATCAATTTTGGATGCTAGAGAGAATGATTTATTTTGGAAAAAAATTAAAATTGCATTGCAAAATGGTAAGTGGGCTTAATTGCAAAATTTTGCATTAAATTGGTTAAAATTGCCTTGAAGATTTTTAAAATATTAAAAGAGATTGGTAAATTAAAAAATTGAAAATTGATTTTAGCTTGCTAAATCCGATTTTAATGATATTTTAACTACCAATATGCTATTAAATGAAAATTTTAACATCTCCAAGGCTTTCCTAATTTTATTTTGCAAGTTTTGGTCACAACCGGCAATTAAATGAGCAAATTTCACTATGGGCAAAATTAATTTTAGCATTGCATTTAAAGTTGGGCCATTAATAAAACACTAATTTGATTTTCCTCTCCTATAGGGCTAGTCAGCGAGCTTGAGGGAGCAAGGGGATTTTGGTATAAGAGGGCTCCCCCTCTCACATTTCCTCATTCCATCTCAGCTTTCTTCTCTTGTTTGGCGATTTTTGGAGGAGTAACTTTCTTCTATGCTTGGCGATTTTTCTCTTAGAGGGGCAGCTTGCAATCTTGGGTGATTTTCTTTGGCAGTTTTCTCCTTCCTTGGTAGATGATTTTCTTCTTGGAGGCAGATTTGAAACTTCTTCTTGTTTTGCGATTTTTCAAAGACTGATTTTTTTTGCAAAGGGTTGCGAATTTTTGCACCAGATCTAGGCAATTTTACTTGGAGGAAATACATGATCAAAAGTCTGATTTTTGGCAAAAATATGGGCAATTTCAATGAGATCAAAATTTTTATTTTTCGCAAGGAGGCTTGATTTCCTAAGGTCTGATCCAAATTCAAAAAAGAACCCGGCTATTGGTAAAGACAAAATTAAAGTAAATTCATTTTAGAGGTGAAGATTGGTCTAAAAGCGGATTTTATTCCTTGTTCTTGCTTGGTTTCGTTTCCCTTTATTCTTCTTGCATTAATCATCCACCACTTCATCATCCCATTGATAGGCTGAAGTTTGGAGAGATAACTGTAGATTTCATGATAGGACACTTGGCGAGGCAGAAATAAGCTAGACCACCCTAGGTTGAAGTCGGGAGATATAAGTATAGTCCATCCTAAGATAACGAAGAGGCAGAAATAAGTGGTAATCTCATCCCTAGGTTGAAGGTTGGAGATTGATAAGTGTAGAGATAGGACTTGGCGAGGCAAAAATAAACTAGATTCCATCAATAGAAAGAAGGTTGGAGATCGATAAGGGTAGTCCACATCACTTAGAACGAAAGGGCAAAACTAAGTGTCTAGGATGATAGCTGTTAGTGCAAGCAAGAACCCAAAGGGAACGAACACCAAAAAAGACAAGGAAGACATGATGCCTAAGACCACCTTCTTCTCGAAAGTGAGGCAAATAAGTGATACCAATATCGGCACAATAAACATGATACAGTTGAAAGACAGATTGAAGGAAGGACAATCCCCCGTGGCAAAGAAAATCTACAAAAGTAGAATTGTACACGCAGTAGCCTTCCCTCCTACCTTGCCTTGTCCAGAATTGTGCATCTCGAATTGATTTGGTTAGTAAGTCCATCATTTTTGATGAAAGGAAGAAAGTGTTGGCCAACATCAGTGGACAAGTGGTCGAAGAAACATTTAATATCCCCCAGTACAAAGGCATGACAATAGTAATGATGGATCAGGCAGCCAAGTTATTCCAGGGTAACCAAGAGGCTTATTTCGTTCATCTAAAGCAAGATTGGCTACACGAACGCAAGAAGGGAGTTACCAGATCATTAAGGCTCACCGTGTCAAACTTCAAATTAGAGTACGACGATCTCATTGTACTTCCTAGCTGGATCATGGCCTTAGCTCAAGGCATGCAATTCGAGAATTGGATGTATTATTTTACTGATGAAATTGAAAATGGAAAAAGAAGGTTTGATTGGGCTAGGATTATAAGCGAGAATTTAGTGTTGCAACTTAGGACCATGCAAAATCAAAAGCAATTCTATATGGGGTCCTACCTCTTTTATTTGATTTAGAGGCGGTGAATATTGAAAAGTGAATCTCAAGGGACACTGAATTTCAAGGAAGAGCAAATTTGGAGAAAGTTAATTGAAAATATTTAAGGCTAGAGACCAAAGGGATAATTCAAGTGGACAAGAGGAGAACGTCAATGAGACAGAATTTGGATCAAGATTGGATGAGTTGGAGAAGGTTGCCATCAAGAAGAAACATTTGGGCACCCCTGCCTCCCTCAATGCCTTTATCGGATATACGAAAGAATATGAGAAGGATCATGAGAAAACACTGCAAGCAGCAAGCAACATGATGAATTCAGCTGAGCTCAAGATAACACATACACCTTGCCCTCCCATGAAGGAAGTCAACGACAAGCTAGCCAAGTTCATCACTTTGGCTAAAAAGATGAAAGAGAAGGGTAGAACTATATTAGAAGATCATTTGATGTAAGCCCAAGTGGTAAATTCTCCTTCTTCTTGGGTAGGATAGGATTCTGATTGGCTACGATTTTGGTGCCTTCTCATTGGTTGCCACTTTCCTCTTTTTTCATTGGTCCATTGATGAGGTGGTGTCTTCTCATTGGCCGATGGGGTGGCAACCCTAATTAAGGTTTCTTAGATCCAATCTGGATAGTTGATTTTGCCTCTTTATCTCTACCATCGGTTGTAAATTTTGACCTCTATATAAGGCCATTTGCTCTCATTTGTAAAGGGTCGGAGAAAATTGTTCCTAAGATAATACCAAAATCGCTTCTCTTTATCATTGTTGTGACTTGCATGGTGATTAAGAACATTTAGTGTTATTGCATGATTTCTACTTCCAATAGTTAGAATTAGATTTCCTTTGAAGTTATTAAAGTAGATTTCATTTTGAGAAGGTTGTTAAGTAAGAGTAGATGGATAGTTGCATGGTGATATTAGTGGATGTTTGATAGGGATCTATAACTAGGCCTCTAGCATCCTAGCGACTTGTTGGGAAGCCTTGCGTGGTAAACTAGTCTTTTTCCTTTGAATCATTGCATCTATGGAAGTAGATCCGCTACTTAGCCTTCATCAGATTCGATCCCCGTCCATTTGCTAATCTTTCCATTCATAGGAGTAGGAGTAGAATAGCAAGTAGTTGAGCAGTCAGATTTCATTCTAAGAAAGTTAGGAAGGTAAAACTCATTAGAGCATTATTGCCCCATCGTCGCAACCCTCAACATTCTCTAGCACTAGACCCTCTATCACCGCCACCATCAACATCATCTAGCACTCATACAAAACCATCATCATCACTATCACACCAAAAGTCCAAGTTACCCTTAAATGAACAACGTAAGGCCGCCTACGTGATTACTAGCAAATCACATCGATACCTGAGTTAGTATCCACAGGTGTAAGGAACATTGGAGTTATTCTAATGTCTTCGTCAATATTAACTTTTCAAGAGAGGAATTGAGTGTTTGATATCCCATATCAAGTGTTCAATTGCTATATGTTATGTAGTGGTGCAAAATTGACATCAACAAGTTGTCGTAATGACAGCCCTATGTGATAATATAAAGTTTCTATATACAAATTTACAAAATTGGACGAAAAGGCTATGGTTTCCTCAACATAACATCATGCTTTAACAAAACTACTTTCTAGAATTTATAAAAGGAAATTTTCGACATGAAGAATGTTGCTAAAAAAAATGAATCAAACATCTATTTTAAACAGCTAGGTTTATAAGCTGTGTACCTGGCTCTTAATACAAAAGAAGTTTTCATTGTAAGAAATGTATCTAAATACCCTAGGTTGTTTAGAGATTTTTCCAAACCTCAACCCTTTAAAAAATCTGTTCCTCTCAAATTCCTAATTCCCTTGATATTAACAGGGCCAGAACAAAGGGCTATTTCCTTTGAGCCAATCTCTCCCCCATCTTTCCTCTTTTGAACTCCTTCACACTTGCTGCTTGACATGGAAAACTAATGGTGGTGCTTCTGGAGGTTTTCAACTTAATATAAATCTGATTCTTCTTGCATCTTACCTTCCTACGTTGGCTGTGAATGTCAGTGTTCTTCTCTTCTGTTGCCATGTCCATCACTGACGTTTCTCTACCTTCCATATGCGGATGCATTCCCTCACAACTCTATTGTTTAATATAAAAAATATTTCTAATTTCTTTTGGAATATTTTGTATCTATTTGTGTTTGGGAGGCATACACAACTTTAGAAGATCTATTTTATTATTTATTTTTGTTTAGAAGAGAACATTATAAATATCATGGATTATAACATATCTTCTCTACCCACCACCGGCCACCAAGTTTAGCCATGCTTTTAATAATTTGATAACTCAATATTTGTGTCAGGTTTCTTTTACTTATAATGCTACTATTTACTTTATTAAGGATTTTATTAATTTACTTATTAATATTTATTTTTTAAATCACTTATATTACAATTCTTTTTTTTTATTAGACAAACTATTTCAAACCTTAGCTTAATATCATAATTATCTATTTATAAAATCGTTTGATGAATACTAAGAAGTTGTTTTTTTAAATAACATTGGAAGTCTAAAATTATTTTTATCTCAATATTTTTTTTAAAGTAATTATCATCTAAGGAGATGGACAATTTGGTGAGCACATAAAAACCATTAAAATGCAATATTGTAAGATATATATTTAAAAATGAACTTTAATTGAAAATCTGGATAACAATAGAGGACATTATAATTTGTCATGGAATAAGCAAAATACATTAATCTCGGAATAATTAAATATCGTCAAAAAATAAAATAAGTGAGATATAATAGTAAAACACTGCACATTTCTTTTCACTTATCAAATAGCTGTAAAGATTAGCGCCCAAACGGTCGTGACACTAGTCCATGTGACTGCAGTAGATCCCAAGCTGAAAACATAAACAAATGGTGATTGTCACCAATGGAAACTCCCCAATCTGGGTTTGTAAAACCATTATGTCTAGGACCATGACTTCATTTGTACAAAAGACCAAAATCAGCTTGGAATAAGGACAATAGAGGACATTATAATTTGTCATGGAATAAGCAAAATACATTAATCTCGGAATAATTAAATATCGTCAAAAAATAAAACAAGTGACATATAATAGTAAAACACTGCAAATTTCTTTTCACTTATCAAATAGCTGTAAAGATTAGCGCCCAAACGGTCATGACACTAGTCCATGTGACTGCAATAGATCCCAAGCTGAAAACATAACCAAATGGTGATTGTCACCAATGGAAACTCCCCAATCTGGGTTTGTAAAACCATTATGTCTAGGACCATGACTTCGTTTGTACAAAAGACCAAAATCAGAAATGCCCTTCACATAACGCAGCACACGCTTCGTTGCTACCCAATGATCAGCCTTGGGGACTGTCATGTAATATGAAATATAGCTCAGTGCAAAATTGAGATCAGGCCTAGTATCAGTAAGGTAGATGAGACTACCCACCAATTGCTTGAATGTTGATCCATTCACCACAGGTGAAACTGATTTGGCTGTCAACTTTGGCCCTTTCTCCATAGATGTGGACGCAGGTTAGAAGTCTTGCATCCGAAACTTGTCTAGAAGACTCCAACCATATACATAGATTTGGATAAGAAGATGCTAACCTTAGTTTGCCAAACTTCAACACCTAAACAGTAGTGTAAAAGTCTCAAGTCTGTCATGTCAAGGGATTTGATACAAACTGTGTTTGATCTGATTGATCAAAAGTGTGTTTGTAATCTGCAAACTCAATGAGTTCAGTTCCTCTTCAGTCACTACCTCCACTTTAGTCTCTCCCTCGAGCACTGGTTCAATACTTGCTTCACAATCACCTGCTTCAATAACATTGTCATGAGGCTTTTCTTCATCTTGTTTGAATTTTTGTTCATCTGGGGGCTGAATAGTGACCACTGAAAACTCAGAAATTTCTGCACTTTCCTTGTGCAAGTAGTAGATCATGATCTGACTTATGATATTCTTTGTTTGCCAAAACAGTCTTGTGATGTAGCCTAGGATGAAAGTCCATGAAATCAATAAAGGGTAGATCTTTCTTAACACATATAGGGAGAACATCATATTCCTTAAACAAGCTAAGAATTTCTCCCCTTTTATCTTGCTGCAAATTCTGAGCTAACTGTTGTTGTGCTTGAGTAGGATCCTTCGTGACCTTTTTCAAACTAGGAATTTTACCCATAATTGACTAATGCGCTGACTGTACCAAACAGGATGGCAAGTTCAATGCTTTGCTACCACTGTAATATTCGCTTTAGGAATCTTGTCCAATTTACACACTTACTCTTGCAATTACGTCAAACAGTTTGCTTGAAATGTTTCAGATTGCAAGAAAATAATTTTGATGCTCATAAATAAAGAGCTTTGATTGATAGAAATTATCATTTGAACAGAACTGAAATAAATATTGCTTCTTCTGATTGAGCATTAACATAAGAAAGATGTTGAAGAAAGTTACAAATATAATTTCCTTTGAATCGGTGCATTAGAAAAATCAGAACACTCTTACCAGACTTATATCAATCAAAAATAGGGACAACAGCAATAAAATCTTTGTCTTCTTTCTTCAATTAAATTATTCCTTAACACCCTGGAAGGTTGCAATAATTTTGATTGTTCATGCTGTCATATCAAATACAAAACTGCCTTCCCTTACTAGGACACATCACAGTCATCTTAAACACCTGAATTTACTTGTCCCGCATCTGAAACCTTATGCACTGCAGAATTCTCTATGATCAGGATAAACCCAACATCAGAGGTATTAGCTAAAGCACAACTGGAGGAGGTTCTGCTACATGGAGAAGAGGAGGTACCAATGTGTATTAAGCAATAAGATTGCTCAGGCCTCAATATTATGTATGGCATCAATGACTAAAGTAGTGCCAATAAACCCACGCACTGGTTATGATTATATTCTTCAATGCCTATTAGAGAGTAGATATTCAGCGTTTTCTTTCAGCTTCTCTTGTGTCTGCAAAGTGCAAAGCAAATACTTCTTGGCCATGGAAGCCTCTTCTGTTGAAAAAATGCCATGACTCTTCAGAAACCTTTCGCAACAATATATGAGCCCCTCCTGGAAGATGAAGAGTTACAAGTTGCAGATAATACAAATAGGTATCGCACACTGTTCCACGGAAATATTTAGCGCTAAATATTAGATTCTCCAAAAGTAGTATTGATGGCAAATGTTCAAAGCAATAGATGAACACTCAGGTCCAAAGCCTTTAGCTATAATAATAATATAATCACCTCCTTGATTATTTCTCACAATATCGAACTCGGGATTAATGTATTCAGCCCTCACACAAATAGAGCGGCCTCACACCAATTATTTCATTTATCTTCAGACTTCACTATTTGTCATCAAATGCTTTAAGAGAATGCAGCATCAATATTATATTTGTTAAAGATGATTAAATTTATTTCAGATTAGAACTATGAATCTCTTTTCAATTTTCAAAATATGATTATTGATAAGTGGGAGATAATTTCCACAGCAAGTCAAATTGTGATATTGCTATCAGGATTTAACTGTGTGATTTTGAGTCAAACTCATTGACCCATGTTTCATGAGTAGTGATTCAACATGAATCCATCTCTCATGAGAATAAATGGAACACTTAGAACTCATTGGATCTAGGTGATGCTCACAGGGGTGAAGCACCGGGACTTCCTGGGAGGTCACCCATCCCAGTACTACTCCAGCCTCAACGCGCTTAACTATAGAGTTTCCTCCATGGTTAAACCCAAAGCTTGCAACCCCATTTGCAAAATCTTCACCAAGTGTTGTGCCTTATGAACTATTCATTAGAAAGCCCCTTAAGCTCATCAATTGATAAGTAGGAGATAATTTCCACAGCAAGTCAAATTGTGATATTGCTATCAGGATTTAACTATGTGATTTTGAGTCAAACTCACTGACTCATGTTTCATGAGTAGTGATTCAACATGAATCCATCTCTCATGAGAATAAATGGAACACTTAGAACTCATTGGATCTAGGTGATGCTCACAAGGGTGAAGCACCGGGACTTCCCGGGAGGTCACCCATCCTAGTACTACTCCAGCCTCAGCGCGCTTAACTACAAAGTTTCCTCCATGGTTAAACCCAAAGCTTGCAACCCCATTTGCAAAACCTTCAACAAGTGTTGTGCCTTATGAACCATTAATTAGAAAGCCCCTTAAGCTCATCAATTGATAAGTAGGAGATAATTTCCACAACAAGTCAAATTGTGATATTGCTATCCAGATTTAACTGTGTGATTTTGAGTCAAATTCATTGACCCATGTTTAATGAGTAGTGATTCAACATGAATCCATCTCTCATGAGAATAAATGGAACACTTAGCACTCATTGGATCTAGGTGATGCTCACAGGGGTGAAGCACCGGGAGGTCACCCATCCCAGTACTACTCCAGCCTGAGCGTGCTTAACTACAGAGTTTCCTCCATGGTTAAACCCAAAGCTTGCAACCCCCTTTGCAAAACCTTCACCGAGTGTTGTGCCTTATGAACCATTCATTAGAAAGCCCTAGGATGAATGAGTAGTGCTGGGATGGGTGACCTCCCGAGAAGTCCCAGTGCTTCACCCCTATGAGCATCACCTAGATCCAATGAGTGCTAAGTGTTCCATTTATTATCCTGAGCGTGCTTAACTATAGAGTTTCCTCCATGGTTAAACCCAAAGCTTGCAACCCCCTTTGCAAAACCTTCACCGAGTGTTGTGCCTTATGAACCATTCATTAGAAAGCCCTAGGATGAATGAGTAGTGCTGGGATGGGTGACCTCCCGGGAAGTCCCAGTGCTTCACCCCTGTGAGCATCACCTAGATCCAATGAGTGCTAAGTGTTCCATTTATTATCATGAGAGATGGATTCATCTTGAATCACTACTCATGAAACATGGGTCAATGAGTTTGACTCAAAATCACACAGTTAAATCCTGATAGCAATATCACAATATGATTATTACTAATCTCTGTACTTTCTTTGCAGGTCGTAATCAGAATATTGATAATCTTGATCTGTGTTTGTGATGCCAAATCAATATTAAAAAATACTGAATTTAATTTTGCATGTTTGAATCTGATATTGGTGATACCCAATCTCCAAGAGGCAGAGCATGAATTGATTTCAATGTCTCCTTTTCTGGATCAGATCTGCATTAAGTATACATGGAAGAGACACATTCCATCAGCAGACATGTCTGTTCATGGGATGCCTCCTGAATGTGCCCTTTCATGTCAATTAAACACCCGATCTGTAATCGGGATTTATTACTTAACAAACACAAATGTTTATCAAATTTGATCTGAATTGATCTTGCACAAATAAATAAATATCCAATCTTAAAGTGATCACTGATAATAATGCTCGATCGGGATCATACATGGAACATGAAATGCTAATAAGCTGCAAGTAATAATTTCTGAATGCAGATCAATAATATACTTGGAACACAGTAGGTTTCAATCAGTTATATGAGTGATCATTGATTTCCAGAACTTATGTCAAATAATGATATGAATATATGTGCAATTAAATATCTACATGTATATACATATATCAGTATATACTGACATATATATATATATATATACAGACACACATAAATATTATCAAATCGATAATCATTCCTACATCTGACAGAAGCTACCATTTGTTCAACAATATTAATTGCTCTTTCCACCACCATTTTACCTCCTGTCAAAACATTTATACAATCTTTTAATTATTTATTCAACCATTGAAGCATCCATAAATATGAGAACTTCAAGCTTAGCATTTACCTCAGAAGTTGGGCCGTGAATCACACTAATAATATCTTCCTGCAAAATATTCATTTATTTTGTTTCTGAATCAAACATGGTTATGCAAATTTTCTCTACAGTGACCACTGTATTGCGATCATTCCATGAAGAAAAACTAGGGTTTTGTCCAGCTCTACTAATCGGTTAAGGTTTTTTGTCTCCACCAATTCTCCAATGCAAAGCACCCAACAATTCTTACAAGGCACGGGAGAAATTCATAAAATCCAATAAAACATTTGAACATAGCTAAATGAATTCGCAAACCCTCTTTTATAAAAAATCTTGTGAACCTTGCACAACTTTCCACATGAGTCACTTTTGCAATAAGTTGGAGGACTTTACTAAAGTGACCTTAAAAAATGTTTTATTATTTTATTTTAATTCATCTATCTTGGTTACAATGCAATTTCTGCCAGTCTGGAGGTGGATGTGGAGGTGGGCAAAGCCGGATGCCCTATGGATGCCTCTCAAAAGTGCATATGGGGCACCCGGATGCACTAGATCCCCTGGGTCCCTAAATGTGTTGAGCATCTAGTGCATTTGGGCGCCCAGGATGCACTTCTAAGATGCATCCACAAGGAACTTGGGCGCCTCCATGAGCATCTGCAGGCCCAACCTCAACAAAACATTTTTTTGCCCTAAATTGACTTTTAGCCCATATAAACATGTGCAAAATAACATACTTTAATCTTTTTTTGCTCCTAAACCCTAAAACGGCTTTAAAGAGGCGATTCAATCAGTTTTCATCTCATCTTGTTTGCAGCTAGGCTCTCTTCTCATTTGGTCTCCATTTTGGCATTTTTAAGGCAAGGTGATTATTTGCAAAGAGCATAATTCGTAGAGTGAGGGATAGCTTCCACAAAGGAGTTTTAAGCATCTAAGATAAGTATTTGATCCCACTCTTGAGTTCTTTAATGATTTTTTTAGAGATTTTGATGAAATTTTCCATTTTTTAAAGAAATAAAGAAACGAGTTTAGCTATCTATTTTGGTATTTTGTATCATTTTTTTGCACTTGTATGCTTAATTTTCATAGTTTTTTTTTTTAATTTATTTAATTTCTTATTTAGCAAGAAATTGGATTGTCTTGTGCAAGAATGGCTGCCACCAATAGTCAAAGTTTTGTGGGAGAGCAAGGAGTCAATAGATTCAAAATTGATAAAGGATCTCCTTTATGGAGTCATACCACAGGATTAACACAAGTTTCAGGAGGTGGGCCATATCTTTGAAAGTGTAATGTATATCAAAGTAAAAAAGGCAAACCATTCAATAGCTCATATTCTTAGGTCAAGCTTCATTTTATGGGCCTTGCGGGCCAAGGAATGGGAATGTGCAACGGCAAACATGGGAAGCGGATGTCTAATGCACAAATAGAAGGATATATAAAAGAACAAGAAGCTGCTCATAAAATGGTTAAAAGATCCCAAAAAAAGTTCAACCTCCATCCAAAAAGGAAAAATGCAACTACCCAATGAACCAATTCTATCCTCCAAACATACATTCTTACAAGTATCTGTACTGGGAGAGGAAGAGGAAGAAATAGATGTTAAGATTATAGCTTTAGTCGAATTGAAGCATTTGGTAAATTAGATCAATATCAATATATATATATACACACACACACATATTGATGATTATATATATATACACATATTGATGATTTATTTACCATAAATTATATACGTGCAATATAAAACATATATTGAAGATTTACTTACCACAAACTAAATTTATATTTCTGTCCATGTATTTTCTTACAAAATTATCAAAGCACATTAACGTTGGTCTATGAATTAAATCACCGTTGAACTATTCTAATGGGCAGGCATAGCGAATAGACATTGACTGTTCACGTGGGGACATGACCCTACGTGGTACTTGTACCACGCAGAGTCATGTCCCTCCATGGACATGACTCTCAAACTCAATACTTATACCCATGTGTAGTTCGTTGTTGATAACCATCATCAATACACAATAATGACTTGTATCTTCAACATCTAAGCACTATCGAATCTATAGTCAGGTTAAGGTTTACACACTGCAATATATATTCCAATCTTCTTTAAAAATCAACATGTAACTTCAGATATTTATTTGATTGGTTGAGCAGGCATGCTGTATAGCAGAAACTCAATTCAAGAAACATTACATTTCCTCTACTATTACTCTATCAAAGATCCTATTTCTGTAAAAATTACCACCCGCAAAAGAGGTCCATTGGACAAGGTATTTAAAATGGAGGTAGGAGAGCTTATCATTTAAGACATTGCACGTTGCCTCTATGCCAATGGTCTTCCTTTCAACTTGGTAAGATCACCATATTGGAAGGATATGGTCGCTGACATCAATAAAGCACCGGTTGATTACATAGGTCCTGGGTATGAAAAGGTGTGTACCACCCTATTACAAAAAGAGAAGACTTCTCTAGAGAGATTTCTTCAACCAATTAGAAATTCTTAGAAAACTTTGGGTGTTCCTATTGTTTCTAATGAATAAAAGGATCCAAGAAATTGACCCTTGATTAATGTGATTGCAATGTCCCCCAAAGGCATAATGTTTTTGAAGGCAGTTGATTCTGAAGGAGAGTTTGAAAGATTCAAAGTCCATTTCTAGAATTCTCATTGAGGCCATACAAATGGAGGGTAGTGAGAATGTGGTCCAAGTGATGACAAACCATGCAAAAAATTGTAGGAGTGTGGGTGCTTTGATTGAGGGCCAATATGACCATTTTTTTGGACACCATGTACTATACACTCCCTCAACTTGGTCATGCACAAACTGGCACTCAAATTGATTGGGTGAAGCAAATATACCAAAAGGGGGAAGAGATATAGATGTTTGTGACAAACCATCAAGTGTCACAATCGATATTCAAATCATTCTCCAAATTGGAGTTGTTGAAGGTACACTGTAATTACTATATTTAATTTATTTATTTAATTTTAATAAATCCCATGTCATGTTCAATTATCAAATTGTATATAACTTTGCTTACTATTTATTGACATGTTATTAGTATCTTGCCAAGGTCGTTCAAACCTAATTTGCATCTGATATCATTGTTATGAGACGACTTGTGAAGGTGCAAAGGGCATTGAGCCAAATGGTTACTTCTTGTAAAGTTTCTTACCAGATTTCATTAAGAGGCTAACTAATTCACAACTTCGATTGCAGGTTTAAACACTGATGTCAATGAATTCGATTTGCTCTAAAAATCTGTATATGTTAGTACGGAAATAACAGAGATAACAAAGATGTTCTTGAACTTGAGATGCTCATGATCCTTTTATGTGCTTGCATTAATTGATTTCGATGCCTTGTTATGTTGAGCAGATCAAGTATACATATCACATGGAGGGGTGTGAGGGTGAATGGGCATGTCTCCAAATGGAGACATGAACATTCACCATCATACCGGTTCGGTGTTAGTTTATCATACCCGATTTGATTAGACTTAACACAAGTCTTAACCATGTATAACCGATCATTATGAGCTCAATTCATATACAACCCAATATAATATAGATCGATAATGATCTTTAAATCAAAGGAATCAGAATAAGTTTCGATCATGACTGAGATGTAACCTCAGATAATATATATATGTTCATCGGTTGAACTGTATCGATCAAATGTAGAATTTCACATACTTCCAATATATGTATATGTATGTATATATAACAATACGTGCATCATATATATATATATATATATATATATATATAAAATCTAGATTACAATTATTGTCAGACCGAAGCTACATGCTTTAACATTCCCTCTTGGCTAGGGAAGACAAAGTGCATATATATACGTTCTCCTTATTTGAAAAGTGATATCACCTAGATAATGATATACTTGAAAAAATCAAGTCTCATGATATTCTTTCCAGTTATGGTGTGTACACAGATATCAAGTCTCATGATATCTACCATAAGAGATCATGGTATATACGTAGATATTATGTCACATAATATCCACCATGATAAAAAAGAACATACTAATCTTCTACAAATATCACGTCACATGATATCTATCAATATGTTCTTTTAACTATCATGACTTGTCCATGAATATCAAGTCACATGATATTCATTCCAGTTATGGTATGTACATAGGTATCAAGTCTCATAATATCTACCATAAGAGATCATGGTATATCCATTGATATTATGTCACATAATATCCACCGTGATAAAAATGAACATGCTGATCTTCTACAAATATCACGTCACATAATATCTATCAACATGTTCTTTTAACTATCATGACTTGTCCATGAATATCAATTCACATGGTATTCATCGTGATAGTAATCTACTAATTATAAAGTCGTCACCTTCTAATATTAGAGTCAACATTTCATTATAAAAGTTTGTCACCTTTTAATAATGTACATAGGGTAGGCCCATAAGTCATAGAGTCACACATATGACAAAAGAGTTTACACTTTAAACATCTTTATTAAAAATAATACAAATTTACAAAGTTGAGACTCAATCTCATAAACTAACATTTCAACCATACCAAGTTTCTTTCTGAAATGATCAACCTTCACTTCAAGAAGATCCTTGGTGAGAATGTCAACTGTTTGATCACCTGTATTGATATATCCCAACTGGATAGCTCATCTTTCCACCATGTCTCTTACGTAGTGGTAAGGAATTTCTATATGCTTGGATCTATCATGAAATACTAGATTCACGAATAACTTGATACAGCTTTGGTTATCATAGTGAATAGTGGTAGGTTTCAGAGGTTCACAAAATAATCTAAGCAATTTTCGAAGCCACACTGCTTTCTCTTGCTCCCATTACTGCTGCAATATACTCTGCCTCAATAGAACTCTGAGCAACTAAAGCTTGCTTCCTGTAGATCCATGAGATCATAGCTGATCCTAAGCTAAAACAACATCCCGATGTGCTCTTCTGGTCTTTTACACTTCCGGCCCAATCAAAATCAGAATATCCATGTAACTCCAAGCTGGTATTCTCATATTTAAGTTCATACCCAATAGTGCCTTTAAGGTACCTTAATATATGCTTCAAGGCAACAAGATGAATTTCACGAGGTTCACACATGAACTGACTTAATGCATTCACAGCATAGCAAATATCAGGTTGATTATTCACAAGATACATCAGAGACGCAATTATCTGTCTGTATAAAGTGGGATCAACTAGTCTAGATTTAGCACTTGCTTCCTTTAACTTGTGTAAGTTGATTTCCATAGGTGTTGACATAGGTCGACAGTTCCACATTCCAAATCTTTTCAAAATATCGACAATGTACTTCTTCTGATATAGTAAGATATTCCCAGAGTTCTAAAGAACTTCCAATCCAAGGAAGTAATGAAGAATCCCTAAGCCCTTCATGTCAAATTTAGAAGTTAATTCTTTCTTACATTGATTAATGAGATGATCTTCTCTTGTAATCAAAAGGTCATCAACATAAAGAATTAGAATCAACATATCTATTACATCCCAAAATTTTGACCTAATTTTAAACTTGTTTATAACTGTTGGATTTAACGAATTATCCTTTCATGATCATGTGAAATAATGTTAGTGAACAGATTGTCCTTCAAGAAAATGTGTGCAACTATAACTCTGAGTGCCCGAGTGAGAGGACTAATCGACACCAACAGTTGGACAGGTTATCATTGGATTGATAACCTTTATCTAAATTTTATCGGGTACAGCTCCCCATGTAAGATATACAACGAATTAATTGTGGATGCTTTTAACCAGAAAGCACAAAAGGATTTCAAGCACCTATCTATAAACACAGAGTAGACGCAGAAAGCTAAATGACTACAAGAAAATAAGTAACAAATGACACAAAGTCCATTTGCATGCAGTGTTACAAAGAGAATAAAGCCTGAGAAAGCAAAGAATCAGAGCTTTAAAGACACTTTGGAATCAAATATATTCAGGAAGCCATGACACAAATGCATTTAGAGAAAACTGAAAGTCATACAAAGATAATGATCAGTGGAAAGAAAATTGCCTAGACTCAAAGTTCTAATACGCAACTATCTTTTGAGTCTCCCTCCTCTAAAAATGTAGAAACAACAAAGTTTTCATTACATTATGCATCTAAATCACTAACTGAAAAGGAAACCTGAATTCCCTCCCCCTGCATACATCCAAAATCAAAATATCCCCTGTTTTCCAACTCAATTTGGAAAATTAAACAAAACTCTGCTCTCTTTCCCAGTAAATACAAGCAAAACTTTCGATCCAACTCCTCTATTCTACAGCCCAAAGTCTACAGCCCAGCCAGAAAGTGGAACCCTTAGCTATTTGATGTTCTGATAATAAATAGGCACCAGTAGACGGTATTCAGTTCTTGTAACTGAATCTTGAAATCACATCCCTCCTTTCTTTCTAGTCTTCGTGATTCTTTTTTTTTTTAATTTCAAATCAACTCCCACTTTCAATCCCATGTCCTTTCAATTTCCTCTTTTTTTATAGTTACAAGAGTAATCTTACAATATGAGGAAGAAAAGCAACGATAACTTGACACGTGGCTTATAAGGAAATAAACAGTTTACCAAGCACATATATGTCTTGACATTGATTCAAATAACTATTTATCTTTCACGTTTTGATTTTCTATTATATAAACCATTATTGCATCTTATCTCTCACCAGCGGGATGAATTCAAGAAAAATAATAATTACAGGGGTCATCATATCTTTTTTTTTTTTTTTAAGCATGACGCCACTTGTTTTCGCTCTCCTACCTCTTTGCCTCGTTGATCAAGTGCCTCAAGTTTGTCATTACCATCCTTCAGCATGAACAATTAAAATAATGAGGCCACGGGCATTCTGTATGTGCATTGTCTTGTATGAGAGTATTAATAAGCTTAACACCAAGTTATCCTTCAAAACCCGATCACGAGGCTTCAAATAATTAGCAATGGGGAGATATCTACCATGGGAAGCCCGTGATATGTCCCATAATCAGCTGCTACTGAATCCTGTCTTTCTGGCAACGAAAATGTAGTTGATTGCTGGTGCACAGAAGATCGTGGAGGTGCAGGAACAGTATTTGGAGGGAAGAAAAGCAAAGATGCATTTTTATAATGCCAACATGAATTCGAGTATCTCCCTATGTGCATACATGAAGCTGTAGACAGATCTGCAGATTCCAAACTTCTCCATGTGACTAATTGCTTCATATATGGGAAGTTTTATGTGATGGTTGTTGCTGACGTCGACCTTCGAACAAAACACGTGGACTTCCATGTGCCTATCACACTGATTCGATGCAATTCTTAGACCATACTTGAGAAAACCCATCCCATGTATATAATCTGTGAAAGCATATCTTCAACTAGTCATCCAACCACTTTATTTTCTCTGTTTTCTTTTTATATTTTTTGTGTAATGGAGGATGAGGCTCGGGTGTTCTGGAGAATATTATGATTCATATTCGCACAAATATACTGATGCCTTCGAGCTTGGTTTCTTTTATGGGTGTTCACAGCAAGCTCGCTTTTTGTTTGGATGCCTCCACATTCATAATGAAACTTAGTCTTCGTATCTGCACATATAATCTAGTACCGCGGCTTTTCACATAAGTTTATATTCTGGAATGATTTATTATCACTCACAGTATCTTCCTATATCAAGGAACATATATTAGAGAGGAATGCATGGGTTAGGCATGGATGGAGTCACACTCCTCAGGAGAAATCCAGGCTGTGATTTTCCCTACTGCCCCATAGCTTGGCACAGGACCTCCATGGACCAATTGCGCAAATTGTATCTTCATCAATGTCTCTTGGGCCACGACTTCTAGCTGCAATTATTATTCACAGTCGGGCCTCTCTTTATGTGTTGGTTCTTGATTCTCACAGATAGACATCTGCATGGGCCGAGAATACTCGATGTGTTCTTTTATACTTACACAAAGAGCACATCTACTAGTGCAGAATGTTGACTTTATTAACGACCCACGAGCTGTGAATCTTTCATTCTTATTGGTTCCTTGATACCTCACGGGTTTGTAAGATGAGAGGATAATGGGAATCATACATTGGGTTCAGAAAGTCTAGTGCCTTTTCCCGAAAGAAACATAGGCCTTCTTGAAACATAGTACATGAGCTCGAAACCCTCGGCAATCATCCCTTTAAGATTTTTCTCCTCTTCCAGTCAATGTTACTAAGCCATGAGAACTTCATCTTTGTGGGTGTCGCGTGCTTGTCGATAGCAAACATGCATCTTTCCTTTGGGAAAACATATTCTCGCTTCAACATATTCAATGTCTTCTATTGAGAGGCAAACATAAATGTCACTTTCAACCTCCAATATATATTAATCACCAATTGGATTTAAGATTTCGTTCCAACAATGATAGGAGGAAAAGCACTTTTTATTGCACACACAATCACAGTGCTCTATTCAGCACGTACCATCCAACTTTGAGAATTTATCATAAAGGCACTACTTGAACTTCAAGCTTTCTATCCTGAATTTGAAGTGTTTGAAGCTGCATACTAAAACCTTGAACTTGAAAACTGGACATCGGTGGGCACTTTGAACATATGAGCTTTGAGGCCTTGATTAATGATAAAGTCAATATAAACTTGAGTACTTGAAGCATTGGACTGTGTTTCAAACTCGGCAATGTGAGCCTCTGAATCTGCTTATGTGAACCTGTAAATGTTGGGTCTTCAAACATCAAAATTGAACTCATATTGGAAACTAGAATCTGCACTTCAACTTTCGACAACCAATGAGCTTGCAAGATGAACCTTTCTAAACCACTGAATTGATCTCCATCTTGACCTGAACTTTTGCACTTTCTTGAAACTGTTGAACTGACAGAATCTAAGCCTAAATGACGAGATTTTGAATTTGTTGAACTAAACCTACAACAATGAACAATTTGAACTATCAAACCACTTTGAACCAAGCTCGAAGTTGTTCAAAGAGGTTCAAAACCTGAAACCGAAAGGTTCAAGTCTTGAAGTCGAAAGTTTAAAATCTAGGTCTATATGTGTACTAACAAATAGGTAGTGATTTATATACATTGTATTAACTGTTGATGAAGATGGTCGTTAACCATTAACTGTTAGTGGATGATTAGCAGTTGCTTGATTTAAAATAACAATTATTATGTTTATATGAATTATTGTTTTAGCAGAAGTGTTTTCATGGGTGATTGCAGGAGAAGATGAAAAGGGAGGAAGCAATGCTAAACAGGATCAATGGAATGGGATGTTCACTTCGTTCAGTCATCAGGATCAGCAGGTATGACCTTAAACTTCTTTAGAAAGGACGCAATGACTTGATTACAGGATACATTTATGGGATCCACATGAGCTATTAAAAAAATAATCTAAGACAACATAAAATAATTTAAATTAAAAATATAGAACATATCTCAAGGGATTTTTAATTAAGCTTTCATCATATTATTATAATAAATATTTATATACGTACATATAAATATAAAAATGAAATGGCACCAATAAATTATAATAGCGTAATTTAATGATGTCACCCCATTGATATACTTACATGAACATATATAAGTATATTAAAATAACAATTGAAATTATAATCTTTCCAACTCTTCCTTCCAACCTTTTATTTTATTTTTCCTTCCCTCTCTTTTCTTAATCTATTTAATACTTGAAAATTCGAATGGCTTATAATCTTTTGAAAATGGAGGGAACCAAGAAGTCACAGCTCATTCCTTTATAGGGAAGCTGAGAGAGGAGTCAAACACATCACCATCCCTTATGCTCTCCACATTTCTGATCTCTTAAACTTAATGAGGTCTCTCCTTAACAAGGCTCTAATACCATGTAAAGTTTCTTACCAGATTTCATTAAGAGGCTGACCGATTCACAACTTTGATTGCAGGTTTGAACACCGATGGCAATGAATTTGATTTGCTCCAAAATTTGTATACGTTAGTACAGAAATAACGGAGATAACAAAGATGTTCTTGAACTTGAGATGCTCACGATCCTTTGATGTGCTTGCATTAATTGATTTCAATGCCTTGTTATGTCGAGTAGATCAAGTATAGATATCACACAGAGGGGTGCGAGGGTGAATGATCGCCGAATGGAGACATGATCATTCACCATCATACCGATTCGGTGTTAGTTTATCATACCCGATTTAATTAGACTTTACACAAGTCTTAACCATGTATAACCGATCATTATGAACTCAATTCATATGCAAGCCGATATAATATAGATCGATAATGATCTCTAAATCAAAGGAATCCGAATAAGTTCCGGTCATGACTGAGATGTAATCTTAGATAATATATATGTTCATCGGTTCAACTGTATCAATCAAAAGCAGAATTTCACATACGGCCAATATACATATATATATCGATCAAAAGCAAAATATATATATATATATATATAGATCTAAATTACAGTTATTGTCAGACCAAAGCTACATGCTTTCCAATGTGGTATATGGAAGGATTCTTATTCAGAGACGGCCCAAAGCATCAAGGCATTGGTCATGGATGATGGTGAGCGTGTGCAATTTGTATTGGGTTCCACTGAACCTATCATGGCTATGCTTCAATTTGCTGAAACAGATCAACCTTGTTTAGGGAGATGTCCCTGATGGCATAGACACAATGGTAGAGAAGGTAAAACTTTCCATGCAAAAACATGAGAATGACCCCACGGAATGTGAAGCCTTATGCAATAAATTGGAAACAATCATTTATCATCCTTGGGAAAAGATGACTACCCCATCACACCTCCTTGCATATGGCCTACCTACAAGGTAATATAGCGAGGAAATGCTTGCTATGCCAAATAGAGTAGCACCGTATGCGGATGAAGAAGTTGCTAATGGGTGTGCTATAAAGCTTTTGCAAGACTCTTCCAAGATGAAGAAATGCACAAAAAAGTTAGGCTAGAATTTGGTTTATTTGACTCGAGAGCAAAACTTAGTCCAATTGCAATAATGGACCAAAACGACATGGGAGCTATTACATTGTGGTACCTCTTTGGTCAAACATTTAAGTATCTAAAACCTCTTGCAATTAAGATCCTCTCACAAGCTTGCTTTTTGTTTTGTTTACCACTTGTATTCTACAATTTAGTACTTAACATTCTTTAATTTGCTTTTCATTTGCATGTTTAATTTTGTGAACACTGCCCAAGAGGCAAGTTCTTTTGCTGCTGAACGGAAATTGAGTAGATACTCCTTTATCCACTCAATGAAGTGTAACCAGTTGGGCTCAAAAAAAGCTGAGCACTTGATTTATCTTCTCTTGTCACCTACAGCAATTAAGGACAATTGTTGTTTCTGATCATGACTTGGAAAATCTGCAATGTATGTGGTGTTATTTCTATTTTATCCTTCAATCTGCAACATGTTTAGTTACAATGGCCAAAGGCTTGAACGAGTAGACTCAAATATGGATACAAATAATAAACAAAGACAATATTCCTTATGATGTGATGGAAAATAGAGAAATTTATTTTTTCTACCATTTAGGTATCAAATAAAATTCTATATCTACACTAATGTGTTAACTGCATATGTTGACTGACAAATGATCTGCAAATTACTCAGATGATCACAATTGTAATCTCTTTTCTTCCAATATGTTGGCTTCTGGAACTACGGATTTCCACATAAGTTATACAATAACTGTCTAGTATTGTTAGATTCACTCTTTATAATATAATGAAGCTGAAAGTCTCCCACTGATGATAGAATTCTCAATCCACTTTAAATAAGCCTGGAATAGGTGTCGATCAAGAGGTCGCACCTCAAAGTCAACTCATTTCCTAATTAGTACTTAGTTGATTATTTCCTAATTAAAATATCGTTTATTAGTGAAACCATAACCTAATACTAACTCCAAGGTTTCCTTTGTGCTTGCTTATATTGCTTATAATCTCTCTATATATCATCCTATTAATGGATAGTAAACTTATTTGTCAATGTCAAACATTCATCGACAAATACCATATATCCGCAATTACCTTCATATTAATTAAAAAACATCACTATCGAGTCATATAACATGGTCTTATCATGGGTCTCCATTAATGAGGATCAATACATGATGTTTTGGATTATCGTGTTGTCAACAATGTGGAGCCATCTGCATTATTATTTCCAGTCACATTAGATAAGATAATATATTTATTGATACAAATAATATATATTCATTAGTGAGCATTAGGAAGACAATGGTATTGTTTTAATTCTATGCTCTCCTATTCCTAAGTCAATGCTTCTCATTTTCTATGTTTATTTTGATGCATAGTTAGGCTCTAATTTATAACATTTTATAATTACTATAATTTGTTTCTTAATATTATTATTTTGTTTATTTTATTGCATATTAATTATTGTTATTTTTATATTGCAATTATAATATATTGTAAATTTTTGTATTGCAATTATAATATATTGTAAGTTAATTTAATATTTATTCTTGTAAGTATAAGTATGTATACAATTACAATATAATTAAAAATTATATTATAACATATTATTATTTATCATTTAATTGATTACATTATTTTATATTTATTATTCATTTAATCAACATTTTATCATTTAGTTTTGTTTATTATTAAATTATATTTTCAAGGATGAGACATTACATTCCGCCCTTCCAAAAATTGTTTATCCTCAGGCAATGCAACTTTTCGGAAATCAAACTTGAATCTAGATATCTTGAAATGACAATTCCAACTTTAGGTTAGAACAGCAATATATTTAAAAATATAAAAAGATAATACTATTCAATTTAGAATACTAAAATGCCTCAAAGATAGAACTTATCTTGATTCATTGTAGGACTTGTGATCTCCTCTGAAACTTGGCTCCTCAGTGAGTAAGCCTTCAGAGATGTAGAATTTTCGTCTTAATTCCTTTCTAGGAATTACAACATTCACAAAGAAAGTCATTGTCTCTTGGCACTCACTAAGAATGTCCTAGATCTTGGCACTCACTAAGAATACCTTGATCTGATTTGAAACTCACTAAGAATGTTCTTGGCACTCGCTAAGAACACCTTGACGCTCACTAAGAATGTCCTCAGTATTGGCACTCACTAAGAATGCCTTGATCTAGTTTTGACACTCACTAAGAATGTCCTTGATTCCTAGCACTCACTAAGAACGTGCTGAATCTCTAGTGATCTATTTTGACACTCACTAAGAGTGTCCTGAAACTTGGCACTCACTAAGAACGCCTTGATCTGATTGACACTCACTAAGAATGTCTTGGATCGTAGCACTCACTAAGAATACCTTGATCTCTTGTTGGGTGTTCCAATATCATCCACTTCTTTTATTTTATTTACTTGTCCCCTTTTGCACTGTGGTTCTTTACATTTGAAACATAAACTTTTCTTCATTAATTCATCTCTTGCTTGGCATTGATGTTTTGTACTCCAATTTTATTGCATATATAACATTTTTTACCTCTATTGTCCTTCTTTGAATCTTCATGCCTATGTTTTGTCTTGGTTGAGAAATTCTTAGATCTTTCTTTTTAAGGATTTGATTCAACCTTCCTTTCTTTTTTATGGCTTCCTTCAAGTTTTGGGATTCAAATGGCTTTACAAAGTTTTTGGTGGACTCTTTAAGTCCTATAATCATACAAGTGAACCTCTTTTGGGAAAGATAGGGGAGCATCAGAGACAGCCCTTGGAATTTGCGAGCAAACCATACTAGTTTGTTTGAGGTGGATTAGTTCTTGAAAATACCATTCAGAATCTGTTTCGTCAAATCTACTAATAAGCTTTTGGGAAAACTCCCCATAAGAGTCCATATTTTGGTGGCCTAAGGAAATAAGCCCATGATGCCACAATTCATGTGTTGTGCCCTCCAAATGAAGAATTGCAAACTGAAGTGCATCTTCTTCTATCATATGGCTTAAGGTGAAGAAGGTATTTAATTTCTACAGCCATGTGTAAGCTGTGATTTTTCCTGATCCATCAAAATGTGGGAGTGTTACTTTGCTCACTTTTTATTTGAGTTCTTTGTTTTTGTGCCTCTGAGGTGCCTCTAGTCATGTGTCTTCACAAAACTCTCTAAATGATACAACCTCTCTAATGTGGGGCTCGAGATCCGTAGAAGCTCTTGCAATTTCTTTGGTGCTATTCATTGGTTGATCTATTCTATCCTCCTCCCTCGATATTTCTTCCCTGGGTAGGAAGGGGGGTATGGGGACTCTAGATGAGGATAACTCGATATTTTCTAAATGTTGCGAGTTTATATCTTCCCATTGGAAGAATGGTTTTTTAGGTTGTTAATTGATTTTCTCATATTCTGTAAGGCTTGTACAAGAGCCTAATTAGGCTTTTCTTAATCTGACTCATAATAGTCTGCTCTGTTTACTCCATAAAAGACCTTAACTCATTGACCATTCCGTTCATGGTTGTCTTATTTTCTTTCCTTTGATAAGGTTGCATAGATCGTTATTCATAGGATGACAGGTTTATGCTTAGATACCACTATAATGTCCCCTTGTATTTATACTTAGGAATAAGCTTGAAAAATCAATTGTAAGATATTGCTTACAAAACTTGAAATTTGTTTGTAATACTGAAAGTGCTAATAGAAAACAATAAATTGAGTTATAATTTATCAATTATGAAGAATATGCATAATATGTACATAATATGCAGATTGGTAGGTCACTTATCTATCATATACGAGTTGAGGAATTGTTCCAATTTTAGATGTTTCAATCTACAGGAGTATACAGAGATTTCTACTTTTCCAAATATATCAATGTGAGGTATACACTATGAGCCTTTGCGATGATAACAATAATATTGTAAAGGGTTGTGTCTGATATGGTGATAAAAATATGTTGATAATCTTCTCTTGTCACGTACAAGGATGAAGGATAATTGTTGTTTCTGATCATGACTTGGAAAATCTGCAATGTATGTGCTCAAAATTCTATTTTATCCTTCAATCCAAGTAAATTTTTTAGTGACAACAGCCAAAGGCTTTAATAAGTAGACCCAAATATGGATATAGTTAATAAACAATGACAACATTTCCTATGATGCAATGCATAGTAGTGAAATTTGTTTTTTAATTTGTCTTTCATTAAGTATCAAATAAAATTCTATATCTCCACTAATGTGTTAACCGCATGTGTTGACTGACAAATAATCTGCAAATTACTCAAATGATCGCTAATGTAATTTCTTTTCTTCCAATGTTTTGGCTTCCGGAACTACGGGCTTCCACATAAATTATATGATAACCGTCTAGTATAGTCAAATTTGTTCCTTGTAATATAACAAAACTGAATGTCTCTCCTTGATGATAGAATTCTCATTGCACTTTAAATAAGTCTGGAATTGGTGGCGATCAAGACGTCGTACCTCAACGTCAATTGATTTCCTAATTAGTACTCAGTCAATTATTTCCTAATTAAAATCTAGTTTGTTAGTGTTAATCATAACCTAATAGTAACTCGGAGCTGTAGTATTCTTGCTCTTGATTTGACAAGGAAATTAGAATTTGACTAGTGACATTTTAACGAACAGTTTGTGTGCAGCCCTGTATGAAGGCTCTGATACTACTGAAATGTCCTTTGTACAACTATTATCAAAATATTATTTATGATGTTACTGCTCAAGTAAACTGGCTTACTACCTCCAAAGAAGTTTGTGCTAATGGTGATCCGAGAACATTATTTGACAGGAGCAATATGTATATATATATAACCAACAGTCGATAGACAATGCTAATTGAGAACTGAAAATGAAATCAATTGAAGGTACCCCTAACTCAATTAGGAAAGTTGCCTAATGCACAACATAACAAGATATAAGAAATCTGAGGATTTCTACAGACCTGATTTATGGCTGGGAGTGTGCCGCGGTTAGGGAGCAGTCCAGGTTAGTCACTATCTAGTCACATCCACTGTCCATGCCATTCTCAGAATATCTCCCAATTGTTTCAGAATATTGCCCACTATATCCTACTGAGCTCACAACCTGTATACGTACTGTCCCACGCTCCTGCAGATGCCCCATGTGCTGGGAGAACATGGAGTTCTTGACCGCTGGGAATAAGCCACAGGATTTGTCCACCATGCCACGTGAATGTCCGTCGTTCAGCCAATGCCTAGCAAGAATGCGGCTACTCTGCAATAACCAGTTGATACAATGCTTAGGTGACATGGGAGTTACCTCTGCCTTATGGGCCTGTGTCGACTATCCACCAAGTTGTTGTCTCAAACTACTGTCCAGTCAGCTGATACCCAAGCTTCACACATGCGACTTACTTCCTAATTAAACTCTAGTTTGTTAGTGTTAATCATAACCTAATAGTGACTCGGAGCTGTAGTATTCTTGCTCTTGATTTGGCAAGGAAATTAGAATTTGACTAGTAACATTTTAACAAACAGTTTGTGTGCAGCCCTGTATGAAGGCTCTGATCCTACTGGAATGTCCTTTGTACAACTATTATCAAAATATTATTTATGATGTTGCTGCTCAAGTAAACTGGCTTACTACCTCCAAAGAAGTTTGTGCTAATGGTGATCCGAGAACATTATTTGACAGGAGCAATATGTATATATATATAACCAACAGTCGATAGACAATGCTAATTGAGAACTGAAAATGAAATCAATTGAAGGTACCCCTAACTCAATTAGGAAAGTTGCCTAATGCACAACATAACAAGATATAAGAAATCTGAGGATTTCTACAGACCTGATTTATGGCTGGGAGTGTGCCGCGGTTAGGGAGCAGTCCAGGTTAGTCACTATCTAGTCACGTCCACTGTCCATGCCATTCTCAGAATATCTCCCAATTGTTTCAGAATATTGCCCACTATATCCTACTGAGCTCACAACCTGTATACGTACTGTCCCACGCTCCTGCAGATGCCCCATGTGCTGGGAGAACATGGAGTTCTTGACCGCTGGGAATAAGCCACAGGATTTGTCCACCATGCCACGTGAATGTCCATCGTTCAGCCAATGCCTAGCAAGAATGCGGCTACTCTGCAATAACCAGTTGATACAATGCTTAGGTGACATGGGAGTTACCTCTGCCTTATGGGCCTGTGTCGACTATCCACCATGTTGTTGTCTCAAACTACTGTCCAGTCAGCTGATACCCAAGCTTCACACATGCGACTTACTTCCTAATTAAACTCTAGTTTGTTAGTGTTAATCATAACCTAATAGTGACTCGGAGCTGTAGTATTCTTGCTCTTGATTTGGCAAGGAAATTAGAATTTGACTAGTAACATTTTAACGAACAGTTTGTGTGCAGCCCTGTATGAAGGCTCTGATCCTACTGGAATGTCCTTTGTACAACTATTATCAAAATATTATTTATGATGTTGCTGCTCAAGTAAACTGGCTTACTACCTCCAAAGAAGTTTGTGCTAATGGTGATCCGAGAACATTATTTGACAGGAGCAATATGTATATATATATAACCAACAGTCGATAGACAATGCTAATTGAGAACTGAAAATGAAATCAATTGAAGGTACCCCTAACTCAATTAGGAAAGTTGCCTAATGCACAACATAACAAGATATAAGAAATCTGAGGATTTCTACAGACCTGATTTATGGCTGGGAATGTGCCGCGGTTAGGGAGCAGTCCAGGTTAGTCACTATCTAGTCACGTCCACTGTCCATGCCATTCTCAGAATATCTCCCAATTGTTTCAGAATATTGCCCACTATATCCTACTGAGCTCACAACCTGTATACGTACTGTCCCACTCTCCTGCAGATGCCCCATGTGCTGGGAGAACATGGAGTTCTTGACCGCTGGGAATAAGCCACAGGATTTGTCCACCATGCCACGTGAATGTCCGTCGTTCAGCCAATGCCTAGCAAGAATGCGGCTACTCTGCAATAACCAGTTGATACAATGCTTAGGTGACATGGGAGTTACCTCTGCCTTATGGGCCTATGTCGACTATCCACCAAGTTGTTGTCTCAAACTACTGTCCAGTCAGCTGATACCCAAGCTTCACACCTGCGACTTACTTCCAAGGATTTCCCTTCTGGCTGACTGCGGCTATGGCCAGACTCACTTTTCTTCTCAAGGGGTTTCGTCCTTGAGAAAAAACCAGTCACATTTAAGCAGCCTTTTGTATTTTGAACAATATCATATCTCATGGTGCAAATCCCTATGTAGATACTTGTTTTTATAACTTCAATGTGAGGAAAGATGCAACCAACTAGGCAATGTGGGGTAAAAGGCCTATTTTGTCTTTTAGTCACTTAAGCCATTTTTTTCATAAAGTGACTTTAAATGATAAAGTATTTTATAAATCAACTTTATAAAATAAAGTGACTTAACTATAGAAAGTTCTCACTTAAATATCTCCTTGTTGAAACCAAAGACTCATGTGACTAGCTGGCATCCTCAAAATAAGTGTCATTAGCCTATCCGAATAGAAAGATAGACCAACAAGGCACCATAAGGTCTAACGCGGAGAAGGGAACATTACAGTCCTCCCTTCCCAAGATTGCTTGCCCTCAAACAATCTCAGTGTCTGATACTGCAGGATTGATTCGCCTTTCCAAGTGGCATCTTCATATGGCAAACCCTTCCGGCGAATTAGAGACTGCCTGATGGACCTGTTATGCAACTTCCTTTCTTTGACCTCAATCACCTCTATTGGGACCAATACTAGCTTCCCTTCCACATCAAGTGGGGGCAATCCAATAAAGGGCACTACATGCTGACCAATAGCCTTCTTGAGGCACGAAACATGGAATACACTATTAATTTTGTTGTCATTGAACAAGTCCAGCTCATAAGTAACCTCTCCAATCCTTCGAGTAATGTGATAGGGACCATAGAATCTAGGCCGAAGTTTTTTTGACCCACTCTTCTTCAAGGAGCTCTGCCTGTAAGGTTGGAGACGAAGGTAAACTATATTACCCAACTCAAAACTCCACTCTGCCCTATGGCAATCAGCATACATCTTTTGTTGATTCTGAGCCTGTAGAATGTTCTCCCAAAGGGATCTGAGAATGTCCTGCTGATCCTATATCCAATCCCCAACTCGTGGTGCCTTGTTGTCCTGCAAAGCCAAATCTATGAACGACAGAGGCTCGTTGTTGTAGAGAGCTCGAAATGGAGTCATCCGGATGGACATGTGGTAGGATTTGTAGCAATACTCCCCTAGATATAACCATTTAACCCAAGCTCTATGCTATCCTATTACATAATTCCACAGATAACCTTCCACCCATTTGTTTACTATCTCAATTTGCCCGTCCATCTATGGAAGGTAACTCAAGCTAGGTGTCAACTCCACACCTGCCAATCTGAATAGTTCCTACCAAAAGGTGCTAAGAAACTTGCTATTCCTGTCGCTCACAATGGTTCAAGGAAGACCATGTAAATTAAAAACCTCTCGAAAAAGTAACTAAGCTACTTGAGAGGCTGACCAATCTGCCGTTATAGCAAAAAAGTGAGCAAACTTAGTCAATCTATCCACAACCACAAAAATGCAATCTCTACCCTGCACCCTCGGCAACCCTGTAATGAAGTCCATGGAGATACTCTCCCATTTCCACTCTGGAATAGGAAGAGGCTATAATAATCTGGCTGGATACTCATGCTTTGACTTGTTCTACTGACAAGTCCGGCATTCTCTGATATGCTGGAGGGCATCGTCCTTGAGGCCCTTCCATGAAAGCCTTTCCCTAACCTGTCTATAGGTTTTGAAGAAATCTGGGTGTCTGGCTAATGGTGCATCATGAAGAGTCTCCATAATCTTTCCTTTGAGTTTAGATTTTGGTACAAGTTAGATCCTATCCTTATATAAAAATCACATCATTGATTACCTTGTACCTACTGTCCTGAAGCTGTCCATCCATAATTTGATACGCTTGAGTATTTTTAGAATACTCAACTAGCAACCGGGACTTCCAATCTGCTGATATCTCGAAAATGGCACAACATTCTACTACTGAAGATCTCCTGGAAAGCGCATCAGCAACTACATTCTTACCCTTGACATACTCGATGTCAAAATCATATTCCTGAATCTTAATGACCCACTTTTGTTGTCTTTCATTTAGATCCTTCTGTTCTAAAAAGTAGTGCAAACTGTTGTGGTCTGTCTTAACTATGAATCTGCCACCCACCAAGTACTGTCTAACTTGGCTAGAGCATGCATAATGGCTAACATTTCCTTGTCATAGGTGGAGTATAGTCTCTCACCGTCCTTGAGCTTCCTGCTCTCATAAGCTATCAGATGCCTATCCTGCATCATAACTGTGCCAAATCCGCTCCCTAAAGCATCACACTCTAGTACAAAAGGGCGAGAGAAATCGGGCATGTGCTCATCACCTTCTTGAGCTTATCAAAGGTCACCTCTGCATCATTTGTCCACGTGAATGCCCCCTTCCATGTGAGATCAGTGAGGGGAGCTGCTACCTGCGAAAAGCCTCTAGCGAACCTCCTATAATAAGAGCAAAGATCAAGGAAGCCCCTCAAATCTGATACATTCCTCGGTGGTGACCAATCTAGGATTGCCTGAATCTTTTCTTGGTGTACCTTTAACCCATCTTCACCAATCACGTGACCAAGATAAAGAATCTCGATCAATCCAAACTCACACTTTGACTCCTTCACAAAAAATGAGTGCTCCTCCATAATGCTAAGTACCACATCTAGGTGCCGCAAATGCTCCTCCCAAGTTCTGCTAAAAACTAGGATATCATCAAAAAGACCAACACGCTCTTACGCAGTTGTTTTCTAAAAATATGATTCATACATGACTGAAATGTGGCCAGAGCATTGTTGAGTCCAGATGGCATAAACAAGAATTCATAGTGTCCATAGTGACATCAAAAAGTTGTTTTATGCGCATCCTCCTCGCGAACCCATATCTAATGGTACCCAGATCTAGGATCTATCTTTGAGAAATAAATTGCCCCATGTAGTTCATCTAGTAACTCATCAATGCGAGGGATAGGGTACCTGTTCTTAATGGTCCTCTTGTTGAGAGTACAGTAATCAATACACATGAGAAGAGTGCCATCCTTCTTCACCAAAATGACTGAAGAAGCGAAGGGACTAGAGCTAAGTCTAATGTGTCCCATGTCCAAGAGTTCCTTAATCGTCTTTTCTATTTCCTCTTTATAGTGCCTAGGATGACAATAAGGTGTGGTGATGATGGGTTTGGCACCCTCCTCTAACTCAATGATATGCCCAAACCCTCTATCTGGGGGAATGCCCAAGGGTATGTCCTCCAAAACCCTCTTGCTGAATGTCAAGATGAATCTGTTGTCCTGAGTCTAGAGTAGCCTTAGAAGAAATGAAACAATGGGTTGCCAACTCCATGTCATCATGCCTCATAATAGCCTCCATCCTGTGAGCTGAAATCAACTTGGGTTCACTCTCTGTCATGGCCTTGAGAATCACCAATCAGTCATCCTGTTAGAACTTGAGATGCATCTTATCATGATCAACTGTGTACCTACCGATAGTCTGCAACCACTGTCTACCCGACATGGCATCTAATCCATCCAAATTGACAACATAAAAATATGCCTCTACGAAAAGTCATCAAAATGAATCGATGGCCCTAGTACTTTCCATGTGCACTTCAATCTATTGCCTCCTACTCTAACCTCGAACTCAAGTATATCATCAACCTATAACTTCCTCTTTAAAACCCAACGTGTACTTCGAAGTTATATGATGCACTTGTATCTAAAACACACACAATACGTTGTCCTCTAACTACACCCTTCAAATGAAAGGGGTGACCCATGGGATCGCTACAAAGGGAAGCTATGATAGGAGACTGTTCCGGAGTGGATTTCTTCTTCCTCTCTTTAGGAGGTTGCTCCTCATTCTCTTCCTCATTGCTGCCATCAACCTCGCTGCCCTCTTGTTGCTCATCCTCCTCTTCCGACATAACCTCGACATAATGTATTTTACCTTTGCCAAGGCATATGTGATCCGGTGTCCAAGGCTCCCTACACGTGAAGCATAGCTTCTTCCTCCTGAGTTCATTCTTAGTCTCAAAGTCCAATCTAGGTGGGGTAGTCTTATGCTGGTTCTTGTTCTTCTAAAACGAAGTAGACCCTTATAAGGTTTCTTAGGAGGTTGTAGTATCAAAGAAGGTGAGTCTAGATCATGTGCGATCTTAATGGCATCATCCAGAGTGTTTTCTTTAAGGACCTTGACCAAACCTCTAAATCTGTCCTGAAAGCTCTCAGTGAACAGTATTACCTTCCGTTGTTTTGTCATATCTAGAACCATCACTGAAATTCACTAAAACTCATCAATGAAGTCATGTAGAGATCCACCCTGTTACAACTATGTCAAATCCCTGTAGTAGACCTCAATGTCCTTCTTGTCAAAATGGGTGATCAGCTTAGAGCTAAAAATTTCATAAGAAATAATGAGACCGTGATCCTAGGTGACCAACCCATGATGCCACCAATCATATGTTGCTCCCTCTAGATACATTGTGGCGAATCTAATGGCTTTTGTCTCTAACATGGGCTTAAGTGTTAGGTAGGTGTCTAGCTTGTGAATCCAAGCACTAGTGGATGTCTTACTACTGCCATCAAAGGTGGGAAGAGATAACTTGTTCATGGCGTGTTTCAAATCCCTATTATGTGCCCAAGGCCTCCTATCTGTTGTGGTTTTTTTGTCTCCCTTTTTGGATTCATGTATTGAACAAAGGACAAGTACTATTTAACCTGATTAGGGAACAGATCCCATTCATCATACATAGCCATAACATTATGTGGAAGTAAGCCTGGTGCAGCAGGTTGGGCTACTTCTTCCTCGGCATTATTTTCAACAAAAAATGGGCATCAAAGGCCTGTCAGTATTCCATGTAGAGGCCCTAGTAGCTCAGGGTGTTCCTACTACACTACCACCTCCACTATGATGACTCAAGGCTCTCCTATGAGTTGGAGCTAGCTGCAGCATAGCACCTCTAAGTTGCTGAAGTGCAGTAATGATAGTGACCTATCCATCTCTAATAGCTTGCAAGGTTTCCCTCACTTCCCGTTCTTGTTCATTCTCATTATGAGCCATTTGAATGTGTTGTGCCTATGCAACCTGTTCACCCTGTTCAACCTGTATGTTTGTCCCAAAGGTTAATTCCTCGTCAACTGAGTAACCGTCCTCAATATCAATCTGATCTGAAGGTCCTGCCTCTTCTGGACAAATGTGACTAACCTGTATGGTTTCATATTCATGCATGTCTGACATTATCCTGTTAAATCCAACCTGCAAAAAATATTTTTTCCCACAAGATGGCAAGTCTTGTGGCTCTGATACCACTGTAATATTCCTGCTTTTGATTTGACAAGGAAATTAGAATTTGACTAGTGACATTTTGACGAACAGTTTGTGTGCAGCCCTGTATGAAGGCTCTAATACTACTGAAATGTCCTTTGTATGACTATTATCAAAAATATTATTTATGATGTTGCTATTCAAATAAAATTGGCTTACTGCCTCCAAACGAGTTTGTGCTAATGGTGATCCGAGAACATTATTTGACAGGAGCAATATATATATATATATATATATATATAACCAACAGTCGATAGACAATGCTAATTGAGAACTGAAAACGAAATCAATTGAAGGTACCCCTAACTCAATTAGGAAAGCTGCTTAATGCAGAACATAACAAGATATAAGAAATCTATGGATTTGTATAGACTCAATTTATGGCTGGGAGTGTGTCGCGGTTAGGGAGCAGTCCAGGTTAGTCACTATCTAGTCACATCCACTGTCCATGCCCTTCTCAAAATAACTCCCAATTGTTTCAAAATATAGCCCACTATATCCTACTGAGCTCACAAATCGTATACGTACTGTCCCACTCTCCTACAGATGCCCCCGTGCTAGGAGAGCATGGAGTTCTTGATCACTGGGAATAAGCCACGGGATTTGTCCACCATGCCACATGAATGTCCGTCATTCAGCCGATACCTAGCAAGAATGCGGCTACTCTGCAATAACCAGCTGATACAATGCTTAGAATGACGTGGGAGTTACCTCTACCTTATGGGCCTATGTCAACTATCCACCAAGTTGTCGTCTTGAACTACTATCCAGTCAACTAATACCCGAGCTTCACACATGTGACTTACTTCCAAGGATTTCCCTTTTGGCTGACTATCGTACTCTCAAGAAAACTTCATATTAATTTCCAATGTGCTGCCTCTGATTCCAACTTGATTAATTAAGGTGAGATATCGGGGCTATGTCTTGTCTCTCTTTTCTTCTCAAGGGGTTTTGTCCTTAAGAAAAAACCAATCACATTTAAACAAGCTTATGTATTTTGAACAATATCATATCTCATCGTGCAAATCCCAATGTAGATACTTGCTTTTATAACCTCGATGTGAAGGAAGATGCAAACAACTAGGCAATGTGGGATAAAATGTCTATTTTGTCTTTTAGTCACTTAAGTCATTTTTGTCATAAAGTGACTTTAAATGATAAAGTACTTTATAAATCAAATTTATAAAATAAAGTGACTTAACTATAGAAAGTTCCCACTTAGATATCTCCCTGTCGAAACCAAAGACTCCTATGACTGGCTAGCATCCTCAAAATAAGTGTCATTAGCCTATTCGGATGGAAAGATAGACCAACAAGGCGCCATAAGGTCTAGCGCAAAGAAGGGGACATTACAGGAGATTACCTTCGTGCTTGCTTATATTGCTTATAATCTCTTTGTATATCCTCCTATTAGAGGATATTAAACTTATTTGTCAATCTCAAACATTCATCGACAAATACTCTCTGGCCACAATTACCTTCATACTAATTAAAAACATTTCTATCAAGTTGATAACATGGTGTTATCGCAGCTCTCCATTAATTGAGGTCAATACATGATGTTTTGGAATTATCATGTCGTCAACGATGTGAAGTCATCTACATTATTATTTCACTGTTTTGAATAGAACAATAACCTTAACCATTATCAAAGCTTCTAGTTGTAATGTGGATCACCGACAATGCTATAACAATATCATATGCTTTTGGTGATGTGTTCATATCAGGCGGCTATATTGTTCCAGTCACATTAGATAAGATAATATATTTATTGATGCAAATAATATATATTTATTAGTGAGCATTAGGAAGATATAGTACTGATTAATTCTATGCTCTCCTATTCCTGAGTGATGCTTCTCATTGATTATGTTTATTTCGATGCTTAATTAGGCTCTAGTATATAACATTATATAATTTCTATAATTTGTTTCTTAATATTATTATTTTATTTATTTAATTAAATTTTAATTATTGTTATTTTTATGTTGTAATGATACTATATTGTTAGTTATTTTTAATATTTATTCTTGTATCAAGAATGTATAATAGTATAATATAATTAAAAAATTAAAATTATATTATTATTAATCATTAATTTGTTTAATTACCTTATATTTGTTATTCATTTAATCACATTTTATCATTTAATTATTACTTATTATTAAATTATATTTTTGAGGATGGGACATTAAATAATCCAAGCAAGAATTCCAAAATGATGAAAATTATGAAGGATTACTATAAAGATAAAGAAGAAAATTCATAAGATGAAGCAATTCAGGAATAAGAACCATCACATTCAAATAAAAGGCTTACAGATGTAGAGAATCAAGAAATATTGATAGAGATGAAAAGACTTACTTATGACGATGAAAAGGTGGCAATGAAGCAAAGATGAAGAAAAACTAACACTTCAAGATAAGCACGTTGAAGTTGTGCCCACTCATCTTTGATCAATCAAAGGAATCCAACTTGGCATATCCAAGTCCATCCAACTTAACTCATTCGCAAGTGGACATTTGGAAGACATTTAATGTAATAATACAATGAATTTTTTTCTCACTATTTCATCCTCAAATGAGTATGTACTTCAAAGCAGTGTAATCAGCTCATTGGATGGCACTGAATGTTTGTAGCCAATGGTTATAACTAGCTCTAATTAGGGTTTTCTTCAAATTATCTTGGTTGTTGATTTCAAATCAATCTAGGCCCTTCATTATAATTGGAAGGTCTATAAAAGGCTAAGCCTTTTCATTTGTAAGGAAAGAGATAGGGGAATTAGAAGAGTAGATGGTAGAATATAAGTAGCAGTAGAAGGAGATCATAAATTGTTGCCAAGACTATGTTGACGTTAATATACAAATTTTCATTTAAGATATGGTAGCTCTATATATGAGTTCTCAATTTTGCATGGTTTCTACTTCTCAAAATTCAGTTAAAATTAGTGTTACACGGGGACTCGCACCCCCTCCCAAACCTCGGAGTACCCATCCCCAAGACGTCCCTACACCGGGTACTTGCATACCCAAGTACCCCTACCTCCACCATTCCGCAACCATGCTACCGCTAGTATGGGCACTTGGATTTCTATTTGACTTTTGATTTTTGAATGTTAGTATTGGGTATGTAATATGTTACTATGTTGAATGTTGAATGGCTCTAGTTCATGTTGCAATTTTTCCAAGTTCGAGTGTTTTAATTTGGTATGTTCTACTGAAACATCATTTCATAACAAGCATTTCAAGTTCTATATGTATACTATACAACACTCCCCTGCCTTGCCGTCATCCCCCCATCGTCCCGAAAATGAGGCCCATTTTCACTCCATCGAAGAAACTCGTCCCAATGTACCCCAATACTAGTGTTACATTGGTTAAAGTTCATTGATTTTAACAGAGATATGTGAAGATATTTAATGAATTCCTTGATTCATACCATTTGTTGTTTGTCTATTGTGAATTGCAGTGTGAATTAGTCTAGACTTTGAACTCCACTTAAGCATAGTTTGATTGTGGATGTTCATTTAGATTATGCCATGATTGGGCATTTAGATGAATGTTTGCAGTATAAAAATCATTTATTACCTTTAAGGATTGCATCATGTTTTGTATAGTTCTTTCCCTATGGAAAAGCAAGGCTTGGTTTAAGGAATACTAATATACAAACATCCATTGTCATAATTGTCCTTTAGAAGTAGCCTAGACTCTTTCAAACCTTACTTTTTGACTTTATTTGAAGTTCAAGCCTTTGTGCAACATCATCCATGCTTTGAAGGATAACAATTTAATAAATCTAGCAATGAGAGTGTAAGTCCCTTTTTGTGTTACCAGCAATATCACATCAAATTCAACTGAGTCATATCCAACACGAAGTCACTACTTTACAATGTAAACTTTGGGGTTGCCTTATTTGATCACACATAGTCACAATGTTTAGCATCTAAGATTTCCTTGTTCAAGAGAAATAAAATACTTGGTATTTTGTTTTGTATCGGTGAGTATCATAACAAACCCATCAAGACCTACAAACTTTATAAAAAATATAAAGGTTATAATTCACACAATAATTAAATTCGTCTACCATATATTTAAAATTAAAAAATAAAGTAATATTGGAAGAAAGAAATAATTATGAAAATCAATCAGACTAAGTGGAGGCAAAGAAAAATATCTTCTTTTCCAACAACATTAAAACACCTACTTTATAGAAAGCTAGAAATTCCAAGCATAGCTAGCAACCCAATCATAAGCAAAGGCTATTTGAAGATTTCAATGAAAATCTCAGCATCTTTAGTGTAAGATGCAATCCCAATGGAACACTAGAAATCAACACCAGTTCAAATGAAGCATTATAGACCCTCGTCACCTCCATCAAGGAGTTGATTAGCTTTGCACTCAGAAAAACAGTATCTTGTGTTGTGTTTCTTAATAGATTGGAATCTGGATGATTTAACAATGGATTTTTCCAAGTTAACTCGCAACTATGAATTAAATTAACAAATAAATCTAATAAAAATGACATCATAATGCACACGAGGCGTAATTACTAATTATACATTAATATAATTTGAGTAGCTATCTATAATGGCACGAGTTCAATGAACCCACACATAAGCAATTAGAGCGATTAATAACAATAAAATTTGAATAAAGTTTAGGTTTCAATTAAAGATATCTCTCAGCGTTGTGTGTGTGTGTGTGCATGTGCGTGTCTATAGATAGATGTTCTAGTAAATAAATGCAATTTTGTCACTCCATGTTCACTTGACCTTGTTGGTAGCTCAGAAAGGAAAGTTAGAAGTAGAGTTCAAGTTGGACTCTACTTTATCCACCAAACTAATTAAAGTAGTCACCTAAGAAGAAGACTTCAAGTAACACTGTACTTTATGGAAGTAGACTACAAGTATGACTCTACTTTTCCCAACTGGTGTTAGAAAAGTAAGCTAAGAGTTAAAGAAGGAATTCAATTATCCCTCTCAAGGACATTGAGAGAGAGAGAGAGAGAGAATCAGAGAAGAAATTAGAGATTTTCAACAGGGCAGAAAGGATAAAGTTTACATCTGTTAACAGCAAAGTGGAAGGTAGCAATTCCAAGTATATTCCAGGTTCAACGTTTTGCTTGTAACTTGTTTTAGCGCCATCTTTCCACATACATGGAGCTCTTCTAAGTTCTCAAGTTATTGTGAATGATGAACTGATTGAAGAGCATATAAATTGTGTATGATTGTGTTTTCCTTTTCTAGTTTTCCGCTGCTTTATTTTGTTAAATAAATCTAGTAGTGTAAATCTAGATCTGATCTATTTACCTAGATATTGGATTTAAGAAGTTAACATGGCATTAGGGCTTTAAGCTCTAAAAGAAAAGCACAAGACAGATATGACAGCCAACAGTCTCAGGTTTGAGGACAAGCTAGATGAGGTTTCAAACTTCTTGCCATGGAAGGCAAAAGTCACACTGCTTCTAAAAGGTAAAGACTTGTGGGAGAGTGTACAAAAGGTTCTTCCAATACAAACAAATCTTGCACTTCAGGTAGTACAGGACAATGAAGACACTAAAAGAGAAAGGGTGATTCTAAATGTTGTAAAGGATCACTTGATTCTGCATATAGCAGAAAAGACGAAAGCCAAGGAAATGTTTGATGTCTAAGTCTCTTTCAGAGTGACAATATGAACCAGAAGATGGTTCTAAAGAACAAGCTTCAAGAGTGTCAGATGACCAAATCTAATAATCTTACCAGTTTCCTTGTGAGAATCATGGATCCATGATCAGCTTGCAGCAGTTCGAGAAAAGATCTTGGATGCAGGGCCAACGAATGTAGCTCTAAATGGTTTCGCCAAACCATGGGAACCATTTGTGAAGGGAATTTGTGCTCAAGAAAACATAGCAGACTGGCAGAGGCTATGGGATGATTGTATTCAAGAGGAGACTCACGAGGAGTTCAAATCCAACAAGCAAGGAGGTGGTGAAGAAAACATGGCCCTCGTCACCAAGACTAAGAAAAGCAAAAAGAAAGCTTTCATCAAGAAAGGTAACAATTATGGAAAAGGACATCAGCTTGAAAAGAAGAAAGACTTAAGCAAGATCAAGTGCTTTGTTTTCCATGATCAAGGTCACTATGCTTCTCAGTGTCCAATGAAGAAAGACACGAGGAAGACACAACAAGTAGCAACAGCAGCAGCAGAGATTCAGTTGAGTGAATTTGCAACAAAGTTTGAGAATGATTTTCCCCTTGTAGCTTGCCTTTCAACCAGCACTATAGTTAGAAGTGCTTGGTACCTAGACAGTGGTGCCTCTCGTCACATGATTGAAGCACGAGAGTTGTTCAGTCAGCTTTCTAAGTATGACTCAAGGATCACTGTGGAGCTTGACAATGATGCCTTATATGCAGTTAAAGGACAGAGAATCGTGCAGTTCCAACTTGAGTCAAGAGGATCAATTGATGCTAAAGAATTTATATGTACCTGGTCTGAAGAAGAAGCAGTTGTTCGTCTCAATTATGGAAAAATAAAGGCTACACAGTTACCTTTTAGACAGGGCAAGTGTTTATACGCCCTGAGGGAACCAGTACCAACACAGTTGTGAGAATTGGAGTCAGGGAAGGCAACTTAGATCGGCTACAGGGTAACTCCATTCAGGCACTGTTACATAAGAGTAATAGCTTGTGTGAGTTGTGGCACAAGAGGATGGGGCACTTGCATCACAAAGTATTATCTATATTGATAGAGATGGTCACCAGACTTCCAGAGTTTAGTCTAGAGGAGCAAGAGGTATGTAGAGGTTGTGCTCTTCGCAAAAATGTCAAAGATTCATTTACCAACAACGAGACTCGATCCAAAGAGATTTTGGATCTAATACATTTTGATGTTTGTGGGCCTATGTCAATGGCATCGATGAATGATGTATACTCTTATATCACCTTCATTGATGATTTCTCCAGGAAGACCTGGATCTACTTCATGAAGACCTGGATCTACTTCATGAAGACCAAAGATGAGGCCTTCAGTCTATTCAAGGAGTTCAAAACTCAAGTGGAGAATTTGGTAGGGAAGAAGATCAAGGTGTTGAGATCAGACAATGGGGTGAGTATATATCAAATCAATTTAGAGATTTCTACAAGGATGTAAGAATCAAGAGGGAAAAAACAGATGCTTATAATCCACAACAAAATGGGTTGCAGTGAGGAAGAATAGATATGTCATCAATTCTGTGAAGGCCATGATCATTGATCAAAGTTTTCCGTTGATTCTATGGGCGGAAGCATGCAACACAGTCATATATTTATAGAGCATGAGTCCTCACAAGGTTTTACAGTACAAGACCCCAGAGGAGGCATTTGCAGGGATTAAACCTGAGATAAGACATCTTAGGATTTTTGATTGTCCAATCTATACTCGTGTGCCTATGGAGAAGAGGGCAAAGTTGGATCCCTCATGTGAGAGGAGTATTCTTGTGGGGTACAATGAAGCATGTGAGAAGAGCATTCTTGTGGCATATAGTGAAGCATCAAAAGCCTTAAGGATCTTTATACCAACCCAACAGAAGACAAATGTGAGCATGAATGTCAAGTTTGAAGAAAACATGGCCTCCAAGAAACATGATCCACCCACAGTTACAAAGGATATTTTGCAAGAACATTCAAAAGGTGAGAAGAGTTCACAAACTTCTAGTACAAAAGGCCAAACTTCAAGAGAGGGACAATTAGCTCCTTCTAAATTAGTTAGGAGGCCCAGATGGTTTGAGCAGACCTTGAGAGATGCTTGGGAAAATGTTGAGGCTCCCAAAACCACATTTTGGAAGCATGAGCCTCTACAGAAGTGTCTGACATATATGGCCTTGATGACAAGCATCATAAACTCAAAGCTGGACGCCAATAGGTGTGGAGAGATGTCATGGTGAAAAAACATAACAACAACGTAAAGAATGATGTTTGGGAATGTGTGAAAAGACTAGTGGGGAAGTCACTAGCAACTTCTAGATGGTTGTTCAAAATCAAACATGCAGCAGATGGCAGTGTGGAGAAGTATAAAGCAAGATTTGTTGCCAGAGGATTCTCTCAAAAAGAGGGAGTAGACAATGAGAAGACATTTTCTCTTGTTGCTAGATATTCTTCAATTCGAGTTGTGATATCCATTGCTTCAGAATTATGGTTAAGGATTCAGCAGATGGACACGATGACAACATTCCTCAATGGAATCATTGAATAAGTATATATAGAGCAGCCACAGAGGTTCGAGGTACATTACAGAGAGTCACATGTATGCAGACTTAAGAAAGCCTTGTATGGACTAGAACAAGCTCTAAGGGCATGGTACTTCAGATCAAGAGTTATTTATAGAGCATGGGCTTCACCAAGAGTGAGGCAAATTCTAACCTATTCTTCATATTAGTTGGATTTGATATCCTCATCTTGGTGCTTTATGTGGATGACTTAATTCTTATAGGGGCAAAAAAGTTAATTGTTGAGTGCAAGTCATATTTGGTTGCAAAATTTGAGATGAAGGACATAGGGTCAATGCATTATTTTCTAGGACTTGAGGTTTGGCAGAGATCGAGAGAGATATTTCTTGGACAAGGGAAGTATACACTACAAATCCTTAAGAGATTCAAAATGGAAAATAGTAGAACAATGGCTACTCCAATGGTAACCAACTTGAAGAAGGTTGATTCTTCAAAGTTAGTATTGACAGATTCTAGACAATACAGGCAATCAATAGGTTCATTGATGTATGTCGTTAGCACTTGACCATACATTTGTTTTGTTGTAAGCACCTTGAGTCAATATATGGTAGAGCCAAGGCAAGTTCATTGGATTGCAACAAAGCACGCACTTAGATATTTGTAGGGTACAGTGGAGTACGGTTTGTAATAACTTCGTGGAGATGGGGTGAAGTTGCAAGGTTATTCTGCTTCAAATTAGGTAGGGGGTGATACTCAAAAGAGTACTTCAGGGTGTTGTTTCAATTTAGGGTCAGCCATGATTTCTTGGTTTAGTGGGAAGAAAACCCCAATAGCACTTAGTCCTGCTGAAGTTGAGTACTTGGCAGCCAATTTGGCAAGTTGTGAAGCAATTTGGTTTCATGAGCTTCGTACAAGTTTATTTGATCAGGAGTTGGAGCCTACTGCGATCAATTGTAACAATCAGAGTTGCATAAAACTCGAGAATCTAGTGCTTCATGATAGTTCAAAACACTTTGAGATTAGATATCATTTCATTAGAGACAAGGTCTTGAAGTGAGCAATTAAGCTTCAATATATTTCTATGGATGAACAAGTTGTAGACATACTCACCAAGCCCTTCGTAAATGGGAAGTTTGTTTTCTTTCAAGACAAGCTTGGAGTGGTGGTGAATACGTTCCTTGATAAGAGGGAGCATTGATAATTGTAGCTCAGATTGGTAAGTTAGAAGCAGGGTTCAAGTTGGACTCTACTTGGAGGAAGTAGAGTTCATGTAGGACTCACTTTGAAAAAGTAGAGTTAAAGTAGGAGACTAATTCATCCACCTAAATAATTAAAGTAGTCACCTAAGAAGAAGAGTTCAAGTAGGACTCTACTTTACCCAACTGTTGTTATAGCTAAAGGTTAAAATATAATTCAATTATCTTTCTCAAGAAGGACATTGAGAGAGAGAGATTTCTGATTTTCAGCAGGGCAGAAAGGAGAAAGTTTACATCTGTTAACAGCAAAAGAGAAGGTAGCAATACCAAGTATATTCCAGGTCTGCTGTTTTGTTTGTAACTTGTTCTAGAGTCATTTCCCCATGTACAGGGAGCTCTTGTAAGTTCTGAAGTTTTTCTGAATGATGAACTGATTGAAGAGCATATGAACTATGTATAATTATGTTTTGCTTTTGTAGTTTTCCGCTGTTTTATTTCGTTAAATAAATCTAGTAGTATAAATCTTAATCTTATCTATATTGGATTTAAGAAATTGAAAGACCTAAGAGATGGAATGTTGCCACTTTTATCTAAAATGGTAAGCATTGAAGCTGCTGAAAGAATATCTGACGTACATCTAGGAGCAGTCAAAATCCAGGCACAAAATAAGGCTACTGTGATTTAAAGAAATGGCAGGTTCATCATGGCAGCAAGAAAAGACATGGAATATCGTCAAAAATTCTATTTGGCAGCATGTTCACTCAAGATGATCCAACTTCCTTTTTTCTGCACCAAGTCCATACCCACAAATGAATCGAACTGGGATCCAAACCAGGTTCAACCTGAACCTAGATCTGGCAAGCCAGGGGGTGCACCCTGCAACATAGGTTCAAAAAAGCAACGAATACTGGCCGTATGCCAACTATGATAAAAGTAGAAAAAAGACAAACAATTACTTCTTAAAACAGATAAAAAAATTAATTACAAAATGAAAGAATCATTAACCTCCTACTTTTTTAGTGATCTCACTACTAACTAGTCACAATGCGGCCATGTTTTAATTTCTCAAGCTGCATCTTCAAAACATACACAAATGAATTTTTTCCCTCCAACTTTCCTACAATTATTTTTGGTGGATAAAAACTAAATTAAATAAATGAGGAACATTTTTTTGCTCATTAAATATTTAGTGTGGTGTGGAAGCCCACCAGAAGAAACAATAATTTTTCTTTTATTGATTTTGAGCTTTTTTATTTTATTTATTTTTATTAAAAACAAATTAGTGGAAAACTGCAAATTTTCTAAAACTTCTAACATACAGATTGTTCTACCTATACAGTTCTACACATTCCCATGCTAAATCTATCCTTTAGGACCATTTCAGCAGTACAACACTCAGAATATCAGAATGTTGCCTCAAATGAATGTGAAAAAGCCTACAAATTTGTGTTGCTGCCTTCCTTATCAAAATTGTAGGCTTTGGGTATTAGTTGCAGATCTGTTCCTTGAGAAGGTGAACACAGAAAATCCTCTCCTATGCCTCTCCTTATCAGCTTTGGACCCTTACAAACTAACCCCTCTGATTAAATGAGAAAAAAGAAATAAAACATGTTAGACACTCAAAAATGGAGAAAAAAGCTTGCTGAAGTATCGGAAGATAAAATGGGTGAGCACAGAGCGCAAAAGATGACCCAAAGAAAGATGGAGCTTGTGACTTCCTTCTGCTTTGCATTGCCACAGTAGTTCCAACATAAGGAATGTCAATTGGATATTGACGAAAGACAATCTAAAGATGAGGACAATTCAGCTTTTCATCTCAACTCCAATGCCTGCTTTTCACATTTAAATTTTTACCATCTTTCCTCATAGACATTTAGTCCATTTGCATGCATTGAATTGGACAACATACTGCAGTAAACAATTTTTCATTTAATGATGCATTTGTATCTGTGTTTGTGCCCATATCATTGTGACAGATTAAGTTCACGTCTTATTTTCACAATTATAAATACCTTTTTAATCTGCCAAATCCCTGGATCTTGTATTTTGAAAACATTTCACCCCCAGTGTCTTCACCATCATCGGAAATCCCAATTCTAGTGACTTACATTTTATGAGGCTGGAATGCCCGTCAGTATTAGAGTCATATTTAGACATTTGTGATAATCAACTCCTCTCCACATACATTTAAGAAAGAGAAAATTGATGGAAGAGAGGATATAGACATGACAAAGTATGAACGGAGAGAAAAACTAATGTATAAAAGATCTTACATGCAAAACTCTAATCGTATCTTTTATCATTCCAAACATAACTTGTCAACCAAAGAGAATATCTAACTATGTCCACTTAAATTGAAACTATGAGAGTATTTACCTCTAGCTAAGTTCACATGGTATAAAATTAAAAGATAAAACCTTCAACAATTCAATTTCCTAGAAACAGTGCACTCTTTAAGAATATACACCTACTGTCATGACTCCTGTTGCTGCACTGATTCCAGCTTCCCCAAAGAGTGCTGTTGCTGCCTCAGTCGCCAGTGCAGTTGCCCCAATGTTTGCAACACTGAAGAGATAGGATTAATAAGATCTTAATGATCAAACTCAAATCTAACAATAGAAAAATGAAAATAAAAAGCAATGAGTAACTAGACGACAATGTACGTTGTGCCAATGAGGATAGTTGTAAGAAATCGAGTAACATCTTGACGAAGCAATCGAAAAACACCATCTTCAGGTTCTTTCTCAGCTAGCTCCTGAACCTGAGAGTGAAAATAGTCAAGAATGGATATTCTTTACAAAGAATGTAGTACCATAATCACTGTAGTTAGTGTAACCATGCAACTAGAAGATAGAAACTAACATTTCATTCTTCTCATATCTTCTATCTTCACGTCTACTAGTTGTAGACCATGACATTATAATGCTTCCAAATGTAATTGACATGTAAAGTCTAGAACTATAATTCAATTTCTAAAGGGAAAGTAGTACATAAACTGCCAGAAAGATTCATTTTGTGAAACTAAAAAGATGAACCACATGTGACTGCATACATATGAGTAGGAGTGACTAAGATATCAAGCTCATGGATGTTCAGACTAAAATATCAATCTCGTGGATGTTTGGGGAATAACTAGAAATTCAGAGCTCAGGACGAGTGTAAGAGTGCATGAATACCAAATTCAATAACAAGGTATTCTATATCTTTTTCAGTAACTCATTATTCTTCATAGCATCTCTTTCAATGGGTCTCACCACTTAACTACAACCAGAATGCTAGAACCTGAGTTACATTATTCAAGCTTATGTTAGATGTCAACAAAAGTTTTGAGTAAAATTAGCATTGTTTTTAATGATAATTCCTATATTTTAAAAAAAAAATCAATGGTGTAGTGATATTTGCGTGTGTTATTATTGCAAAGTCCCAAATTCAATTCCCACCCATGATAAGGTAGACCATTTGCTCAATGGACTACCTATCAATGAGGCACCATAATAATGTGGTTAAATTTATTAGCCTGCTTAACATACTTAAATTCCCATCCTTAGTATGGTGCCGCATTTGGGTTGAGGCCCAATGATATCCCCTAGTAAACTTTGAAAAACAATTCAAATAAAAAAGAAAATTTCTATTGGGTAACTAGGAACATTCCATAATGCTAACAGATCCTGGGAAGAACAGGCCCCAAATTTGGACACGTTATTACACAGTACACACACAAATGTCCTCCATCCTACAGGTCACCTTATTACAATGTGTTAATTTAACTTGGATCACTCTTTTTATAAATGCACCATTTTTTAAATTAGAACATGCCACTGGAGTAATATATATACATTTTAGAATCTACTATCATAAACTGTATGCAAATTATATAACCATGTATTATTTTAAATATATATATTTAAAATACTGTAAATCTTACCATGCTCTATTCATTCTTAATAATTAAAAACAATAAGATGTGAAAGTTGAATTCATTCTTAATAATTTTCTAAAATGAAATTTCAAGTATACTAGATATAAATTAACAATTTATATCTAGTTTTTAATTTCATGATTGTATACTTAGATTGGTAAATATATAAAGCAAATTTTAAAAGTTAAAAGATAAGAAGTATGGTTAGTTGGCAAGGGTGGCATGTTCTATACCAGCTAAAAGTAATAAACGCCCATTGAACAAATGGAAACTGAAAGTATCTTTTTGAAAGGCTTGTTAGGGCTGCTTTGGGACCCCAATGCTTGTTAATGGAGGAAAGAAGAACCATTTCTATTGAAGGCCAGTTTATGTGAAAGAAAATGGGCAGGCAAGAAACATTTCAAATCGTCGTTGAGATGATAGAGATTGGCTGCAGGCTGCTTGTTTTCATCGGTATGCAAGGTGTTGGAAGGCTTGTCCTTCCTGTTCAAAGGCCATTCAAGCCTTTTTGATAGACCCTTTGCCGAAAATGCACCAAATCCCAGATTTTTGGTTCAATATGGATAATATAAATTTTGAATCTATGGCAGAAACTGGAAAGGTGAAGGAGCATTGCATCCCTAAGTAAACCTGTAAACACAAATAGAATCTAACTAGAGGAAGTTCAAGGCTAAGGATATAATGCTTCCTTCCAAAGGAATTTTTCACAATATCTCTCACACTTTGAGAAGATCTGCAATGAAGCTGTCAGCATACTTGTTTTTGGGTGAAGTTCCAAAGCAAAAAACTTTTCAGGCGTTTGCATTCTTTGTGTGTTTTTAGATGGACAGGCCTAAACCTCTGCTTTGAAATTGAACCAGGAAAAGGAGATCTCAGTTGCTGCACAAAAAGATCTTAGTCATTGCACAAGGTCTTATTTGTTGCACTTTGATATCTTTGCTGCGTAAAATGTTCTTTTGACCATGGAAGCAGTCTTTTCTGCCACAAAAAATACATAGCAGGTATATGTGTGGTGAAAAGTTTATGTAGGCATCATGGCAGTGCTCTAAAACATCATTATGATATTTGTGGAAACGAAGAACCATTTCATCACTTGTTGCATGCTTGTTTTGGTTATTGAAGGCCAGCAAGTTGAGATGAGAGAAATTCGTGTCAATCTTATGGGTATACATCACTTGGTTTTCTATATTGGCAGCCATAAAAGATGAAATGCAGATAAATTAGGTTTCTTCTGAGAATGTTCGGAAAGTTGAATAATTATACAAGACTGATCATTCCCATTTTAGGGCAATCAATCCATCTCCCATCGTTGCAAGGCCAGAGAGGAATGACAGGCAATCGAAGACTCAGTGTGTGATTGGGTTGGCACAGAAATCATTCTCATTGTGCGGAGGAAGATAATTTTTAAGGGTTCTTCTGCAGAGCAGAAACAGAGAAGTGATACAGAGCCATATTATTGTTGTGCAAACTCAAAAGACCATTTTAATGCCAGACTTTTCTCCATGCAATAACTAGATACTAAATAGTGAATAATATGCTACAATTATATGCTTTCTAGAGATTTTCTACCCGTCTGGATTTTCTCCAGATGAACTATTGTGTTTTTAGACTGTGCTTTTAAGCTATTTTGCTAATTGCTATACCTATTAAGTTGAAGCTAGAAGATTCCCACAATCCATGAAATGTGGTGTTATGTTTCTTGGCAAGATTGTGTGCAATTTTTTATCATCAACATTTCAGATCATACTCCATGATTCATCATCAAGATGAGAGACTGCACTAATACAAAATAGAATAGCTTGCAGACCAGAAAACTAAAAAAAGAAGAGAGAAGGTAGGTAAAAAGGAGGGACATGCAGACCGAGAGGAACTCAAAAGAAAAGAGGAAAACCAAGCACAAGAATAAATAAAAGAATAGAAGAAACAATCTAAAAAGGAAAGGAGAAAAAAGAAATTGAAATAAAAGTAGGAAGGATCGTTAAACAAATTAAATGACCAAGGAAAGAAAGAAATAAAAACAATGAAATAAGCCCATTAGCACAAGTTTCTTCTTCTCCTGCAAGGTAATGGAACTTGTGCTAGGTGACATTTTAGTCTGCACTGGAGCCTTTTGCTCCTCAATTTTCTTTTGATGCTCATCACCTTAAGGTTTATCTTCTTTCCTTTCACTCTCCTTTTGTTGTACAGGGACCTTGGTGCCTGCATCTTGTGCAATGTTTGCTTCTTGCTTTTAAGGATGTTCCTTGGTGTGTTGTGCCAGAATCTCTTTCTCTTTATTCTTTTCCTTCTCTTTTCCTTCCTCTTTACTTTTCTTGTGGTCCTGGGTGGCTGAGCTGGTGCCTTTAGTAGATGTGCCTGTTGTATTGTCAGTAGTGTCATCTTTACTCGGCTTGGTGACAACATTCTCATTATTTGTTTGCTTGGTTGCCCTAAACTCTTCATCCTTATTTGTGTCTTTTAGTTGATTGGTGGTCTTATTAGTATCATCTGCATCCATAGGAACATTTGTGGCAAAAGAATCAAAAGAATTATTTACATTATCATTAGTAGTTGTTGGGGCTGAATATGCATGTACTTGTTGTAAAATGGGTGCTTCCATCATCAATTGTGCAGTGGCTGACTCGGTAACAGGTGTTTCCTCAAGTGATTGTCCAGCACTGTCCATAACATCCTGATCCTTAATTACACTTTCATCTGGATCATTCTCCGTGATATCTACAATTTCTATTCTTTCTTCTGTACCCTTTACCATCTAAGGTATGTTGTCAATTACTTCATTCACCGTGTCCGCAATGTCCTCACTATCCAGTTGAATATGTTCTTGTTGTTGTTGCTCGGTGTCATCTTTTCGTTGTCCTCCATCCAAATGATAAATCATTTTCCACAGTTTCCCACTCTCTTTCCTCAATTTCCGGAGTCCTTCCCTTCATGATTCTCAATGATCAAGTTTTAGTCATGAATCTCTTCTTATGCTTTTCCGTGACTTCATTAATTTTGGGTGCTGTTAGGTTTGGCATAGTCAAAACTAGTGATCTTTCCCTTAATTGTCTCTCAGTGTCAAGTGCATATCTCCATCTACTAGCAAGTTTGTTGTAGAGCTCATCAGGAATCATATTTGCTCTCAATGCGTCCATACCTATTTGAATCCATTAAGTCACTTACAGCTTCTTTGATCTTTATTTCTTCTTCATCATTTAACTTGTGAAATTTTATAGTATGCATTGACCCAAATCCTCCTGATCTTCTTATTGCTTCAGCATGTCCATCAATGGTTTTTGGTATTAAGTTCTTTACAACTCTAAATTGATCTTCATCGAATTCAGTCTTCTCACTATCATCATTTTTCACTGACTTTTGCTTCTTCGGTGGCTTAGTCACTAACTATTGAACATTCTTCCTCTTTTGGTATGTTTGAGTTTGCTTTTGCTCAATTTGTGTGTCCTTTGCTTTTCCTCTCTTGGCAGGGGGTGTTGATGTTGTGGCAGCTCTAATCCTAGCAATGGGTAACCTTAGGACTGAGGTTTTACAATTTGTGCTCTTTTACCCTTCTTTGCTTTTGGTTCTTCTAGCTCCGTGTTACTCCTAAATGCATTAAGTGTTGCCATTAGTGCAAAAATATATTGAAGAGTAAGGTTGCTGAAAAAAGGAAGATAGGTCGGTGAACCTCATCACCAAACACGATACAGTTACCGAACAGAGAAAGACACTGAACAGTGTATGATTACCAAGCACAGGAATAACCGAGCATATCATTTACTGAGAGAATTATGGTACCAAGCAAGTCTATTACCCGAGGACAGCATGTTTAACCGAGGAGATTAGCAAGCATTACCGAGTGACACTGGATGATCATGAAAGGTTAAATTCTATGTAGTTGAATCCTACCAAGCAAGGAAATGGTTTACCAAGATCAAGGAGATGATTTGGTAAGATGTATTGGGATTGATGCATGATTTCATGAATCCCTAGACAAAGTGTAAGCCAATGAAAATAATGTATTGATTATTGGTAAAAGAGAATGAATGACGATTGTTGATCTATCTTTCGAGCATTCCAGAAGGATCAAAAACCTTAATTAGGTCACGTATTGAGGAAGCTACATGAAGTCTATAAAAGATGGATCAAGAAAAGATTTGAAGCTGTTGAGAGGATAATAGCTTTAAGATATAGCTAAGCTATAGCAGAGCAGCACTACCTAGCAGAGACTCAGGACGAATTGGGTGAAATCAATCACAAGAAGGTGATGGATCAGTAGATAGCATAATGGAACTAAACATGCATAAAGGTAGATGCATTATTCCAAGTCATTGTTAGAAGAATTGGGTGAAATCAATCACAAGAAGGTGATGGATCAGTACATAGCATAATGGAACTAAACATGCATAAAGGTAGATGCGCTATTCCAAGTCATTGTTAGAAGGAATACACTTTAGTTTTTGTATTCATAAATCCCAATTAGTAGGTAGGCCTTGGAAAGCCTTTTTACTGTAAAATCTCCTAACAGAGTTCACACTTAATGAGTGTTGCAAAATCCTTTGACAAGGTGGAATTTAACGAGTGTTAATGTATTACTCCTAACAAGGTAAATCACCAAAAGTGATACTTTTGTGAGCTCTAACCAAACACCCTTTATGCTGCAATAGTGAAGTATTTGTGGGTACCATCCCCACCACAATTTTTTCCTCTAACCAAGGGTTTCTGTATGACCAAATCATTGTGTCAAATGTGTTGATGGATGTGTGTTATGTGTTTACTATTATAGCTACATACTATGTTTATTATTATTCAACAAATGTTGTTATGATTATGCATGTAAACCAAGATCGGTAATCAAGAGGGTAAAAGGTTATTAAGGGTTACAAGTTTCAAAAGGTACTAATCACCCCCCGTCCCCACACACACACACATTACCTTTCCAACAATTAGTGTCACAGCTAGACCTCTTGTTAAGAAGTTTAACCACCTAAGAGGAAAGGTGCGAAGAGATCAAAGTTTACAGATTTGAAAAGGTGATTGAGAATCAGCGACTTGAGTTAAAGATTGCAATAGGTTAGATCAGTGAAATGAGAGAGAAAATGAGAGAGAAGTTGAAGCAGTCACTAAATAAAAGAAAGGAATTAGCACATCATCTGAATGACACTCAATATCAAGAAGAAGAATTTGAAGAACTATCAGAGGGTAGTATGTCTGATGAATCTGAAGTTGCTATATCAGATTTGATGGAAAAGAACAAAACCCTAGTCAAGCAGGTAAAAGCAATGAAGACATAACAAGAAGCTCAATCTGTGAGAATGTGTGAAGTCCTTGAACAAAAGAGGCAAGCTGAGGATGACAAGAGAATGGTAGAAGAAGATAAATGGCAAATGACTACAAGATTTGATGAGAATGGTGTTGAAATACAGAGGTTGCCAAAACCACTATGATATGGTAAATTAGCTACTCGGTGTTAATCATGAGATTGGTAGAAAGATGGCAGAGATACTGGATTGAGATCAGAAAATGAACAACAAAAGAATGAGTTGAAGACTGAGAAAGAAACCAATGAAAGGCTGAAGAGATCTGAGGGGAGTGTAAGAAAATTGGATGAACAGCTAAGTAGTCAGAGAAGACTGAGAAACACCAGTGGACTAGGCTATACCGAGCACTCTACAACTAGGCAAGGGAGTCATAAATGCAAGTAGAACAAAGAAATGTGTACACCACTCCAAAACCTAAGAAGCCAACATGTTATCATTGTGGAAAACTGGGTCACACAACCAATGTATGCAGGAGCAAGGTCGGTAAGACTACTGTTGCTCCTAAATTTGAAGGATATTGTTATAACTGCACAAGTATGGACATCCAGCATTTGAGTGCAGATCCAAATTCACTAGTATTCTAAAGCAGCAGAAGTTTGAAGGTTACTGCTACACATGCAATAAGCAATAGCACCAGTAACAAGATTGTAGATTACAGAAGAAGCAAAATTGGATACCAAGCAGACAAGGTGACATTATCAATTGCGATTACAACACAAGGAGTACATGTACAGCATGTGGAAGATATGGTCACATTGCAACAAATTGCATAAGGATGCGCATGAGAAGAAGATTTGGTACTTAGAAGAATTCTGGCATGACATGCTTTCATTGTCATCAGGTCAGTCACTTAAGCAAGAAGTGTAGGCACCGAGCATCAACACCTAATGATGAAGACACCAAAGGAAAGGGCAGGAATGATGTTGATGACATTCGGAATCAAATGGGCAAGACATTCGGAATCAAGAGAGAAGATAGTGAAATTGCAACTCAATCAGTCGGTGACACCTCATCCTTAGGATTGGATGACTTCACTAACAAAAACTAAGCCATATAGGTGTGTATGGGAACTGCATTTTAATTGTTAGATCACTTATCAGTTCCCTAGAATCATGGAATGATATCCAAATTAGCACATGTAAGATGCAATGGAATAACTCACTTGTCATTAAAAGTTGGTATGGTTGGTAAGCTCAACAAGTAAGTTAGTCAGTCGGTGGTAATGCATTGTGAACTGAGCAAGAGTTTAATGGTCGGTAAGGAAGTTGGTTGGTATGTAACCGAGTTCATAAATAAAGCATTTACTGTGCCCTACCTAACCCCTACAAGCACCTAACTTTCCAACAATTCTTGCCAATTTTCATGACCATTGGTGGATTTTGATCTACGATAGAAATCGGCAGTCATAGATCTTCGATGTTCTTGGATCATGTGAAGACCTAAATCCAAGACCACAAGCCTTCAAATGTGCTATGTCATTTGTTCCTTATGATTTGGGGTCGGACCTATTTTGTTGTAATATGTTTCCTATTTTGGGGGAATGTTTTGGATCTTGAGGCCGACCTGCATGTCGCGATTCCCATATATTGTAATGTTATGTATCTCTTGAGGCAGCAGTTTGATAGTAGAAAATAATCATAGATTTGAATATCAATGTAATTGGATCTAAGGTCTCTAATTGAAGATTGTAAGCAGGCATGTATGAGCCCGGCATGTAAGAAGGCCATTTGTCGAACCTATGTATATTTGTTTATTTGTTAATGAGTGTTGATCTTGCTTGGTTCTCTATAAATTCTTGTTGTTTCTGTTGTATTTACTCTTGTTGGACAATTGGATTGATCTCCTTGAGGTCTCTCTGATCGGGGACTACATCATAATATTGCAAGTATTTCACAAGGACTCAAACTTTCCATTATCAACCCTTTTCTTAGCAATTCTTGCACTTGTCTATTCAATTCTTCATTCTTTGTTGGTGTCATTCGATCAAGTGCTTTGTTAGGTAAACTTGCTTAGGGAATTAGGTTCGTGCAATGACTAATACTCCTACTAGGTCATCATCCATCAGGGACATTTTTTGAAATGATGTCTTCATACTCTGTCAACAATTATTTAATCTCCTCAAGTTGTCTTTCAATTGTTCCCAATTCAAGTTTCTAAGGAATCAAAGCATGACACATGCTTTCCTTCAAATCATCCAAGAATTTTCTACCCGCAACCAAGCAAACTCTTACAGTAGTATAGTTCTCATTCTTAGGGTTCTCTACTAAAGATAACAACACTTGTCTCCTCCCATTAGCCATTATGGTACACCTATTTCTTCTACCATCATGCAATGCTTGTCTATCATACTGCCATGGTCTACCCAACAAGATATGACAAACATCCATTGGAAAAATATCACAAAAAACATTATTATAAGATCTAATCTTTAATTTCACAAGACACTATTCACTTGCCAAAACCTTATCGTCATCCTTGATCCACACAATCTGATAGTGTTTTAGATGCTTTACCCTTGGCAACTACAACTTGGAAACTAACTCCTATAATACTAGATTGTCTGAACTTCCATTGTCAACGATGATCATGCAATATTTGCCTTTAACTTTGCATCTTGTCTTGAACAAACTCTTCCTCATCATTGGTTCTTGGTCTAGTTCCTCATGACATAAGGCTCTTCTGATCATAAGGACTTCTCCATCCTCAAGTTGATTCATACATTTGGTTGGTTCTTCTTCCACAAATAGATTCCTGCTACTTTTACTAGTCCTCTTTCCTTAGGTGCGTTCAAAAGGTCAATATCCTTTCCCACATTTGAAACAAATTTCTTTAAACAATCTTTTGTCCTCTCTTCCATAGCTACTAGATCCATTACCTCTAGGGTAACCTCTTCCACCTCCTCTAAATGAACATTCTTCTTTCCATTCTAAGTTGCCTTTGTTTAGATATGAATAAGATCTACCTCCTCCCGCAAATGAGATCTACCTCTTTGGAATCTTCCAACTCTTTCTCTTTGACTCTACTCATGTCTCTTATTCACGTTCTCTTTGCCTTTAGGGAAAATTTATAAGCTTCCTCAATTGTTTGTATTTTGACCAAACTAATCTCATCCTGAATTGACATCCTTAAACCATTCAAATGCCTTGCAATTGTTTCAACCTCATCATTTGTACAACCAGATTTGGTATCCAACTTGTGGAACTCCCCACCTCACTAGAATCTTTTTCCCTTAGGTTCTACAATTTCCTCATCAAATTAATTTGGTAGTCTCCTCTTAAGAACTTGGTTTTCAATGTATTCACCATCGTATCCCATCACTTGATGTTCTCCTTTCCTTTCTTTTATCTATCCAATTACAAGTGCTCTCACCATAAAGATGCATCTCCTTTTAACTTAATAATGGCATACTTCACCTTCTTGTTTGCATTAGTGCTTTCATATTTGGAATAGTTCTCCATCTCGATGATCGAATCAAGCAATTCATCTAAATCTAACTTTCCATCATAATCATGAGAGCTGAAATGAGGTTTGGCATTCACTTATTAGGGCTCTAAGAAATATTTCACCTCCCTCTAGTACAGGTTCTTCATCCTCAATTGGAGCTTCTTCAACTTCATCTTCACTCATGTCTTCAATATGTCTACCTCTTTTTTGGGCAATTTTAACAGCTTCAAGTCTAGTTGCAATTTGTCCTAACATGTTCATCACACCTAGATCTGCTTCTCTCCTTCCACAAACAATGTTTGCAAGTTGTCTGCAATTGTGGATCGTATCACAACTCTGCTACCTACAACAAATCAAGTAAGGCTTCAAAAATCAATGATTCAACCTCCTCAAGGAACAAAATCTTCGCTCTGATACCAATTGGTGCAGTCAAGGATGGAGGGACCTCAAAGAGATATGTCAAAGCGTGCAACAAAAGTAAACACAATGGAAACAACAAAGAAGATGCGAAAACAAATTCATATCAGTCTTTATTCAATTGGAAAATTCAAGTACATCAAGTTGGCAACATGACTTCATACATGCTAAGCAAAATAGGCCTAATTACTTAGGAAACCTTTGGTCAAAGACCTTGAATCCTTTAACTATCTTCTAATCATCCATTAACTGCCTTAAGAGATCTATTACAATTCATTATGTAGGCCACACCACACACAGGTCAGCCAAGAAATGGATTAGATTCCCCAAAAACATGAAACATATTACCACATATAGGGCAGGTCCAAAATCATATAGAACTTGTTACAGAAATCATGTAAGAGCTGGCGATCTGAGATTCAGGTCCACACACGAGCCATGAACATACAAAAATGTGCCACCAACCATCGTATAGTAGGATTTTTCATCACGAGATCTGATTTCATGAAAAGGTCGAGAAACTAGTTGGAACAAATAACCCAATAAGAATTCAGTGTGGCTCAAGAAATAATCAACCGAATGAGCTGCAATCCTCAGAAACAATCCACAACTAAGTCCTAAATAAGTCCCTTGTAGCACAAGATGTAACTCAAAAAACTGATGGGTCATCTAATTGATCACTGAGACTAAAACTAGCAAACTAAGAACAAATTGTAACAAAAATGTTTTTGGTTGATGCAAGATTGCTAAGAACCCAAGATGCTCCTGCATCATATAGCTATATGAAATTCTTAGCAAAAGGAGAGAGATTTTAGGGGTTTTCCTCAACTCCTTAAAAGAGGAATGCAGAAAGAGACCCATTCTGATCATCACTTATAATTTTGCATGATAAAGAGGTACTACCTCACCTTGTCTAATACAAGAGCATATCTCCAATTACTTTGTTAATGTTTTTCTAGCTTGGTTCGTAACTTTTTCTCCCTATAAATCTTTGTAAGGTAGTTATGACAATAGGGTAAACATTATTGAAAGTGAGATAAAAAGTTGGCTATATTGAGAAGCTTCAGGCAGTCAATCAAAGAGACAACTATGCAACCACAGTAGGATTTGTTGGGTGGATATTTTACAACCGAGAGTTTTGGGTAAAATCCAATCGCAAAATAGGATGATCAGCCACAGTGTGAGACAGAGTCTCTCCTACCTCAAAGGGAAGGCCCCCACTTCTCATCGTTCATTGAATCAACTCAAGGTATGCAAGAAGTTGAGAGCTTTTGTAAAAAAGTTTTTCTAATATTCTTTCCTCTTAACTTTCAGGAAAGAATCCACTTACTCATGGAGCGAGTAATGGGCTAAGTGAAATCTCTAACTAAACTTCTATCTAAAGCTGAAAATGGTGATATCGATAAACCAACACTAACTCAAAGGCTAACTGAAAGTGTACCGATTTGGCTCTAAGTTCGGTCGTAATTCTATATGAATAAACTTTACTAATAGGGCACAAAGACTTCCAAAAGTAAAGATATCTTAACTATTTTGTGAATCAAGAAAGAGGTATAAGCTACAGACAAAGCTTCTAACTATATATCTCCACAATTGCTCCTAGTCAAAACTTCGGCTCCAATTGCTTCTTATCTCTTTTTATACTCAATTATCAAGAACACAAGATCACATAAACCAAAGATAACATATGCAAATCATAGACAATGCTTCAAATTCGCACAGGTAACAATCTCACTCAATCAAAGTTAAGTCTCAATTGCTCCTTTGTATTCACTTTTTCTATCACAATAGTGCTACACAAACAAAATGTTGCTTGCACAATTTGTCCAGAGCTCTCTTGCATATAATAGAAGATGATTTTACAATGAGGGGGGACTCCTTTATATAGGCACTTGAGAAAAAGATGGAAGAAAAAGTGGGAGCAACTCAACCAACTTTGACCAAGTCTAACTAGAAGAGAAATTATTAGGGTACATGCAACTCGCATTACATGTAATTACATCTTTTTATGCAATGCATCCTCTTTAATCTACAAACAAAAATTAAAACAAAATAACAATCTTAAAGTTTGTTCTTTAGTGCCTTGAACTTGATGATAACATCACGCACTATAGGAAGATCAAAAATCTCCATTGTCTTCAATATTGCGTCTATCCTTACTGCATCTGCATATGATGATTGCACTACCTTAGAATTTGCCATCAGAGAATCTAGCAAGTGTTTTATCAAAGATTTATAAACTTGTTCATCGTGTGAGAACCAAAATTACCATGTTCATCAAGAATTTGACATCCCATTTGCTCTTAATCACATGTAATTCTTGTTTCTATCATCTGACAATCTCCAAGAGCTGTTTGCAACTTTGTAACCAGTTTTCTCAATGTTTCTTCTTTATAACCCATAAGCCCTTGATTCCTGAAGAACATTTCACAGGATGGAAGAATGTCACATGAAATCATGGCATCTAAATCAAATTTAGCAATCTCATCCTAGTCATTGAGAATCTCCTTCAAATCATCCACTTCTTGAATCAAGGAAGAAATCAAGCCCTGCTCCATTTCATTCATATCTTTGACACGCTTAAGAACTGTAAATGTTTTTATAATAGCTCAAACTCCTTCAGAAATAACTTCTCCTATCCAAGACTTAGCGACTTCAATCAATTTTCTTTCCTTGGATGTCTGAGACACAAAGATTGTTGTTGAATGACTTCATTGAAGCGAGTAACCTCTTGTCTAAGCTAATTCTTCTTTTCCCATAATTCACGATTGCTTTTTTGACACATTAGCTAATGCATCTTGAGCATCTTGCAAGCAACTCGAACATGACTACTTCCCGATTTCTACCTTAGTGAACTTGTAATCAAAATGAGTAAGTTCTTCAACAGGTTTGTCCACTAGTGGCTCAGCAACTTCTACAAACTTGGTTTTCTCCAAATCAACTAAGATCCTTGAAACAATCTTATCTTTCAAAGATTTGGACTTTACAGAAAGGTTATCCGGAGGTATAACCACTTTCCTTCTCTTCATTGTGATCCTGTTCAACTATGCAGGCAAGTTGAAATTTTCATCTACAGAAACAGGTACAGTGGAGACCATTGGCATTGATCCTGATTGTATCTCTGTTGTGACTGAGCAAGATTCAATCTGCACAGCTGAATTCATAGGTGCATGATGAGAGGACTATGTCATGAACAGCACAAAACTTGTCAGAGATGCATCAAGTTGAGAAACTTGACCCTTTATAAGAGTTGGAAAATCTTCGAACACGCTTCCCAAATGTTCATATTGTTCATTTGCTAAAATGAGAGGAGCGGCTAAAGAAATAGGAAGAGCCAACGTGTTGACTTCTAAAACTGGAATTGAAGGTGTAAAAACAATGGAAAATGAATCCACGTCATCATCTATCTCATCCAAAAAAGGTGTTTCATGCATGGATGGTGCATGAGTCTATGCAGGACTTGGAGGAGATATGATCATAACTTCCCCTTCTTCCTCATCTTCTTCATCTGATTTTGTCTCTAATTCCTCCTTTGATTCATGAACTAGTTCAGAGATCTGTGATGATTTAGATCCCTTTTCACCCTTCAACTTGAATTTAAGAGACTTCTTTGCATCAGAAGAAGAAGCTCCATCTTTACTTGTTATTTTCAGCTGTGACTTCCTTCCAAGAGGACCAAAACTTCCACAATCCAAACCCAATTTCGGATTAACCATTTTTAGGCCTTTAATTTTCAGCCACTTGTTGGTGTTTGCTAAAATAGATTGAAATCATTCTAGATAGGATGTACCTTCCTTCTACTGCCATTGAATGGGAAAAGGGCATCTTTTATCAAAACTTGCCTGATGATATTCGGGATCAAGAACATTGTCATCATCTTCAATTTGGAAATCCAAGGGGATCTCAAGCATGTTACGATCAATGATTTGTTGCAAAGTTAATCTGCAATAATCTATCTTCATTATATCCAGTTTTGTTCGCATGTTAATACAAAGTTCAAACATCCTCAATGCGATGAACATGTGTGAAAGCCCTCTTGATTTGAAAATTTATCTCTCTATAATCAAAGTCAAATCTAGCTCTGAATTTCTTCAAAGTGGTCAGCTACAATTCTGCTTCCATATTTTTTGCTTTATGTACAAAATTGATCAAATAATTACCAATTACCAAGGGTTTAGCAGAAGAAATACCAAAACCAAGCCTGTGCAAAGCATGATGATCAGACTAAACTTCCATGAGTTGTCTAGCTAATTCCATCAGAAGGATTTTATCAGCAGCATACCTAGATAAGGTATACGGCTCACCTTTAAAATATCGAACCCTTAAGTAAGTAAAAGTTGGAAACTAGATAAAGATACAACCATATTGATTTACCTTTTCCCAAGCTTCATCAGATACCCTTTTGATGGATAACTGTCTATCAAACAAACACCGGAAATGCCCAAAGAAAGCATCCTAAACTCTTCTGAAATGAAACTTACTATTAGCCAGAGTGATCTAATGATAGTAATCCCAAACTGGAATCTGTAGACGATCTCCTTTGGTTGAGAGTCCAGAGAAAGATCCCATGGCAGCAGCAATATAAACAAGGTAGGAATTCATGTTGAAAGGCACTAAAGTCCCTACATTGAGCAATTGTTGACAAAGTGTAGTGCTAATTAGTTCTCCCCAAAAGATGTGTTCTTTATTCTCCATGATCTCGAAAATGAATTTGTACATCCATGGTTCAAAATCGGTGGAATCTTTAAGACCACAAACCCTACTGAGAAGAATGATAAGATCTTTATACTCCTGCTTGAAATTAGAACTGTGAATTGTCTTTCGCCATCTCGAGAAGTAGTTCCTCTTGGTATCCAACCAGTATTGATTTACATACTTTTGATAATCTCCCTTCTTCTCATTCCATAGTTCCAAAGATGATTCTTTGGTCAGATCTACGCATTTTGCATTATATGACACTTCGAAAATTTGCTCGATAACTTCTAGATCAAGACTAAAAACAACTCTACCATCAGCATCCTTGATCGTCTTTGACTTTGGACTGAAACGCTTTGCGCATCTGAGAACAAACTCAGGTTCCATAGCAGCCATGGGATATGTAGATGCCAAGTGAATATGACTTCTCTTGATACATTTCATCTCATGACCAACAGGAGTTTCTATTATTCATAAAAAATCAGTCATGTCCATGTGTCTGATTTTTGTATCTAACACGTTATCAAGAATGGATGTGACTTGAGATGGAGTTGCATGAGCCAACTCTTTATCAAACTGGTAATTCATTTTGCCCTTAGATTTAGATGGTGAGGGCATCTCTTGCGCTTGCACTACAACACAAAAATCCCAAAACATAAATACAACATCAGTGGAAATTGTCATAAAGGTTGATTCTTGATCAGCAACAAAGATTCGAGTATGGATTAGATACTTTGTAGACCCAATGAGATGATCTCAAAAAGAGACATCAAACATATGTAGTGGATGAAATTGGAAGATGGAATGAAATATTATGAAACTAAAAATGGAAGTAAATGGATGTGTGAAGGTGGGACACATGGGAATCTGCACGAATGGAGATTGCTGATTTCCGAAAAGTGACTTAGGTTTTCAAGATGTTATTGCATGGAAAACGGATTACATGTAATGAGGAATGGAAAGTGAGATGATATGCAGATGTGGACAGAGAATGAGCTTACATGTAAGTGTGGGCAACGGATGAGATGCGAAGTGTGTAATGAAACAGAAAATGGAAAAACATGCATTTGCTCATGAAGTCGTAAGTGCATATGGAAAGATGGAAATGGAATGAAACTAGAGGTGAAATGAACTTTATAGTTGTCTTTGTGGAAAGGTTAAGTGAAAGTACATGGGAAAACATGCACATGACATTTTTGACCTTTTAAAAAGTGTCTTTAAGTCAAAAACAGGTTTTGGAGATGCAATTACACAAAAGACTTTTCATGTAATCATGTCGTGTAAGTGGATGCGGAAAGTGAGATGAGTGGAAATGGAAAATGAAATTACATGTATGTGCAGATGATGAATGAGATGAAATACATGTAACCGCATTTGATGAATGAGATGCAAAGTGTTGTGAAATAGAAAGATGGAAATGGATGAAATGATGCTCTTGCATGAAATTGAAAGTGGAGTGAGGTAAAACATGACCAAGTTCTTGGGAAAGAACTTGCAACTTCTCCAAAATGGAGAAAAACCGAAAGCAAACACATAAAACACAAAAACAAAACCTCAAAAGAATGTACCTTTGGCAAAAGACTCAAACATGTCAACAAGCAAAGCACTTCAATATGCAATTTTGATTTTGGAGTTTGGGAAAAAAACCAAAAACATGAAAATGAAACAATTCATCATTTTTTAAGGAAAAATACACTTTCCATGGCAATAAAATCAACAAGTATAAATCATCAAGCTAAAATGTGCATAAAAACAACAAGATAAGAGCAAATCAATTGGTGAGAAGGAAAATGTCCACTTACATGATGATTATATGCCAAAAATGAAGGAGGAAAACGTTCCAATATTGAAAAATTCTCCAACAATGTTAGACCTTATCAAACTTTGCAAGAGAAATCCATAAGGGGCAGCAAATGAGGCGTTTTTGATGCACAATGCCAATAATGTGCCCTAGAATCTCTCAAACTTTCAACGTTTTTGCTAAAGGCATGTTCATGAAACGTTTTATCAAAAACGTGGGTCAATAAGAGCATGAAAAATGACATTTCCCACAAGAAGATTCAACGTTTTTACCATGGAAACACTTGGATTTACAAAAATGACCATAAAGGAGAAGATTTGAAGAAATTTCATGGAAGAAATCATGCAAAATCATCAAAAACGTGTTCTTGGAGGTCAAATGCATGAAGTTTTGTCTTCAAACTCCAAAAACGGGCTTTGGAAGGGCAAACACATGTGATTCAATGCAAAACGCACTTTTTAGAGGTGATAGCATGTTTAAAAAATGCAGTATGAAGCAAAACACAACTTTTGGAGACCATTACATGTTTTTAAAACATGTGATGGGCTCTCCCACGGCAAAAACGCACCTTTTAGGTGCATACGCATGTTTTAAAAACATGTTTTTTGCCGAAAAACGGGTTTGGGAAGTGCAATCATGTCTTTGGTGCAAAAACTCACTTTTTTGGTGTAAAGACATGTTTAAGTTACATGCTTATGCAACTCAAGGCAAAAGCTCGCCTTTTTGGTGCAGGTTTTAAGATAATATCTTTAATATCTTTATTAAGATATTATCTCCTTAGTTAAATACTTTCTATAATGGTCAACTACTTGTTTGTAGGTTGTCTTTCAGTCTAGATAGGAATGTTTCCTATCCTGTCTCTTTTGTCTTCAATCCAGATAGGAATGTTTCCTATCCTGTCTTCAGTTTTGTTTCTAATTTCGTCTTCAATCTACGTCCTTGTAATTCTTTATAAGAAACACATTTGTTCCTCTATTAATCAATCAATCATCCGGAAATCCATTAATCTGCCAATTCTTGAATCTTGTAACATGGTATCAGAGCCAATACTCCAAATTTTTTTGAAAAATCTATATTTTCTTTCGAAATTATTTGCTCAAATTTTTCAACTTTATTTCTGAGCTTTTCTCTATAACCCGTCTAGGGTTTCCATTTTTGTGAGAAATTCATCGCTAATCGCACTGCAAGCCGTTTTTCTCTATAACCATTCTAGGGTTTTCCGATGAGAATGTCTACACTGCAAATCGCGACTTCTAAAATCGCACCAGTTATTGTTCGTGTTTTCTGCTGGTATGGGGGCTCGGTTTAAGCTACACATTGCGAGTCTTTGGTGATCACGACTCCTCTGTTCATGACCAAACATCAACAAAAATCACGAGTGTGTTTTAGTGACTTTTTTGCTGAACCGAGCGTCGTTTTTTGCAGACATTTTTCTCCAAACGCTTGCCTATTACACCATTCTTTGGTGTCAATTCTGCCCTCTTCAGCAACGTCTGTCCATGTACATCTATTCTTGAAGAAAGCCCGATATTTATTTACCAGAAAACGACTTTTTCCCCTACAACTTTGACCTCCATGGCCGCCAACTGGATTTTTTGCTCGAAACCCTAATTTTTGGGGTCAGAAATTTTTTTGATTACAAATTCTTTGTCGGTTTTTCGAGAGCTCAACTGGGTTGTCGTTCGTTTTTCTGGGTGCCTCATTTTTCATGCCTCGATTTTCGAGCTAACGGATCCAAAAATCAACAACAAATTCCTTCTGGGTTTTTCGAGCTCTTTTTTGGGTCACTCTCTAATTCTTCTAGGTCTTATGGAGTTTGCCTTGAAATTTTGTGCCTGTTGAAATTCAGTCTTGAAGTTTGTACCTAAATTCTTCGAAATGGCATCTTTGACTAATCTGATGTTGGAGGGCAGTCTACGATTCAATGGCCGCAATTATAACCACTGGAAGCCGCGCATGTTAACCATCTTCGAGTATCGTCATTTGGATGAGCTTGTTCGAGGCACAAAGACTTGTCTGATCTTCGACCAAGGAAAATGGTACAAGTTGTTGAGCTTCTTGATCAAGGCGAAGCTGCATTTTTCGCTTTCTGAATCTGTTTCTGTTTTTTTGGGTTTGTTGATTTTCTCCTTAAAAATCATTTCATGTTGTTTGTAATACGCAAGGTTGCGTGAGATTCTGGGTTTTACCATTTTTTCCACAAAAACGAAGTTTTGTAATTGCAATTTGTTTTGAGTCATAGCACTCTTCTGGCAAAGCTTCTTGGTTTCAGCATTCTGTCAATCCAGGGAGGGTCTCAGTTATCCTAGAATGTTCTGACATTCGTACGTTGACCATTAAGGGAGGGTATTAAGATAATATCTTTAATATCTTTATTAAGATATTATCTCCTTAGTTAAATACTTTCTATAATGGTCAACTACTTATCTGTAATTCGTCTTTCAGTCTAGATAGGAATGTTTCCTATCCTGTCTCTTTTGTTTTTAGTCCAAATAGGAATGTTTTCCATCCTGTCTTCAGTTTTGTTTCTAATTTCGTCTTCAGTCTACATTGTTTTTTTTAAAAACAACGTTCTTGTAATTCTTTATAAGGAACACATTTGTTCCTCTGTTAATCAATCAATCATCCGAAAATCCGTTAATCTGCCAATTCTTGAATCTTGTAATAGCAGGTGCATATGCATATGACACATGTAGCTCATCTTTTTGATGGCATTGCACATTTTAAGTGAGTTTGCATGCAATGGCATCAAAAAGGTCGACTTCTAAGTGTTTTTACACCTTAAGTTGAGTTTTACATGCAATGGCATCAAAAAGGTACACTTTTAAGTGATTTTTACACATTTAAGTGATTTTAATAAGCACATGTCAATTTAATTTTGATAAAATATTACTTAAGTGGGGCATAGATTATATTTACATTATCATATTAACGATATAAAGTGTAAATATAATTTAATAAGTAATATTTACTAGAGCATTTGATTAACTCAACTTAAAAATATAACAGGTTAGTGCACTATAGTTACTTTAAGTGATAATTTAATTGATTAACTTAAAAACATAACATAAAGTATATTTTTCAAAAAGTGAATGTCAAATTATAAATATAACATAATATTTTTAATTCATGCAGTTGAAAAGGGTCCACTTTTTGGGCACTAAAATGACCAAGCTTTTGACTGACAACTCCGATTAAGCCCCAAGTTAGATCAAATCGAAGGGAAAACCGAAAGCAACAACTTGAGCAAAACCAAAGGACTAAAAGCAAGAAGCACACACTAAAAAACGAAAGAAAGGATGATGAAGGCGTCAAAAATCAAGCATAGACTCAACTAATCAAAAAAATGAAAAAGACTTGACGAAAGCCTTCAATAAACGAATTTGCTACATGAATTGGAGTTGATTGATTGATCAACATTAAGCAATCAAATAACAAATTCAACTTAGAGAAATGCGAAACTAGTTTGAAAAAGTTTCGTACTATTACCTACATTTTGTGGTGACAAAATGCAGAACAACGGGATTCTTCATACTAATCCGTCATGGATTTCATTCAACATCCAAACGAGAGTAAGTGAGGTGTACCTCAGATTGTATATTTATCTAGACATAATGAAGGCTGCATGACCAGCATGCCTTCTGAGTATTTTGAGGAAGGCAACTGGCCATACGGAATGGGAAACAGTTAAAAATATCCTAAAATGTAGTAGATTTAAACAGAATGGTAAGTTTACCTATGTCTGGAGAAAGAACAATAAGGAATCCCACCAACAAGGCTTGGAATTAATATTTTTATTGAGGGATTCTCCAACAAGGAAGATTTGAGCAGACTGTTACACTGTTACAGCATAGAAAAGTATCTTAATACAAGAAACTTTAGGCATCGAGAACAGAGTAGTGTGACCAAGATATGCCTAGAGGTTTGACTATTAGTTAGATTACTAGGAAACATGTAAAGAGGTTGCTAGAATTTGAAAGAAACCGTATTGGTTCATCTTCCCTTGTGAAGCAACAAACCTGAGAAGCTAGCATTCAAAACCATCTAATTTTTACGGATGCTACTTGGTATTCCAGGCTGAGTAGGCACAAAGAGAAGCATTAAGAAATCAATATTGAACTATCTTTCTCCTATTTGTATGTGGATCCTACTGCTGTAAAGAGTGTGTAAATCAACGCAGCAGAGGTAATTCAACCACCGCAATCTGAAGAACGAAGAGGTCACCATTTTAAATGGAAACAGGAGAAGAAGAAAAGATGAAATCAACAAGAACACCAGAATCCGAATTAAAAAATGTGCCGGTGGTTCTGAAGAAGAAGAGACATCAGTAGGGACCAAACAAAGTCGATCTGCTTCCAGGTACCTGCCTCAGTTCTCCCTCGTTATATTGTTCACTAGGATCATTCTTCGATTGCGTCTGAGATTCTAAGCTAAGGGGATCGCAGACAGGGCTTGCCAGGGTGACCAGTTCATACCAGTTGTCGTGGTTGGCCTATCAATTTGGCACATAATGCCGAAGAGGATGTCTAATGACCAACTCACACCATAGAGTTCCCCTCAAACTCTCAATTAGATTTTTGGTTTGCAGTAAACTGCTTCAAATTTAAGGACGCTCACCTGTTTCAACGATTATCTTCAACACCGTCACAGTGACAGATAGAGATCGCATTACACGCTTAAATCAGGCCTACAGGGTTTCTCTAAATATACCATTCTTTTAAAAAACACGGCTTATATAATTCTGAGAACGGTCCGCAACTATTGAAATGAAAAAGGTCGAGCCGCATATGGTGACAATAAAACTTAAACCCAGCTTTTCATTATACTATTTTTTATTTTTATTTTTTTTTAAATCAAAGACAGCAACATTAATGTGGAGAACGAGCAGCATCCGTTCATATTTACCTTCCAGGGCCATAGTGTCATTATAGATGTCTCGGCCATTGAGAAAAATGCCGACAAGCCCAGAAGTGCAGAAATGATCAATCCATGATCCCTAAAAACAGTGACAATCTGCAAAAGCTTAGGCCAAATAAGCTTCCACATGGCTTTCATGTTGGCTGATAGCTGCTGATAAGAAGGTGATGGTAAATTGTCAACTGCATATGCTGCTCTGCATCTGCACAAGAATGCGGCAGCACATGAGAGTGTCATGAATACTGCAAGTGCCCGCATCGATAGTTTGACGGCCCTACAAACTGTATCAGAACCTGAAAGTAATTCAGCAGTTTTTTCTTGTTCTGTGCTAAATCTGGAAAACCCCGCAAGAGGCAAGGCATTGTGTCGCATTTTGGGGCTAACCCAACACATTTTGGGAATGGCCCAATAGGTTTCGTTAACATTTATGGACAGAATCGTATGACTTATTCGAGTCCCATGAAATGAATGTGAGCAATTGAATGAGAACTTCCTGGTTTGATCAATAGCTGAGCGTACGGATGGAAATGGGTGGAAAAAGCACTGGCACAAGCTCCCAGCCATTATTATGCTTTCAGCAATCTAACAAGAGGTCCCCTTGCTTGTACATTTGATTTCTCTGCAGTTTTAGAAAAACACAACATGGGCTTCTATCCGCGGTAAAGGAAGTAGATTGATTTGGAATGTAACATATAAAATAGCTGTTACACAAACCAGCAGAACAATTTTCGAGGTCGGTGAAAAGTCGCATCTAATTCTCCAAATCAAATTATTTATTTAGTTATTGTTGATAGTAGTCTGTATCATCAGGCTAAATGTAACAAATATTCTTGGACGAACCTCCACAAAGCAACAAGCGAAAACATTGGAAAATGATTTAAAGGATATGATATGATATGATAGATTTTAATGACGTCCACGAGACTAAAGTAGTCTATGGGACCCATGCAATTGCCCTCCCGAGTCAGGAGCCAAACTAGTCAGTTGCAAAGTTTTGGTTAACTTGTCTCTTCTTCTCTGAATTTTGATAATCAACTCCGCTGTTCTCTTCACTTGATCTTCCTCAAATAAATAGTTGAAGTCCTTGTTCTGCAGAATTTTTGTATAATCAGATCTGATGTCGTTGTAAGCCAAGCATTCCATGACAAAGTGTTGCTCTGTCTCCACTGTTCCCATATTGCAAATGGAACGCTCGGGATTCGACGTATACTTTTAATCGTATTAGGAGAGGGATTTACCTTAGTAGTGTCAGTTTTCACCTGAGTTAATATATTTTAATTTGTGATTATACAAATTAAAGTAGTTGTCTTAAGTTTTAAAGAGATTGCTTTTAGGTGATGGTTGCTAATCTATGTAGAAAGAGCCTAATAGTGTGTTATAACTATTTAGAAAAACTATAATGAAATGATTATAGAATTTTATTTATATTTTAGGTTATTTAAATATTAAATTATAAGTTTTATTTGTTAAGATTTAATTAATTAAAAATGTGATAATTAATATTGTAAAATATTTTTAATTATTAAATAATTGGCAAGCAAGAGACTACAACACAATGGTAAATTATGAGCCTCTCATGTGGGAGGTCTTGGGTTTCAATTTGCTTGAGCTTAAAACATACTAATAATTGTTATCACAAGTTCATGGATTTGATTGTGTGTTTTATATCTATCAAAAAAAATCAAACAATTGTCTAATTATAATTAAATAAGGCTCTTTTATTCCACAATTAATTCATAAACCTAATCATTAATCTCACTCCTTCCTACCTCATTCAAGCAATTTGTCATCTTTTGTTAGTTGTAATAGGGTGGTCTCATGCTATTGTTTTTTTATTAAGCTTACCAACATAATGAGGATGTCGACCCTTAAACAACTACAGTTATAGACATTAAGAGATTAGATTAACAACACAATAAAAAAAGGTGTTGATTGTTATAAGTTAATGTCATTAATGACACACAAATAGCAAGTTGGTAGACCTCTTCAAAGCAATTGATTAGGGAACAAGAGGCCAAAACTAGCCACTTACAACACATGGGCCAAAAAAAGGCCAATACTAATAACCCACCAAGTAGGGAAGACTTTCAAGGGGATTTTGAAAGGCTCCCTACACCTTCACATTGGGCAACAGAGTGGTTTTCAAAGCCATCTAGTAGAAGAAAAAAATGGCATTGCCACAAAAAACTCCACAATCATCTACAAAACTCCTTTCCACTTAAATAGAAAAGGATCCCACCTCTATAGGAGCATTAAATAAAGAGATTGACATATTAGAAAGCATATCGCAACCCATGTCTAAGCAACCACATAAAAGAAAAGGACCACATAAAGTTACAAAAATGGCATTGCCACAAAAAACTCCATTGTCATTTGCAAAACTCCTTTCAACATCAATAGAAAAGAATCCCACCTCTATAAGAACGTAAAATAAAGAGAATGGCATATTAGAAAGCATATTGCAACCCATGTCTAAGTAGCCACATAAAAGAAAAGGACCACATAAAGTTGCAAACATCCCTTTCTTAGAGCAAGTCCCACCTCTATGGGAGATGCTTCCACCTCTATAGGAAATGCTTCCATCTACATAGGAATCACAAATGAGGAAGAATCAAACAAAATGTGTCAAGCCCTCACCATGTCCATTTGAGCACACTCCAACTTTGCAAGGATGAGCACAACCCCAAAACATGCATCAATCATCAACCAAAAATAATCATAGACTAGGGTGTGCCCTTGAAAAATAGCATATGTCTAGCCACTAGAAAAAATAAGGTCATTACCTTTTCCAGATAAAATGGAGAATCCAAATAAAAAGACAAAAAGTAACTTGGGGACCAAAAACTTAGAACCAAAAACAAAAAAAGATGTCACCTTTAAACTCTAAAAAAATGGAATGCTATTTATAAAGCCTCGTAGATGTCATGGCTTATCCACAAATTAAAAATGTTGAAAACCACCATAGCTCCAACAAATTGAGGGTCATGTGCACAATTATCTTATAGGCTTCCATTATTGAGGGTCAATACTATCATGCCCTTAGGCAAGGAAGGAATAAGAGAACATTTCAAGTAAAGGGAAAAAAGAATCCTTTCAACTAGAAAGGCTTTGACTACCATAATTGCATAAGATCCTTCCACCAAACTCAAAAGACCAATCAAAACCTTAACTAGAGAGAATCAAGAAAACACCTATTCCAACCAAACCACACATTAGTAAAGTGCCCCTCAAAGACCTGGAGCATCATGGTTCGAACAATGATAAGAAATTTGAGAGAAGCCTTCACAAGCCCTAGTGGTCACCATGAAGGGGTAGGGGCATAAAACTTTTCACAAACATCATTCCCCAACTATTATAACCACACTAACACTTTCTACAATAGTTGAAACACCACAACTACTCCAATAGTAGGAGTAGGTTATATTCAACCCACTAAAACCCTAATCCAAAATGGTATAAATCTCTTTTTCCATAGTGCTTATTGTCACTGTGCTCCATCTTGTAGGAGGGATAGATATAATATTTTTTGTATTAGGAATAGTCATTGACATGGACTTAGTGACCTATGTAGGATATGAATGCAATAGAGCAACCCAAACCATGTGACCAAAAACATTGTTGTAGCTCACACCAATCGAAATGTCCTCCTTAACAAGGTAGCCAATTATTTCAAGCCAAGATAGAAGCTAGTCAACAATAAGATATATATAGGCATATAACATCATCTAGGTTATGGATTCCCTCATTCATAAAGATGCATGGTAGTAGTGACACAGTTGCCATTACAAAATCTCTATACAAGTGATCTACAGAGAGATGCATCACAAGTGCAGGGGTTTCCAAGTCCCAAACACATCATATTGTAAAATATTCTACAAAGGAGGAACCTCTCATCAAAATAGAAAAGATCTTCTAAAACAAAATGTCACACACAAACCCTGTAGTAACCAAGTGACAACAAAAATAGAGCCACTAGGGCAGTAGATAACACATATATGTTCAACACAAGGATGTTAGTTGTAATGCCCCACCCAAGAATCATTGGAAACAAGGTTTCAATCATTGAGTAATATTTGTTTTGCTAAAAGAGTGTATTATCCAACATATGAACATAATTCAAGTGGAAAACTAACACACTAACAAATATTTCCAAGCCCTCAAACTATGATTAACATACAAGGTACATGTTGACATAAAAGTTTTCACCCTTACTTGAGGTATGACCCTCAAGCAACCTTGTGTAACATGGAAACAACCTCCAAGTGTGGTACTTGCGCTCTGAGGTTGAATCTCCGAAGAAGGTTGGCTTCCTTATAATCATGATGCATCTAAACTAAGCTTGTGAGGAAAAGGGAGAGAGATGGCATAAAATTAAATTGTTAAAATGAAAGGGGGTGATGTGATAGATTGAAACTTGGTTATTAACTCTACCTACAAATGTACCACACATAAATGAAACACTCAAATACACTAATCTTAACTCTATTCTATTTCTCAAGGAACCACGTGCAGGTTTGGAACTGATTGAAGTGTTGAGAGGAAAAGGAATTTCACTATGTAGCAATTGCTAATAGAGTTAACACAATATATGAATCAAGAAACATTCACTACAAGTCAAATACATGCACTAGACAATGTAATGTCAAGAAAAGGTAAGAAATAATAAATTTCATTAATGGAAGGCAAAGGAATCTAGTTACATAGCATATTGTTGCTACAAAAATGCAAACAAAGAAGAACCCAAAAAATATTTACAACTTTTCTTTTTAAATATTTCAAGCATAACTCAGATGTTTACATGAAGTTCAAACTCTAACAAGGTTGGAGTTAAATTATAGAGGAGCATAAAATGAAAATTAGAAAGAGATCTAATCATGAAGTGCAACTTGGCCATAGAAGTGACAAGAAAGAACCCAAATGAATGCACCTAGCCTCAAGAGATATCTAATCCAAAATATTTGATCATTACAAGAAATAAAGAGGCATGGAGATACATTGACATCATAAAACAAGGCCTAAGAAGTCAATCATCACTAAAGAACTGGCCTTGAAGACATGTGTTGGACATAAGAGATCAAATCGCACCACTGTTAAAAAATGCGAGAAGGGATAATTTGTAATATTAACCCACCTGCATCTACCTATAGAGTTGTCTCGTGTGGAAAAGATATGATCTACCTTAAAAGTGGTGGACCATTGATGTAGACATTTCCATTTAAAATAGATGACCGATATGCTGCAAAAATCCCCCAATGAATGATTAAAACACAATCGTTGATGAAGAAACCTTTTAATTTGACAGCCAACACATTTTCCAATGCACAATGGAAAAAACAACATACACTTTTGCTATTTTACAGGCCAACCAAAATGATCTTTTGTGAAATAACACAATAGGATAACATGAAACTCAAAAAAAGAACAAACAAAGTCACTCAACCCAAGAACAAACCAAGCTAATAACTGAGCCACTTAGTAACAGAAAAGATAGAGCCACTTGGCCAAAGAATACTATAGAAAACATGAAAATTTAACCGCCAACTGACGTGTTAACCCACCAAAGAATCCAACCCATTGAAGATTTCTCAAATTAGTTATCAGTGATGGGTTGAATGGGGGTAAAAAATACCCAACATTCTTGGAAACTCAGAAGGGATGCTTGCCTGCTAAGCATAGATTAGTGGACTTAAGCAATCCATTGGGCATAAAGTCACTAGAAAAGAATGACATGTTAGCCCACCTATAACTTCACAAAAATCTACAACCAGCAAAAATGCAAAAAATGTTCCAAGGAGCTCTAAACAACTCTAGACAACTATGCACACACACTTCTTGGAAAGTTAAAAACACCTACTCTACTATATACAAGTATTTACAAACAAAATAAATCAAACAAAGTCATTGACTAGTTTGTTGAAATAGCTTCCCTTTTTCTTTATCTTGGAATCCCTGACATGTTCAAGCATCATCCTCCCACCATTACCCAAATGGTTGCAATACAATATTCCACATGAATCTCATATAAAAATGACCCTTCAATTTGATCATACTACTCATTTTGATGAATAAATGCATCTTCCATGTCCTTAAAGAACAAAATATTCTCATCAACCTCTTGAGAGAACTACATTCCTTCTAGCTAGTCCATTTGTTCTTATTGCTCAAAAACCTTAACGAATGTTGGCTTAGGTAGATCCTCTTCATTATCAGCAGTAAAGGTAGGGAGGTCATTACAAAGATTAGTTGTCATCTCATCCTCTTTATGCACCAACAATTTTTTTTTCCCTACTTCTCTTTCACACCTTGGATCAAATTTAGAATGACAACATCTTGCTCATGGATAACATATATTATTGGCTCAGCCTCATCCATATGCCTGAATGGATCCAAGTAGTCTTCCTCCTAATCAAAGAGAGTACAATTCATATTTTAAGGACTAATCATGTAAGGCTTTATATGATTAGTGTAAAATGACTCTGTTATAATTGAGGTCTTTGTGCCATGTCCAGTTCTAAAAGACATGCAAGACCAATCAACAACAATATACCCACCACTTATTTTAGTAGTGAAATCTATGGATGAGCAAATGGAAAAGTGTGTAGGGAGGTCTATAATAGATATATCTTGGTAAAATAGTGTAGCTAGGACATACATGTAGGGTTACTTTTAAATCTTTGAATACGCCTATTGTCCTACAAGAAGAGCCATCTAATTGGGTAACTCCTCTATTCATAGGCTCATACATTATAACTAGTTGATCAGGAATCCTTTTAGGCGTGACCAAGTTACTGGCACAAGTGTCTATCATGCAATTATGAACTATTTTATCTCCTATGATTAAAGAGATATAAAATGGAGGCGGCTTTATTTTCTTACTTTGATTTTCCTCCTTGTAAGGTGGTGTAGGGATGGTTGAATTTGATTATCCACCATTCATTGACATAGGAGAATCCTTAAACTCCTTTAGCTTCTTGCAACTCTGGTCCTTATTCTAACTTTTAACTGGGGTAGTTGACTTGTTTAATGTCCTTGGTTCATGGCATGTACAGCCACAACACTATTGCTCTCTTAGTTTCTACCACCAAAATCATCGTTACCAAAAATAACATAAGAAGTCCCTCTATACACCTGAGTTTGATATCCAACATTGGGTTGATTTGTATTATATTGTTGTCCTGAAGTTCTTGATTCCTCCTGCACGATCAAATTTTGAAAAAAAAATGGACCCTGATCCTTAGATTGATAACCAAGCATGTATCCTCCTTGCTCTTGAGTAAGATTATTTTGGTGAATAGGTGCCCAGGTCTGATTTGAATCTACATGGGGCACATTGTTGAAAGATTTATTTTTGATCCATGGAGCATGTCTTTGATGTGCTAGCTCATTTGATAATAGTTTTTTATTATAAGGTTAAGAGGGCCCAATAATTTGAGATTGTTGTCCTTTTAGTGTTGTCACTTCATTTTGAAGAGCTTGCATTAACAAACTTTGTTGACGAATATTTTGCTTAATACTTTGCATCTCCAAGATTTGATCTTGAAACCTACTATCTAAGTTAGAATTTTGATCCTGGAGCTTCTTATCTAATTTGGAGCTATGATCATGAATTTTTTTATCTATATTTTGTAGCAAATCTTGACCTGAACTCTATACATCCTATTAGAAGATGTAGAAGTTGAAGGAGTGGTAGCAAGAGGCTGGCTCATAGTTATAATAGGAATATGAGACACCATAGGTTGATGTGTAGGCATATTTGGAAATAGACTCATTAAGGGCCTTGGAGCTAATTTCCCACTTTGAATCAAAATATTTTCTGCTCTTATAGCAAAGTCATATACAAGTGGTAGAATATGTCCTCCCATTGTCTGTAATGTAGATGCAATTTTACTATCAAAAGCTTTGAGATAATGCAAGAACACATTACTAGGAAGATGCCTTACTATAGCAAGAATTCTATCCCGTATTTTCTAAAATTAATAGTTAAAATTAGTCATGTATTCATGGGGTGATCTTTTAACTGTAGCAAGATTCTCTAAAAGTGAGAAGTTGTCACTTTTGTCTTCAAAATGTTTGCATAGTCTTTCACCTAACTCATCCCAGTTATGGATGGAGTTGTGTAGTAATCCTCTATACCACTATAAAGTATTTCCTTTCAATGATGAACCTAAAAGTTTAATAGCAACACCATCATCTGTGATACCATGTATATTATAAACATATGAATTTTATTGAATATGCTATATGGGAGAATTATAGGTTTCACCAGTGAAGTCTGATATACTTTTAAGTACAACTATTGGTATATCATGTCTTTGAGCCAATACGAGAGGGTTGCCACCATTAAATGTGGCAAAAACTTGATTCCTAGGGAGAGCCATATGAAATAATGGTCTATTCAATTGAATTGATGGAATCCTAGGCTATGATCTATCAACTGGAGGAGTAGAAAAGGATCTAGAAGGTTTATGTGTTACTTTTGAACACCTAACTGGTGATAAAGAGAGTTTATTTCTTTTTCTTCTAGGATTTCAAAGAGAGAATTGAGTAAAGTGAAAATTACATCTAGAAGATGCCTTTTTTTGAACTCTAGGCATGAATTACAACAAAACTGATCTGAAAACCAAAATGTGGAGATGGAGTCGCCAAGTTCTTGAATGTGAGCCTCTTTAAGGCTAAAATGTTAAGAGCAACATTAGCCTCTTAGCATCGAAGTTGAAGTCCTTTGTAGTGCCTCTCCCATTTGACTTTTGTAAGTCATCCTGATGGATGCACCCTTGCTGATCTTTTGTTGTGATGGATCATGATTGTGACCCTGAGTGGTCTACACCGTTGAGGTGTTTGGATTTATGTTTCTTTATCAGTTGCATTGATTATTCTTTTGTCTGATCTTTGAGATTATGATGTGATTTTTGGTTCACTGAGGTTTGTGCCAGTGGTTACCAGGATCGATGTGGTATCATGACGTTGTTCCGTGATTACCCTGAGATGTGTGCAGAGATTGCACTATGTTCTTTTACCATGCTACACTGGACTGGGTTCCTGTAGCAGTGGTTAGTCATGTTTATGACTGTGTTTGCTTATGTGTTTTAAATGCCTTTTTAATGTAGAGTAATCAATCATTATTAAATGCATACGTAATTAAATGGATTGTTCATGTGGGATTAATTGGTTATGTGTTGCGGGCATTTACCTTGTTATATTTCTGATTAGAGAGATATTTGTTACTCATGTTATGTTTACATTTGAGATGACCTGAGGGTCAAATGTTACTCTTTGATTCCAGTATCATAGATATTAGACTACTATGTTGTTTAGTTAATCATATTGCATGATGATGCCATTTTGAGATGACAGTGTGTTTTATGATGATATCTGGTTATCTAGTATTTGGACATACCTCTTATTATGTTATGTGATGGATTTAATGCTATGGTTATTTACTTCATTCCTGCATTGTTATGCTTTATGTGAACGTGAGTGATGTAAATAGATTATTTTAATATAATTAAATAAATGGTTAAATTAGGTGATTTAATGCATTTATTGCTTCGGCTATGTTATTATATGCAATTGCACTTGATCCTATTGTTTAGTGTGCAAAATTTATATCCCTAGCAGTGGCACATGGAGTTATTGATTCAACCATTCATATTTTACCAATGTCGTCCTTATATGGCCGATGTATCCTTTATTAAATGTTTAATTTAAACCTTTCGGTGATTATTAAATTCGAACTCATTTGCATTATGTGATTAGACCAGTAAGCATGTCTATGCATTTAGAGTTTCGCTTTGTCGCGAAAGTTATTTAGGAGATTTATGTGTTTTTGGGTTTTCGGGCTTTTTAATTGTTTTATTTTAATTTCTGGCAGCTTTTCCATAGATGAATTTCTATTTATAGGAATAGCCTATTTTCGTTTGGGTCGATTCGGGGTTCAACTAGATTGGCTGGTTAAATGCCCTAATTGATTATTCACCCGAAAAGTGAATAAGTATCCAAAAAGGAATTTAATTCCTCACTTCTCACTTTCAAATTGGAAAGTTGGAGAGTAAAACCCAAAATCCTCTTCATGAGGATTTACTATTTTGTTCGTTGTGGGAGCTACGAGCGTGAGATCGTCGCGAGGTTGGGCTCGTTGGATCCAGCTCGGGGAAACCTTGGATTGCCGCGATTTTCAGCTACTTCTGCAGGATATTTATTTTATAGTTCAGATTCCTATTTTGCCCTTTTGGCTGTGAGGTAGGGCTTTCCCATTTTATTGTTTCTGCTTCTATTTTGGGTAGTCGTTTGTTTGGAGGCTGAGAACTAGTGTTCCCCTCCATTTCTGTATGTTAGTTCTACCCGGTTTGGCGAGTATGAACATTTCCTTGTTTTTTGGGATGAGGGTTTGGAGTTTTGCACCGTTATGCTGGTTGTTTTTGCATACGGTGTCCGATTTCATTTATTTTTGGATTTTTGGGGTTTTTGAACCCAAAGGCCAAATGGGTTTTAATTTTGAAGTTTTTCCAAAATTTGGGATTTTTACCTTGTTTTGTGTGCCACCCTGTTTTTTCGAGTTTTCTTGGCACAATGTGGGTTGTGGACTTGGATGATCCGTTTGGATATCAGTCAGACCACTTTTGCACTTTTATGTTGCATTGAGATGTGTGTTGCATTCGTACTCCCGACGTTGTGTTCGGTTGAGTGATTTTATACTCGTTATGATTTTCTTTTGGACCTTTGCCTTGTTTCATGGACATTGGGATTCGTGTAGAATCCATACTCTCAGATTGAGGTCGGTTGAGTAAGTTCATGTCTTTTGGTCTTGTTCATCATTGGGATTCGTGTAGAATCCATATTCTTGGATTGAGGCCGGTTGAGTGATTTCATGATGTATGATTTTATTGGCTTTGGGATTCCTGTAGAATCCGTCCTTCCCGTGTTGCTTTCAGTTGGGTGTTTTCTTTGCATTGTGTTCTCATTCCTGTCCTTGTGTTATGATCTTCGTGATGGTGGTGTGCCACACACGCGTACGTACGCGTACATTTGTTGGGTGACTTGCGAGGTCGGTTCTTCTATGGATTTGTCGGAAGTTATGATCATTGGGGTTGGGATGGGAGTATGCATGCCCACGGGCACTTGTCGTAGGATGAGCATGGGTAGGGTAGGGTAGCATATGGAGGGGGCTTCTATCCTGTAACCTGGTGACTACTTCCAGGTTGGCAAAGGAAGTTTTATATAAGTGATAATTAAATTAAAACTTTGGGTGGTAATAAATACAAGATAATTAAAATGTGTGGGTTGTGCGCCTTCTGTCGTGAAGAGTAGCTGCCCTAGGTTGTGCGCCTTCTATTGAGAAGAGTAGCTGCCTATACTAGCTTGGGCTTGTCGATGCCAAGTGACTCTCCATGATGTCAGCCCCTACTTAGCATCCTTTTGAGTGTCTGACCAGGACTTGTACTCCTTGCATTGTCTTAGGTTCTTGGTTGCAACCATCATACTGTCTGGTGTGAGTGTTAGCCTTGGATGTTGTGCTTTATGTGTGTTTGTGGTTGGATCATTATCTCCATCAGCACGACGGGTGTGGACCTACAGGTGCCATGTGGTTGGGAGGCGTAGCTACCTTCACCACTGTTAGGGATTGGTGTATAAAGATGATCTTTTGTCCTAGTGCGATCATTGCTGGATGTCTTCACTTGGTACTTCGGGTTCCGGAGTATGCTTCCTTGTGATTTATGCTTTCATTGGGATGCTTATATATCATGTTTAGATGATGTTAGTTTATTTGATGCATTCCCTTACCATGATGGTTAGCATATGATTAGATGATGTTATTTGCTTTAGTAGTATATTTGTTGCTTACTGTTGTTTAGCATGTGATAGGTGATGTTATCTACTGTAGGATTATCTTATGCTTTTCTACTAGCATGTTAGATTTCCTTATGCTTATATTGTGCATGTTTTTAGTAGTGACATCCCTATTACGACAGTACTAACGATCTGGTCGGTGGCTTGGGATGTTACGCGCGGGGGATGGCTAGGACCCACGATGGTCTTATGATGCTATTGATGGTTGGGAGGAACCGCGTACTTAGTTTTGTTGTTTTTTTCCTGAGATGTATTTCTGTACATTGCAATGTTGCTTTTGTTCTCTGCAATGTTTATTTCAGTGTGTTCTTTGCTGCTGTACTTTAGATGGATGGATGTTCTCCTTTTTGTGTTGTTCTTGCACTCGAGTGTTCATTCCTCGAGCCTTTGTGGATTCGGTACTCCCTGGTGTGGAGGTTCTTTGCTCTAATTTTGGTCCTTTTTGCTTCTGGGAGTGTTTTTGTGTTTCTATGGGCGACATTTGTTCAGCATGGTGCGACACTTTAAAAAGTATCGCACGCCCATGCAAACTATGTCGTACGACACTGTAAAGTATCGCGCACCTTCTTGAGAAATGTCGTACGATACTGGAAGAGTGTCGCATGCCTTCTTGAGAAATGTTGTACGATGCTGAAAAGTGTCGCGCACCTTCTTGAGAAATGTTGTACGACACTGGAAGAGTGTCGCACGCCTTAAGGAGAAGTATCACCCTCCCTTAGTAAAAAGTGTCGCACGATTTTTGTGAAAAACCTGCGCGTGCCAATAGCGGGCACTTTTTGTATTGTTCTAATCTTTTTGAGAGTTGATCTAGATACCCTTTTCGGCGTTCTTCAAGCCTATGTTGTTGCATTTTGAATTCTGTCAGTTTCTCTTGAAATCGAGTTTTCGCGTTTCTGTTTTTGTCTCTTGGGGTTTAAAATATATCATTTAAGTATAAGTTGCTTATACTTAAGATATATTTTAATATATGCGACAAATCGTTTGAGATAGGTTTCAGACCTCTCGGAGATAAGTTATGGATTCTAGGAATTTTCAAGGCTTCAGGATTTCAGGCTTAGCAAAATTTCAGGATTCTGCATTTTACCCCAGCTTGGTGTTTTGTTGGCGAGTGGTCACTTCTTGTGTCCTCATCTTCTTGTGGTGGTTGTTGGCTTTTGTTTGGGTGTGTCAGTTGGGTAGTGGCGTTCGAAGATTCGTTGGTTTCTGGGATTGTGTTGAAGTCTTCCGTTGTGATCTTTGTGATCCCTGTATGATGTTGTCTTGTGCATTCATACTTGCAAAAAAAATAAAAAATCTTGGCTTGATTTGAATCCTTGTTTCCAAGGATCTCCGGGTGGGGCATTACATCTGGTATCAGAGCCCATGTTCAAACATTGGGATCTTTGTGTTATGTTGCCCTTGTAGTTGTTGTTGCATTGGTTGAGTACGAGTGTCTTGGTGAGAACTCGTGATTTTGTTGCTTTGGTATCTACTCATGATGGACTTGCTTGTCCAGTAGATGCAACTAGAGCAGTGTGTGGAGAGGGAAGTGAGTCTTCCTGGTTTTTTTAGCGGTATCGATGTGCCTTGGTTGGTTGGTTGCTTGTGTGACCCTTTTTGGATGGAACCACTGATTGGTGTCCATGTGTTGGCTTTGAGTGCCTCTTTTTGTTCTCCTTGTGGAGTAGGTGCATTGTTTCCCTGTTTTCTCCTATTGTTAGTAAACGAACGAATCTTATTGTGATTCTTTATTTTGTTGTTATAATGATGAAATGGTTCCTTTCATTGTAAATGAGTGTTTATTGTGAATCATTGCAAAGTTGTAGTTTTGCATTATATATTTGGGTTAATGACTTAAGTCCCCAATCTGATTGTTTCTTAAGCTTATGTAAAACTGTATTAATTTGATGGATATCTAAATGTTGCATTGCATGGAAATTATTGTTGTCTGCATATGCATGATATTACTGATGGTATACTATTTGATGTGTGTGAGTGTGTTCTCTAACATTGCTAGGATGATGTATTCCTTAGCATTGTGTGGTGATTTATCCCTCTTGTGTGACTGTACTCAGTCATCACTTGTAATGTGATTTGTTTGATGCCTTATTTTATTTGGCTGGAGGTGCTTTCCTCATGTTGTTGGGCAAGCATTGGTTTTCAGTATTTTTTTTCCCTCTCTTGGAGTAGTCATCAAATTTTATCTATCGCTCTCTTTGTGACAGTTGTCACATTTGACTTATTGTTGAAGTGAGCTCTTTTTAGTACTTACTGTTGGAATTGTCAATTCGCCCATTTGGGCTTTTGATTGTGTTTCTTGATGACTATTCTAGATGTGTTTTACTGCTGCCCAATTGTGTGTTGTGACTCTATCATGTTCATCTTGAACCTCTGGTAGTACATTCAAGGGATAATCTCATGGAGGACATGCTAGTGTGTCTTTGATAGATTTAAAGTTGTTAATGTAATTGAACGGTTTTAAAGATGAGTAAACGTAGTGTATTCTTGAAAGAAATTGAAAGGTATGTACTTGTTCTATAGTGGCTCTTGGACCCTTGCTTGAAAATCTTTCAGTTCATTATGCATTAGTACTTATGTTATGCTTAATTAATGAATTTATGAAAGAAAAGTAATGATGGTTTCAATGTGTGATTTACCTTTCTTTCCATGCCTTATGTTGTTTTGGGCATGTGTGCTCTTGTGTGGATTTGGACATTTCATTTGTTGCTTGTCTTGGTGACCAAGGCTATTGGTTTTGTCTTTGTTGTTTTGATTTGAGTGGTGGCTCAGATCGTAGGTCTTGGTCTCTCTTAGCTTCTTCTTGTTGTAGTCCATGTCGATATCTTTTCGACGCTTTTCAAAAGGATTCAATTCGAGTCTGGCTGTGAGGCTATGGCTTTTGGAGTTGTTGATCGATGTTCCAAGTATCTTTTTGAGTAGAGGCCAATTCAATCATGACATATCGTATTTGTGGTCATTGGAGAAGTTTAACTCCTTATGTTATTCATAATGGAAGAGTTATCTTGTCTTCATAATCTACTAGGTACTTGTTGGAGTTCATGCTTGGGTTTTTGTGTTCCCTATTGCACTGAACCACCCTTGTGAGGTGTAGTGTGGTTTGTGAGCGTTCCTTGTTGTGGATGATGTTGCCTTATCGTTTGGGAGTGACTCAGTTCTTTGATGAGTCTACATTCTCCTTTCTAGATGTTGACCTTGGCACATCTCTGTATTCTTTCTCTCTTGTGAGAGTAGGCTAGTGTGGTTATGTCACTAGCTTAGTTAGTGTTTTTAGGTGAGTATATTGATGGTTGGTGAAATTGTGAGTTTCCTAACGCATCATGGAATGGTTAGTGTAGAGGTTGAGAGAGAGACTCCCTCTCAGTCCTAATACTCTATAGTATCCTTCTCCCTAAGCTTATATCTTCATGTGGATTGTCTTAGTCAAGTTTTCTCATTAACTGTTGACTTGAGGCTAGAGATTGAGTTTAGCGGTAGATTGGGTGTAGTTTTCCTAGCATGGTGTTGGAGGGACATGGTATCGTTGGACACATGTTACCATCTTGTGAGTTGGTATGCAGACATTTGATGATTGTGTCCACTGACTCAAATATTTACAACTTTTATTTTTAAAGAGTTCAAGCATAACTCAAATGTTTACATGAAGTTCAAACTTTGAGAAGAATAGAGTTAGATAATAGAGGAGCATAAAAAAAAGAAAAAAGAGATATGCTCATGAAGTACAACTTGCATGTAGAAGTGATAAGAAAGAACCCAAATGAATGCACCAAGCTGTAAGAGGGATCTAATAAAAAATAATTGATCATTACAAGCAACAAAGAGGCATGAAGATATATTGGTGTCATAAAACAAGGACCAAGAAGTCGCTTAGCATTAAAGGATTAGCCTTGAAGATGTGTGTTGAACATAAGAGATCAAATCGTGCCACTATCAAAAAATGTGGGAAGGGATAACTTGCAATATTAACCCACCTGCATATACATGTAGAGTTGAGCCATGTGAAAAAGATCAAATCTATCCCAAAAGTGGTGGACCACTAATGTAGATATTTCCATTTAAAATGGATGGCCTAGATGCTGCAAAAACCTCCCAATGAATGATTAAAACACAATTGTTGATGAAGAAACCTTTTAATTTGATGGTCGATGCATTTCCTGATGCACAGTGAAAGAAACAAAATATACTTTTTCTATTTTGCAGGCCAACCAAAATGACCTTTGCGAAATAGTGCAATGGGATAACACAAAACTCAGCAAAAGAAAAAACTAAGTCACTCAGCCAAAGACCAGACTGAGCTAGTAACCAAGTCACTCAGTAATAGAAAAGATCGAGCCACTCGGCCAAAGAACACTATGGAAAACACAAAAAATTAACTGCCAATTGACGTGTTAAACCACCAAAGGATCCAGCCCATTGAAGATCTCTCAGTTTGGTTATCAGTGATGTGTTGAATGGGCACAAAAATAGCCAATTCTCATACAAATCAATGTTCATTTTAAAATCCAAAGTACTATTCCTTCATAGTTAATCATGCAAGCTCATTTACCAACTTAATCATGGATACTAATCATGAGTTCACATTCACATTTGCTAACTTGAAGGTTTTTTTCATTTGTTGTGACTTGGAAGGATACATGTCCGAAAAGGGTACTCAAATATATGATGATCTAGTTTAATACACAAGTGGAAGTACTCATTGTCCCAAAAATGAATAACTAGAAGTGATTCAACCTCCCTCATATGACTCGATACCCAAAGCAACTCTCTAGATTTGACTAAAGATAGCCTAAAGGTGACTCAAGATCCTTGAGTCTCAAAATGTGACTTAGGAATTACAAGGAGCGATCCAAGATATTAAAAGTGACTCAAGATATCCCAGATGTGACTTTTTGATGTTTGGCCTAAGAATAAAAGATAAATAGGTCATAAAAGTAACTAAATCTATACTAGGGAGCACCAAAAATGTGTGAATCAAGGAGGTAGACACTCAAATTTATCAATACATAAAATACATTTGCAAAAGCATCTAGATCATCTATTATTTAAATTACATGTTCTAATTGTAGATGCTAAAAAATGGTTCATGTCTACTATTTCATCACTTTTTAATACTAACAGTCCCATTTTATCATTTCACTAATTTTGATCTTTTGGCCAACTTGATCATCATTTGAGCATATTTTGACATTGTGATGTGAATATCAGGATTTAACTGTGTGATTTTTGAGTCAAACTTGATGACCAATGTTTCATGAGTAGTGATTCAACATGAATCCATCTCTCATGAGAATAAATGGAACACTTAGCACTCATTGGATCTAGGTGATGCTCACAGGGGTGAAGCACCGGGACTTCCCAGGAGGTCACCTATCCCAGTAGTTAAGCGCGCTCAGGCTGGAGTAGTACTGGGATGGGTGACCTCCCGGGAAGTCCCGGTGCTTCACCCCTGTGAGCATCACCTAGATCTAATGAGTGCTAAGTGTTCCATTTATTCTCATGAGAGATGGATTCATGTTGAATCACTACTCATGAAACATGGGTCATCGAGTTTGACTCAAAAATCACACAGTTAAATCCTGATATTCACATCACAATTTGACTAGCTGTGGAAATCATCTCCTACTTATCAATATTTTGACACGTTCATCATTCTCACCCCCTTTTCAAATCAATTGGAGATCACTTCAGACTTGATTCCTATTTTATCTAAACTTTTCAAAATTGATTGTAAATCATTTCAACATCATCAGAATCTCATCTGATCAACTCTAAACCACTCCAATGTCATCAAAATCCCTTCTAACTAACCCTAAACCATTCCAGATCAACCTTGAACCATCTTGAATCACCCTTAAAATGTTCTAAGTCAACCCTAATTGATTTGAAACATGTTAAACATCCCTAATCAATCATCATTTATCTAGTCCTAGGCATTTTCATATCCCTCAATGCCTTTTCAATCTATCAAATCTATCAAATCTAACCTTAGCACCGACATGTCCCTCAATGCTAGGTTAACCTGTCATTTTTATCATCATTTTTGAGTCCCTCAGTGTTGGATCATGGTCTTATCCAATCAATTTAATAGCATTGACTATGTTTGTTGATGTTATTATAATTAATCTTATCAATCAACTTTAATCTCATGGCATTTATAATGTATATTAAATGTCACATGTCCTTAATCCATGTCATATGTCCTTGAAATGTCATCAATCGTAATCATCCAATCAATTTGATCATGGCTTTGATCTACCCACCATCATCCTAGTCAATCTTTATAATCAACACAATTCATCGAAAGGGTAATCCTGCATTTATCAAATTGGCTAATCATTTACTAATTCATCCTTTAGGATTAGATAACCCATAATCTATTCCTATGTCATTTCAATCATTTTGTTCATCCCACTTTACTAATTATTCTTATAGACCAATGTTATCAATTAATTAGTTGATCCATTTTGTGAATTATGAGAATTCTTAATTTCCTAATTCCTATTTTCCCATTTCTAATTTCTAATTTACTAATTTCCATTTGTGTGGAATTATGAATTTTTAATTTGAAATTCCACCAAGTCCTGACACATGGCCATAATGCATCATATATTCTCTTTCTATACGTGGTTAATATGTGTCATATTTGACATATATTCTTTCTTACACATGACTATAATAAAGCCACATTTGTCATAGATTCTTGTCTACACATGGCTATGAGGTGTCATAAGCTTATTATCGATTATCTTCTACTTTTTGTCATGTTGACTTATATGTGTCATAAAATCTTATATATGACATATTATGTCATATTTGTCATAGATATTCCAAGGAATATTGTGCCAAATTGCAAACTTGAAATGACAAATGTCCATCTCCTCATTCATGTCTAACTTCTTGCATTTTGGCTATGAATTTAACCATTTTTCACTCATTTGACTCTTCACCACACTTATAGTATTTTCCCCATCATTCATCACAATATTTTGTCATTTTATTTTTCCTTCAACTATAGGTATACTATAGGAAATTGAAGCTACATCAACATCAACAATGGAATGAAAGGAGAACATGGAAACTACATTTGAAATGGAGTTTTTGATTTTTTTAATCTCTTTGTTTTCAATGGTTCTCATGGTGGACTAGGATAGTTATCATATGTTATTTGAGTTTGTGGTTTGTCATAAGTATGTTATCCCACCTATTTTCTAGTCCTATAATTGGTGAACCCAACGTAAAACATGCTTACTAACTTGGGTTTTCTTTGTTTGTGCTTGTAGGTCATATATTGCATACATGCCCTTTAAGTCTACCATGTTTCAACCTATTTTACCAAGTTTCCACCTATTTTACCAAGTTGCACACCCTAGGTGTGCACTTAGTATTGTTTGTGTGCACTTCGTAACCACGGAGTCCATTTTAGGTTCTAAAGTCCCAAATTGCATTTACACAACTTGCATTGTATTGCTAAACCCTAAAACCCAAAAAAACACATTGTGCATACATACTTTTCATTTTTGTCACCTGAACACTTTATTTACTAACTACACCCTTTTGGGATCCAAGTTGCACACCCTAGGTGGGCACTTGGTGGTGTTTGGGCATAGTTGGTCTTGTAGGTGCATACTTGGTATACAAGAAGTCCATTTCATAGTCTAGAATCCCCCATTACATTTGCATACTTAGGTATCATGCCAGCTCTCACAAGGATACGGTCAACTAAAAGACTAGAAGACCTATATCAACCATCTTTTTTCTCAATAAAAAGCACAACCAACAACTCTTCCAAGACAAAAGAAAATCAAGAAACCTCAACAAACTTATAACACAAAGTGAACCGACTAAACATGTATCCTCCAAGAAGTGACCCTCAAGGCATAAGACAAAAAAAATCCTCAATGTCATATCCAACATGAAATTCCCTCTTAACACATCACCTACACATGGAATTGTTCAATGGAGTCCTGAATTTGAGCCTATATTCATAAATATACCACTTGGATGTGGAAGTGTACCTACAACACTCGAAGATGAACATACCCATTCATTTGAATCTAGCACAACTAACACAAGTACCTTTAATCCTTCAAACATGCAACAAGGTACCCTTCATTTAAAAGATAATTCTAACACATACTATGGTATTCTCGATGAATAAATGACTAAAGCATGTCAAGATAAAACCTTTCAAAAGAACTTCAAACTCTTGGTGGCCCAAGAAATCATAAAGTTTAACACCAACTTGGAGGGACCTAAGTCTAAGAGTCAATAAAACCCTACATTCAATAACATACAACTTATGATCACATAGACTTAGATAAGGGGAAGAAACCTTTGGAATTCTCAACTACAAAGGTAACACCTAAGGGATCTCACCAAGAGTCAACTATTGAGATTCTCCAAGGTACCTTTGAACATAACAACATCAACCCCCTATTTGATGAACCTCTGTCACTAATGGAAACGATACACTTTTAAAGTAATCTAAGAGGACATGAAGGAATGATCTTAACCAAATAATGTAACAACAAGAAATACGCAAGGGTACTTGCACCATAGGGATGAAAAATACCTCCTTTGGAAGAAAACCAACAAGGTGCCCCCTTCTTCCTAACATCAGATAACATGGGACCCCCTTATGAATGCATCATGTGAAACATCAACTATTGTTGTAAGTGCACCCATTGAACCATAAAGAAAGAGTCTCATTGACATCTCACTAATCCCAACAAGTAATGTGACCCATTTTCAAGTAAGCATGATGTCCCAAGATGAAGCATCAAACCCACAAACATATCAAGTCAAGGATCCCAAATCAATGCTCACATCTAAGGGACATAGTCAACATTCAAAGCAACAACAACAACATTAAGTGGTAAAAGGACCCAATGTTCCTAACACATAACATATTCAAAATCCACTTGATATACATATGATATATCAATAGTAATTCCAACAACAACAAGCAATCTTTGTGAAGCAATAAGAGAAATTAAGACAACAATTGGAATATCAACAACTATTGGAACAATATATTTCATACCAACAACAATTGTTACAACACCAACGTGTGCCACAACAAGCTCAACAAATACCTCTACAGCAGCAGTCTCAGTCATGACCATATGTTCAACAAATAGAGGTACCTCAACAAAAATCACAACCAATGGCACAAAAAGTACAACAAGGATCTTTCTATCCTCAAGGTGCCAACATACCTCCACCTCCTTGTGATACATCTCTAGATTCTTTAGATACATATACATATGAACTAAGTAGACATAGTTCTCACCATAGTAAAAGATCTACATGAAGACACACAAAAATTAAAGAAAGAACTAATGTTGAACAACATAATGATGATTTGATGCACTATTTCAGACAATTGGCTAAGTAATTTTAGGCATTAGGAGTCCAAAAGAAGAAAATTCTATACATGAAATGCAATTTATGTCCTAACCCCATTGGCAAGAGTCTATATATGCCTCCATTTCCAAGACATTACGGAGCACCAAGATTTGAGAAATATCAAGGAAAAGGTAACTCACTTGACCATATCAAAGAATTTTGTGCCTCTTATCCCAAGCTTAGTGATGAACCAACATATGTTATGAGATTATTCTCTTGTTCTCTTGGTGGACCAATAATTGAATGGTATTCTAAATTGCCTAGCAATATAAAACCCTGGTGTGAACTAGCAGACAACTTCATATCCCATTTTTCTTTTAACATAACAAATGAGTGACATCATCTGATTTGTGCTCAACAAAGAAAAAGCAAGGAGAACCATTTATGACAAAAAATTTTATGTTGGAGAAACCTTGTTATTCAATGCTCATTAGATATTCTAGAAGAACAACAACTCAACCTATGCATTGAGAACCTAGTCCGTGATCTAATATATGAACTTAAGATTAAGAGTCCTAGCATTATTGCCAAATTAATGATAAAGGGAGTCAACATTAAATATGCTCTCATTCATAAAGGCACTCTAAAGACAAACAAAGATAATACCAACATAGACTCATCTACTGAAAAGGTAGAGTTATCCAAAAATATGAATGTCACAAATGATGGTATTGTTGATGCATGAAAAATTAGCATGACACAACCTTAGATTACCCTTGAGGGTTGCAAACCTCTAACTAAGCACCACTTCAACACCAGACAATTGATACCTCAACACAAGAAAGACCTCAAAGACATCCCAGGAATAAAGACAAATAATTTACACCCTGGGGATACCACTTGAGACCACACTTCAACAGTTTCTCAAAAAACAACTTCTTATAGTTACCCCCAATTAAGGATGAAGCAATAAACAAAGCCCCTTGGTGGGATGAAGACAAGTTTTGTGACTACCATCATATAAAGGGACACAAGACCACTTCATGTTTCCATCTTAAATATGATATCCAAGATCTAATCGATGATGGAGTGGTAATCATAGACCCTTCATTATTGTCCTACAACTTTGATCATACCATTTTCAAGGATCCTTTGGGAAACCATGATAAAGGGAAAGCCTCCAACTCAAATTCAAACTCTCCAGCTAATGTCAATACACTCACACTAGATATGACTACACCATCAATTGCTTTAATGAGTCTGACTCATGCATGTTTACATTTACCTTAAAGAAAAAAGATCCTTGTTGTACTATTACCATGCATTATACCAAGATGACCTTACCTGGAACCCCTACTAGACCTATAGCTCCTAGTAGACCTATTGATCCAAAAAGACCTAACACTTATTCTGATTGCAACCTTGTTGACCAACTTGGCTAGACTCCCACACAAATATCCATCCTAGATTTTCTATGCTCATCTCCCCAACATCAAAAGATCCTTGACCAAGTCCTAAAAAATTTGGTAGTACCTAATAACATTGATGTTGCCCAATTCCAAGTCATGACTAGGAACTTGTCTGCATCACAATATATCACCTTTTCACCTCGAGACATCCCTAGAGATAGACCTAATCATAATGATCCTCTCCATCTCAAGGTCTTCATACATAAAGCTAAGGCCAGATGTTTCTTGGTAGATGGTGGAGTAGGACTAAACATTTGTACCATAAAACTTATCAAAGGCCTTGATTACTCTGAAGAGGATGTGGATCCTTCCTGTAGAATAACAATAAAAGCCTATGATGATGGTTAATGTTTCTCCAAGAGTGTCATCGTATTACCTAATAGACTTGGCCCTGCAATTAAGAACGCATTATTTTAAGTCATACACATTGAAATGAACTGCAATATGATATTGAGATGTCCTTAGATTCATTCCATGAAAGCGGTACCTTTTGCATATCACCAGTGTCACTAAAACTCCACCTATTCCTTGAACCCGTCTTGAATCTTGTCACAAAATACTGTGTGACCCAAGTCTTCTTGCTTTTGAATATGGAGCCCATGATCCATATGGCAGTGAAACCCACATCTTTACCTTTGGCCAAAGCTTATTTAAATCCGATGATGCCATTTCCCTATTCCACCCCAAACTCATTAATTAGGACCAATAATGACCACTGACTTTTAATTGATCCAAAAATGATGAAGTGATTGCAAAATTATTTGAACTCCATGAAGGAATACCATGAGGGGACAACAACTTAGACTTTTCCATTGACTTAAACATCGTGACATATTTTGAGGAGTCAACTCCATCTTTTAGTCATAAAATTGAAGACAAGGGAAAAAATGACAATAGTAGGTCTCTTGGTGAAAATTGAAAGGCACCGTTAGACTGTAAAAAAGTAAAATAAAGGACATATCAGAGGTTGAAAACCTCTTTGACGCATCCAAGCATGGAATATTGTACAAACCCTAACTCAGAGAAAAGTTAGCCTTGCTTATTGAAATGATAATTTTATTTTTTGGGAACATTTGACAATCCTAAGGTCATAGACTTTGCAGCCTCATTGTCAAAAGAAAAGAAGGATGAATTTGTCAAATTCTTTCTGGAGAGACATATTAAATTTTCCTAGTCTTATGCAGACATGCTAGGATTAGATCCTAAACTAGTTATTCATCATTTTCCATTAAACCTAGGAGCAAAACCAGTAAAGCAAAATTTGAGAAAAATGTATCACCAAGTAGCTCTCCTTGTGAATGCAAAATTGAAGAAACTATTGGATGTAGGCTTCATAAGACCCATTGACTATGTAGAGTGGATATCTAATCTAGTACCTATGAGAAAACACTCTGGGGGCATCTGATTATGTATATATTCATGTGATCTCAACAAAGCATATCCTAAAGATGACTTTCCATTGCCAAATATAGATATCATCATAGATATGACAGTTGGATATGGGATGCTATTATTGATGGATGGATTCTAAGGATATAATCAGGTCAAAATAGCTCTTGAAGATCAATATAAAATATTTTTCACATGTCCTTGGGGAATGCACTGTTAAAATGTCATACCTTTTGGCCTTAAAAATGTGGAGGCAACATACCAAAGAGCAATGAATACTATCTTCAATGATTACATGCACATCTTAATGTTAGGATCAACCATGGACATAAATAACAATTACATGCAAATATAACCAATATCATAAAATAATAAATCCCACAAAAGAGAACACAAGACACAAAGATTCAACATGGTTCACCCAATCCTTGGGCTATGCGCACCAATAATAAGTCCAATATTATTATTATCTAGTAATTACAATCTACAATCCCTTACAATTCAATACCATTATAAGAGGCTATAATCTCATCATACATTATGAAATCCCTAACCCTGAGCCATTTTATACAAGCTTTTGTCACTTACAAAATTAAGGCTAGAATAAATCATCCCATAGAAAAATAACAGTCAACACCTTTTACAATAGTAGAGTCATTTTTTTCTCGGGGGCGTTGTCCCCAAAATCCCCCACAAGGGTATTGGCCCTCAACCCCACCCTGTACTATGATAGCGAGCGCACTTGGGGTACTGCCCCTTGACCCTGTCTTGGGGGTGCTGCCCCCAAACTCCTATAGAAATAACGTTGGGGGAAATGATGTCGAGTAAAACTCTAAGTCTTATTAGGCTCCACATCACAATAATCTCCCACTTGGAGACTGATCAGATTCTACAACAATAACCTCCCACTTGGAGACTAATCATAGCGTTGCTTAATCTATAGCTTACATTGAAATATCAAACCACCCTAGACTATGTTGTTCATTTATTCTATTCAGTATAGAACCCCAACTGAAGTTGAAGAGGAGTTCATCCTCTCCCTTATGATTGCTTTTGTAAACATATTTGCTAGGTTATCATTTGTATGTATCTTCTCCATTTTTTACTATCCATCATCCAAAATTGATTGAATAAAATGGTACTACAACTATATGTGTTTCATCTTTGAAAGTAGAGCAAAAATCTTGGCAAGATGAATGACACTTTGGGTATCTATCAAAAAATAATTATCCCTCTATGGGTGTCCCAATTCTTCCATGAAGAACTGAATCCATATCATCTCCTTGGATGCCTTTGTAGAAACAACATACTCTACCTCTGTAGTAGATAAAGCATTAACCTTGTACAACTAAGAAATCCAACTCACTGTTATCCCACCAACAGTAAATACATAACCTATAGTACTCTGCCTGGCATCAATATCCCCTACCAAATCTGATCAATATAGCATTTTAAATCAGTAGTAGAGCCTTCAAAATGTAAACATTGATAGGATGTTCCTCTCAAATACTTAAGAATTCATTTAACTGCACTCCAATGCTTAGTTCTAGGATGACTCGTATACCTATTAACAACTCCCACTGCATGTGCAATATTTGGCCTAGTACATACCATGACATACATTAAGCTCCCTACAACTAAAGCATAAGGTACCTTGGATATCTTAGCTTCCTCTTCTGGTATCTTTGGACACATTTCCTTAGTCATTTTTAAATGACTAGGAAAAGATATGCTAACAACTTTAGCATTCTCCATAGATAAATGTTGCAACACCTTCTCAATATAATCAACTTGAGATAATATCATTTTTCTATTCTTTTTATCTCTGTAACTTTTCATACCAAAGATTTGTTTTGCTACCCAAAAATCCTTCATATAAAATGAATGCATGCTAAATGTTGGTTTAACCCCTTACTATGATCCATGTTAGACCCAACTACAAGCATATCATCAATATATAAATATAAAAGAATGTAGTTGTCATCATCCAACCTCTTAAAATAAACATAATGATCTAAATGACACCTACTATATCCACGCTCATTTAAAATCTCCAATTTCTCCTATCTTGCACATGTAACAGGATCACACATTGTGCACCATGATAACATGTAGAGGAATAGATGAAAACACACCACATGCATCTCCAGTCATCGCAATCTCAAGATAAGCCTTGAACTTAGGTGGGGGGTTATCCATCATTTCTCACTATTTGTGCATTACTATCCTTCAATGCCTCCTTTCCACTCACAGATGCAACATATGCTATTTTGAACTAGGCTTTTGAACTTTAGAAAAAAATACAAAGAAACCAAACTCGGTTTAAATATGCTTAGCAAACCTTACTTACTTCTTCCCACTATTTTCGATGACACACACAAGATCCTTTCAAACTTCTCACAGATTGCTTTGAATCACCTAGGAATCACTCTGCAAACTCAAAATCAATGGGTGAATAAAGAAATGAACATAAAATTCACTATATACCCTTAAATGATCAAGATACCTTTGCATTTATTATTTTGTACTCATGGTAGGTATACACATTGTGTATGATAATTGTCTTGACTTTCAAAGACAACTAAATTGTTAAGTACTAGAATTTGTACCCGATATTGAATTGAATGAGTTTAGTAATCCTAGTATAACATGGGAATCAATTCTACATGGGACATGCAATGAAGTGAGACCTCTGGTTTCTAGGCTGGTTCCTATCAAATGCTTCACTTAAAACTTGAAAACTTATGAGGGAAAGAGATAGAAAGCTACGAAAAAGAAAAATTAAACCTATGGTGATTGCACCTAAAGTTTGAAATGATGACATTCAGATAAACTCTAACACTTGAAACCCAAAAGATCAGTAATAGATTCGTACAACGTGCCTCTATGATGCATGCACATCAGTGTTTTGCAGAAAAGTATAAATGCATACTTGCCCAGTAAAGGAAAAGATAACTTTCACAATAATGAACTATGACATCCATGTAACATAATCTACAACTTGCACATTGCACTCTTTATAGAATAGGCATAACAGTGAGACAAAGCTGAAGGAAAAGAAGAATTTTACTTAACAGCTTGATCCAATCACATTAATACAGAACTCCATAACTAGCAAGAAGGTGATAAAACTCATAAAAAATGGTGTCCAAGGTGATCTCTGTATATATCATCAATTGAGTGACAAAAGAAATGTAAAAAAATGGCCAAAGGATAGAGAAAAATCACTAAGAGCCTACTTCTACATAACTAAGAACTACAAAGAATGAGTTGCAAAAACTCATTAAGTATAATGCTAATTCAACCAACTGGGTTGAATTCAAGGAAAAAGGCCCAAAAAAGCACCTAAAACACCTTCAAATGACATGTACTTGATTACAAGGTCAAGCCACCTCATACCTCACAATGAAAGCTCTTTTAACATCCCACTAAAAGCCTCCAAATTGAGTCAAAGCACTCCTAAATGAACTCAAGTATCTCCTAGATTCCCTCATTGAAACTCTTCCATCTTTAAAAGCATCCTCAAACTTGGCAATAATATCTTTGCTCAACTTCTATTTTTGCATTTTAATTTATTATTTAATTAATTAATTTATAATGACATCAATTAATAAATAATAATTACAATTTCTATGAAAATCCAAATATAAGAAATACTTAACAATATGATAATATCTTAATATATTTTAAAGTAACACATTATCATATTGCTTAGTATATAGTATATTAAATAAAATCTTTTATTACTATTAATATAATTACACACTAATTTCAATGTTTTAAATAATGTATAACTATAATAATAATAATAAGGAATATGACGAAAACATTCCTATATTCAATTAGACTTTTATAAGGTTGTGGATTCCAAATAAAAAGAAAAATAATTGAGAAAAACATAAAAGAGCTCTAAGAGCATCTTTCTTCCTCATTCGAAACATATGGACCTTTGAGGAAAATGTGGAGAGAGGGTTTCAAACATGCTGTTGATCTGCTATTATATGTAAATATGGAGCTTGCTTCTGAATTTTTCCACCATAAAAATCAATGCTTTTGTTACTGTTGTGACCAATGCTATCAACTTGGAGATGTTAAGCTAGAATTTTGGCATGAAATTGGGTCAACTTAGCCACGAATTTGGGCCCATTCACTACTCTATAGTTGCCTGTTGACTTGGTATTTGATGTTGTTGGAGTTTTCTGAAATTATTTCTCTTGTTCTTGGTAATTATTGTACCATAATTTTCCTCATTTCAAGGGCATGTTGCATGCTTCTCTACTATTTTTTGGCTTTAGACGACTATTAAGAGCATCAACCTTTTAAATCTGATCTTGTTGTGACTTATTCTAGAGTTTGTTGAGATTTTTATAGACCTTGGCAATGAAGTTTTACATGCTTCTAATTTAATGGCAATCTTATATGCCATACTGGAGTTACTTCGTTGCTTATTTGTAGCAATATTGATTACAAGTGTTCATGACTTGGTCTTTACAAATTTATTGGCTGTCAACTCCTAAGAAACATGGGTTTTCATCATTTAGCTGTAAGTTGTTTTAATGCACTTGGACTTCTATTTTCTTTGAAAAAGAAATCGTGCTTCTCTTGTTGTTTTACAATGAGAAAAAACTTGGCTTAGATATATATGTTTCCTTCATACTTTTAAATATATTTAGATTTGGCCTTGTTCATTGATTTCTGTATATGACCTTTCTTTCTCTATTGCCACCAATATTAATCCATCCATCTTCTTTGAAATGATGAATTTTCTCTTACCGGAGTCATTGCTCTAACACAACAATGTGAAGATCTTGTAGGGATTGCACTACTGTCCTCTTTGTGCACTTTTTTTATAACAACAAATTATTTCTTTGCACTTATCTCATTGTTGACAGATGTATTTTACTGATTTGCTTGAGGGTTTTTCAACTCTTTATTTTATTTTCCCTTGTTTTCATCTCTAGCACCATCATGGAGGTTTTTTGTCAAATTTTGATAGGGATTAAGGCTGAAATTTATTATGATTTAAGCCCTTTACTATTGTTCAAAATATATTAGATTGTGCTTCTAGAAGATGTTGGAAGGCTTGCAGCTATATACTATATTGTTGAGTTGGTAATCTTCAATATATGAGATTCTATTTGAAACATGGAATGAAATCTAGAACATTACATTTGTTTATAAGAACATAAGTTCTATCCCAGCACAATATCTTGTTGGAAATATTCAACACTATGCTAAGTTACTGAGAGGCGAGGGGTGAATTAGCAAATTCTAAAACTTATACCAATTAAATTCTTAATCCAATAAACCAATTAGCATTTAATTCATTACATCTAATCTAATTGCATGCATGAGAAACTAAAAACATGAAAGCATCCATAACACTTGAACACAAAGATTTTGGTGACCCATAAACCTTCCAAATAGAAAGTAAAATTGGGGTGGGGATGATACCCACAAACTTTAGTACTACAACATAAAGTTGTCTTGTTAAGGCTTACATTGATCACTTTTGTTGATTTGCCCTGTTAGGAGTAGTTAGGATTGCTAGGTCCACCTTGTGAGAGGATTTACAAACATACAATGAAGTATGCACTCGGTAAAGAGATTTAGAAAAGACTGTTAGGTCTACCTTGTTAGAGGATTTTGATTGGTTCACCTGTTAGGATGAAGCAGTAGATTACTGGTATGTAACTAAGTTTGCTGATAGAGATTCCTTAGTGTATTGATCACCTTCTATGATAGATTTTTCACTACTGCTCCTTGGACTGATATGGCCTTTACAATTCTTTATCTGTTGCATTCACAATACATATGCTTTCACATTCTCATTCTTGCACTTGCATTACATATATCTTCCATACCACATTGGATATGATGCAATACGTCACATATCTATCAATCCAATTTATAAAATTACAAAGTTGGCCATGACACAAGTTAACACAAAAATTACAAAGTCAACCCACATAAAGATACTCGAGTTCTGAAGACTGACTCAGTGAGGTTCTGATACTCGACATCTACTGTCAATGCTAGGCATTGTCATGCTCTTGGTAGATGTAGAAACTTGGTCCATACTGATCACTTTCAAGTAGTCTTAAACTCAATTTGCACTGGTGACTCGGTAGATATTGTGTAATTTGGAAAACACTAAATCACTTAGTTACCATGAAGTGACTCACTTAACACTGTCTTCACATTGTATGAACTGAGTACTCGATAGACACTGCAATGTTTGGTAACCACTAGCTTGGCATCAAATGAACTACGAACTTGATAACCATTGATCACTTGGTATACAATGAAATGCTCAGTTTGAACTGGTGAACTTCACACAAATTGAATCTGCTCAGTAACCACTAGAATTAGTCCAAAAGACTCGATAATAACTGTAGAAGCTTAGTGGCTACTGAATTACATGGCAAACACTGTAAATTGTTCAATGAGCTTGGTAGTTGTATAGAATTTGAACAAGTGCATGTCACTAATAACAAACTTGACTGATATGTCAACAATCTCCCTCTTTGGCATTAGCGACAAAAACACTTATTAGCCCAAAATTGAATACCTTGTATTCATCATCATGTGATACTAGCTTGGTCTATTTTTGAGATTTTTCAAAATTGATCTTTGTAAGATATATATACAGAGTATATCTATACCATAGCATATATCTCCCCCATACTATGTGATCTACTATGCACATGTACATTTTCTTTTATATACATATCTCTTCACTCATATCTCATCTCTCATATCTCATCTCCTATATCCCATCTCTCATATCTCATCCCCCCCTTTATTACAGTAACGATTTATTTGACTTATTTACATGGAGACACAAAAATGAGATAAGAATTCAGAGTGTACCTTAACGATGATTGCCAAGGTTTTATCCCAATTTTCTTGTTATACCTTGCATGTATGAATGACAATTTGCACTTAAGCTAATAGTTCTATCATGTGGTCAGCAATAGAGAATTTGTTATCTTGCATCAGGGTCTTTGAATAAACAATGTGTTTCTACATAGAATCCATGACAGGAAGGATCATATTTTGTATATCAACTAATGTGGTATGGATCCTTGCTTCTTCTCTTAGCAACTTTGCTTGTATGTTTGTCAAAAATTTGATTTTCTTAAAATGTCTAGAGCTTGAATTGGGGTCAAGTTGCAACTGCTAAGCACTTGCCTTAAGATCAGTATTAATTTTGGACAATTTGTCCTTAACTTCTTTGGTGTACTTGGTGACATCACATACCTTTGCAAAAAGTGATGACACATTGGAACATGACACCTCAAGATTGACCAAAATTTTTGAAAGCTCAACTTGGTGAATAGCTATTTGCTGAGCAATATGCTCCAACACTTTATTATTGATATTATTTTTTGCCTTTTCAACCAATTTCTCTTGTCCCTCCATGTCCTCTTTGAACTTTTGGACTACCTCTCCAAGCTAAAACTGTTATAATTATTTAGAATAACTAAGAGGAGGGGTGAATCAATTATCCAAGGTCCAATGATGTCTAATAAAACTTTTTCTACAAATCCTTAATGGTACATAACTAAAATTATCATGCATGCAATTAAACATTAAACAACCATGAAAAGTAAACATGCATCACACCATAACACTAAGGATTTGATAACCCAAAAACCCTCCAGGAATAAGAAGGTAAAACTGGAGTGGGGATGGTACCCACAAAATAACTGTGCAATTGCTTTCAACCACTTCTGATGGTCTGCCCTATTAAAGGCTACAACACATTGTTAAATGTGACCTTGTTAAAGGATTTAAGAACATTCAACTTGGAATGTCACCCTGTTAAAGGATTTACATAGAGTTGTTAGGCTCACCCAAGTCCATTGGATTTAGAGTCATCTACTCAAAAAAATCATTCATACCTCTCTAAGGATCTCCTATCCTCGTCCTAAGGATCTCTTTATCCTTCTCTTAAGGATCTCTTTATCCTTCTCCTGAGGATCTCTTTGTCCTTCTCCTGGGGATCTCTTTATCCTTTTCCTGAGGCTTATCCACCTAGCTGTTAAGCTAACCTAGCAATGTAGGGTTTCAATATCTAATACAATGGTAAGAAAGTATTAGAAGGGTTTTGACTTGATACAGATTGCAACCCTAACTGTGCAGATTTTAGATCACTTCTTCAATTCTCTTCTTTGCTTGGCTTTCCTCCTTTGTAGTGCAGGCAACTTGTTCACCTTTCAAGATCAGTATCCTTGAGTTCTTCCACTTGATATGCCAATGCAATCTCTGGTCACTTGATCAACTCAGAGTCTTGATGCTCTATTCTTACTCCTCTAGGCTTCTTCGCATGATTACACTTATGACCAACTCCCTCTCATGCATGTACACTTGATCTCTAACTTGTAACTCCTTATAAAGAAGTTTTGTTCTTCATTTCCTGCTCAAATCTTAATTTGCTCTTGAGAAAATGGTATTGTTTTTCCCTCCAAATTATTTCTTCTAGAAACTTCATGATAAATCCATTAGCATTTGCCTTGGATTGGTTTTCAAGGATTACATAGAATTCTGTGACATCTACTCATCATTCATAACTTCCAACTACTTCACAAAATTTGATGTAACAACCTTATCGTTGCTGATATAGCGAATCTTATCTTAACAAATAATGTAGCAACTCGACATCATTGGTTTACTAATGCTCGAAACCTTCTATGTTACTTGGCTTCTTAATGTTATTTACTGGTGCTCAACACCTGAAGCATTTTGGCTTTGCTCGGCACTTGATCTTCACTCGGCACCTAAAGGCTACTCAGCACCTAAAGATCACTCGGTACTTGAAGACTGCTCGACACCTGAAGATCACTCGACACTACCTAGAACTTAGTTAATCCTTACATATATGATATGTCTTAGTGTGTCCATTCTTATGTCTTAGAGTATGTCATCAATACACACTTTCATCAATGGCTTAGCTGATCCTTATACTTCATTACAACATCATAACTTCAACCTTTCTCTAGGTACTCTAGTTACATCTTATTGATTGCCACCTCCTTGTCAATCAACCAATTGATAGTATTTGGATCACTAAAGTAATTATCATTCTTGCAAGTAGCAAGTTTGACATCAATGACAAAACAATGATTGAAAACATTCTTTACCAGTTCCATTATCCTTCATTCATGATCTTTTCAATCATTTTCAACAAAAACAAAATAGGTTGAGAAGAATCAACCTCAATTCCAATAGCCTCGATCAAAATGTTCTTGGCATTATCTATGATTTTATATTCTCTATCCCTTTCCTCTCTCAATCTTTGTTGTTTGGCCTTTTGCTGAAGAAGTTCACCAAATGTGTTCATTTGATCTATAGAAAGATTATAGATATCCCATTTGGGAATTCTATTTCCTCATTTAAATTTGTATCTTCTTCTATCACCTTTCCTTTCAAAATTTTTGTACTCGGTTAAACCTTAGGCTCAACTATCCTTGCACTTATTGCCTTAGTACCCCAAATGGAAACAATTACCCATAATGGAAACAATAGTAGACATACTCGGGCTTGTTGTGAAAATTGATAATGCACTAATTGATGGAATACTAACAGAAATGCTTGAAGACTGCAAAATTGATGAAGTCAAAATTGTAGAATCCAAAACTAAAGTAGAGAAAATTGGAGAGCTTACCATGGATGAGCTCAAAATTGAAGAAGTCAAAATTGGAGAGGAGATGACTGAAGAACTTAACTGAATAGATGAAGAAGGAATTTGTAGCTCAGTCAATGAAGTGGAAGTCACTTCTGTCAATGATATGTTGAGCTGTGTTGGGGCAAAGAGTGATTGGACAATTGATGTATCTGTAGTAGTCACAACTAAACTTGCTGAAATTGTCTCCATACTTGATGTTGTCAAAAGTTTGCTGAGGGAGTGAGGAAGTGAGGCAATGACTATAGCTACTACCTTTACTAGGTTTGTCTCCTCATAATCTTGCTTTCCTTCCTCGGTAGCTTCTTCACCTTGATCTTCTTCATCTTCCTCATTATCAAAATGAGTTGCTTTTTCAACATTTTCCTCCTCATCTTTCTCCTAATCCTCTTCTTCATTAACATCCTTTACTTTAATTGGATATTCACTTGGTTTATGAAGATGATAAATGATTTTCCAAGTCTTAATTACATGCTCTATATCCTTAATCAAAATTAAGCAAGTATTAAATCTTAGAGTCATTTTCTCTTCATTTTCTTTAAAGATTCTTTTACCTCAACATCTCTTATGCTTGATAGTAACTACCTTAGGGTTTGTGCATATATGTCTTTTACTATTTGCATGGCAAAATTGCATCTTGGCTTTATTTTCTCTAGCAATTCATTAGAGATTTGAGAGGCGATTTGGTCTGGTGAGTACTTCCATTTACCCATTTTAGTCAGCACCAGTTCTTCAACTTTTTTCTGCTCTTCCTCTGTCCTCAACTAATACTTTAAAGATTTGAAATTTTTCATTCCAACAACTTCTTCCATTTTCTTTAACTTTTCTTGAAAGGTGGATGGAGATCTACTAAGAATAATGTCACTTCCTTTCTTCCGAGACCTCCTTGTGAAGACTATAGTAGATGCCTTTGTAGGCTTAGTGATGATCACCTTGCCCTTTTTCTTCAAAGGTTCTTCTTCTTCTTCTATTTCTTCTTCATCCTCTACCTTCTCTTCATCTTCACCTTTACCTTCACTTAACATGAAAGGTGCACTAGATTTTAGTTTGGCTATCCTCTTATTTCCTTTGTTAACCACCTGAGGGAGCTTTATTTCCAGCTCTATTCTTGCCTTTGCCTCTTCATAAGTACCAAAGTAAGGGGCCTTTGGATCAATAGGTTCATTGACAAGGGCTTCAATGAAATCCTTGGTCTCATCAATTTTTACCTTATAACCAAGAGGCTTGACCCACACAATTCTAGGCTTGACTACTTGGATGTATACCTTGTCACAATAAACCATGAACCAAATTTGCACGAGTTATTCTTGGAGGTTCTAATGCTTTCCATATTCTTATTGAATTGCCTCAATAATAACTCGATAAGGTTATAAGATAAATTGTTCTTCACCACTTTATATGCCTAGTCTACAACTTCATAGGATACTGTTAGAAAAAGTGATTGAAATGATAAAATATAATAAAATAAAATTGCATGAAATAATAGATTTAATCCAAGAGAGCAAGAAGAGTTTTACCATACAAATGATACAAGATCAATGGAGCAATACCAAAGATAAGCAACACAAGAGACAAGGATTTGATAAGGGGAAAGCAAAGAAAACCCCTTGTGAGTATTATGAATGAGGCAAAAGCCTAAGAATGAGAAAGAGAGAGAGAAAAAATGTAACAAAATAGCTCATTTACAATAACATCAAAAACTTGATGTGAATAATGGAGACTAGATGAAAATGAGAGAGAGAAGCACCTCTTTTAAAGAGATGAGAAAGGAGTTGCATGTCTTTGAATGTGTAACTCCCATTTCTATGAATGCCACATTCATAAAAGGTGTGTGCAAAGTGTCAAGTTCCTCTTAAGGAGGAATATCTATTTTCCTTATTAAAAGAAATACAAAAAAGAGTTGTCCTCACAAGTGGACAATAGGACAAGAATGACATGTCCTTTACATGTGGACTAGAGGACAAATAAATAATACATAAGGGATACCTTGGTTTATCCCAATAAATAAATAAATACAACCAAGGAAAGATTATTAATTTTAACACCCCCCTTTAATCTTTACTTGGGGAGATTACATCAAAGGGTATCAAACTCAAGTTCTTACGATGAAATTCAATTTTATCTCTAGAAAGAGGTTTTGTCAAAATATCAACAACTTGATCTTCACCCTTGCAATAGATGATGGACACTTTCTTTTCTTCAATGTGTTCTCTAATGAAGTGGTGGTGGAGAGAAATATGCTTTGACTTTGCATGGTAGATAGGATTCTTTGCCAAGGCTATTGCACTTTGATTGTCACAATACAAAGGTGTAGGTTCTTGTTGAGGTAGACCCAAATCTTCAAGAATTCTTCTAAGCCATAGAGCTTCTTTAGATGCATAAGTACAACTTTTATATTCAGCTTCGGTAGAACATAGAGAAACAGAGGTATCTTTCTTACTTTTCCAAGATATAGCACCTGAACCAACAAAGAAACAATAACCAAAAGTAGATTTCCCATCATTGGGATCTCCACCTAAATCAGAATCAGTAAATCCTTGTAAAGTAAAAGTAGAACTGGCATCATAAAATAAAGCTAGATTAAGAGTTCCTTTGATATATCTTAATATTCTTTTAGCTACTTTAAAGTGTGTTTGTTGAGGTTTGGACATAAATCTTGAAACTAAACCAACACTATATGCAATATCGGGTCTAGTAAGGGTGAGATAATTTAAACTTCCTACAAGTTGTCTATAAGAGGTAGCATTAACAAAAGGAGTGTTTGTATCAACCATTAACTTAGTTCCTAATTCACATGGAATAGAAACATGGTTAGAATCATTCATTTGAAACCTATCCAAAAGATCTTGAGCATACTTTCTTTGAGAAAGAAAAATGCCCTAAGGTGTTTGCCATATTTGCATTCCTAAAAAGTAATGTAAAATTCCTAAATTAGTCATTTGAAATTTTTGATTGAGTTGAGACTTAATATCAGAAATCAAGGTGTTAGAACTTGAAGTAAGAATCAAATCATCAACATATAGAATAATAATGATAATATCATCTTGAATATGTTTAATGTATAAGTTAGGATCATTTTTACTTCTATCAAAACTTTGAGAAATAAAAAAAGCATTAATTTTGAAATACCACTCTCTTGGAGATTGCTTTAAACGATAAATAGATTTCTTTAGTTTACATACTAAATGCTCATTACCTTCTTTAATAAAACCTGGTGGTTGAGCCATATAAATTTCTTCATGTAAATCACCATTTAAAAAGGCACTTTTAACATCCATTTGATGAATAGGCAAATTCATTTTTGAAGGTAAAGAAAGCACAATTTTTATAGTAGGCATTTTAGCAACTGGTGCAAAAGTTTCATTGTAATCTAAACCTTCAATTTGAGAAAATCCCCTAGCTACTAGTCTAGCTTTAAACTTACTAATTTCACTATTTGCATTGAGTTTGGTTTTATATAACCACTTGCATGAAACTAAATTCTTACCATGAGGCAAAGAGACTAAATCCCAAGTTTCATTAGAGATTAAAGTATCATATTCCTCTTCCATAGCTTTTTGCCAATGAGGTTAATCTTAGCTTGTTCAAAGGTTTGAGGATCATTAGAGTTCATAAGAGAAGTCATCAAACTATAATTACAATAATTAATTCTCCTAGGTTTAAGTCCACCAAATCTAGTAAGATAATCATCTCTTTCATTAAGTAAACTTTGAACCCATTTAGGTCTTCTCTTATTAGTAATAGATTCATCATTAGAAGAAGAGTCATGATCTATAAATGCATCATTAGTATCAACATCATTACTAGAATTAAAAGAAATAGGAGGAATAAAAGAAGACATTTGAGGAGTAGGGTTTAGAGAAAGTGCAGAGTTTAGAGAAGGAGGTTGGTCCTCCACTACTACAATATTACTTCCACTAAATTCATCATCTTGAACTTTGGAACAATCATGTACTTCATTTTCTGCAAAACAAATATCTCTTGCAATTTGAACTTTGTTAGTCAGAGGATTATAGACTCTATCACCTTTAGTATTTTCATCATACCCAACAAATATAAATGGAGAAGATTTAACATCTAATTTATGCCTTTTTTGTTTGTGTGTATGAACATAAGCAACAGATCCAAATATCTTTAAGTGTTGTAAATTGGGCTTTCTATTTGACCAAGCTTCTCCAGGAGTTATATCCCTCAAAGCCTTAGTAGGAGTTCTATTAAGAATATAAGTGGCACAAGACATAACTTCAGCCCAAAACTTATAATTCATATTTTTTGCAAGTAACATGCATCTAGCCATTTCCACAATAGTTCTATTCTTCCTTTTCACTACACCATTTTGTTGTGGTGTATAAGGAATGGTAAGCTGATGTTTAATACCAAATGATCTTAAGTAAGAATGAAAGACATTATTAACATATTCAGTACCATTATCAGTTCGAAGAATCTTTATCTTAGAATCAGATTGCCTTTCTACTAACATATGAAATTCAAAAAATGTATCAAGTACTTGATCTTTATTATGTAAGAAATATATCCAAATTCTTCTAGTAAAATCATCAATGAGAGTAAGAGCATACCTTGATCCTTGAATGGAGATATTTTCCATACATCCTAAAAGATCACTATGAATCAATTGTAACTTATGAGATGCCCTCCATGATGAACCATGGGAAAAGGGCTCCTGATGCATTTTGCCACTCATGCACCCAGTGCATGTAATCTTAGATGGAACAATATGAGGTAATCCTTCAACCATATGAGATTTTAGCATCAATGATATATAATCAGAATTCAAATGACCAAGTCTTTCATGCCACACATTAAAATCAATATTTGCTTGCAAAGAGTACCTTGAAGAGGTAAACTCATAAAACTTGAATAAGTTATCATGACCCAACTTAGCATTAGCAACAACAACATTAGTGCTAGGATCAATAATAGAACACATGTCCTTATGAAATTCAACTTTATAATCTTGACATAATTTAGCAACTAAAAGGAGATTGGTTTTCAAGTCAGGAACATAAAGAACATCATGTAACTTTCCATTTGGAACATTAACATCACCAAATCCTTTAACTTTGCAACTATGATTATTAGCTAATTGAATTGGAGTATTCGAAGGATCGGGTTGCAAAGAATCAAAAACTTCTTTATGAGATGTAACATGTTGAGAAGCACCACTATCAACTATCCATTCTAATCGTTTAGAGGCATTGTAACTAATAGTAAAAGCATGACGAGATTGATTACCATGAGATTTTTGATTATTGTTATTGATAGGTTGCTTATCATTTTGCTTTTTAAAACAATTGTTAGTCAGATGACCATCTTTTTCACAATAAGTACAATGAGGTTTCTTATTAGGACTATTATATTGATTAGAATGATTATTATTACGATTTGTATTTTGATTATAATTGTTGTTAAAATAAGGTCTAGAATTAAATAGGTTGTTATTATTGTGACGATTATTAAAGTTATGATTGTTATGATTATTATTGAAATTGTGAGTATTAAAATTTTGATTTTGATTATTATTTGGAGCATGATAAGATGCTCTAAGATTTTGATTTTGATTTTTAGACACAAATGCATGTTCATTAGATCTAAGAGTACCAAATTGTAATAACTTAGCTTCCTCTTGACGCAACAAATTTTGAAAAATACTATAAGTTAATTGAGTAGACAAAGTAGGAATAGCAAGTTGAGAATGAACATTAGTAATAAATTGTTGAAATTGTCTAGGAAGACATTTCTTTAAAATAATGGTAATTAATCTAATATTAGTGAGAGTAACGCCTAATCCAATTAGTTGACTTTTAATATAATCAAATTTAAGTAAAAATTCATACATGGATTTGAAATCAATATACCTTAAGTCTTCCAAATTGTCGTGCAATTGAATCTTGCGTGATTTAAATGGCCTGTCATACGTTTCCTTTAAAATATCTCAAGCTTCATGGGTATTAGTGCAATGAGAAATTATAACATATAAATCTGGGCTAAGAGATATACCAATGAGGCCAAGGGCTTCTTCATTTTTAGTATTCCATGCATTTTGTTCATCTTGTGTAGCTGAGGCACCAGGAACTACAGAAGGGTCAGTAGCAACATCTAAAATATGCTTAAAATAAAATATAAATAAAAGATGAGTTTTTCAAGCATGATAGTTTGAGTTATTTAACTTGATTTATGGAATTAAAGTCAACATGATTTAAAAATTACGTTTAAAATTTAAATAATAGATTTGAAATAAAAAAGTGAGACTTATTAGCCACAAGAATGTTAAATAATTATTAAGAGATTTAGAGAGTCAAAATTAAAAACTAAAATGTTCCCTGCAAAACCACTGGTCATATTGAAGAAAAAGGAAAAATAAAAATTTGAAAAACTGGAAAAATGTGTTACACACAAAGAGCGATAACTTTTTTAATTTAACTCTATTTTCAATAAAATTTAAAGAGTTTTTTCGTTTTTATGTTTTCTAAATGCTGTTCAAATTTCAGCCAAACCCAGATCACGAATTGAGAGATATCATAAAAATACGAACTGCTGTCTTAAAACTTGAAAAATAAATAATACTGCACATATAGTATAATAACTTTTGCAATATTATTCTGATACAAATAAAATTTAAAGGATTTTTTCTTTTTTATGTCTTCTAAATGCTGTTAAAATTTCAACCAAACCCAGATCATAAATTATGAGATATAAGAAAAATATGAACTGCTGTACTTTCTTTTCTAAAACAAAAAACAGAAAAAAACTTGAATTTCAAAAAACTTAAAAAACCTGCAACAGAAATAGGGTTAGATACAATAAAAAAAATTAAAAATAAAGAATCCTTTGGCGGCAAGCCTTCCAAAGGAGGTTAGAAAAAATAAAAAAATGAAGAACTCTTTGACGGTAAACCTTCCAAAGAGGGTTAGAAAAAAATTTAAAGATTGAATAAAAAACATACAAAAAAAATAGGAATGAATTTTTTTTTTTCTTCACTTCTCCTCTCAACAAAGTTCTCCAATATGGTAACCTTCACAAAAGCTCAAAACAAGGATTAGAAAGCTCTGATACCATGTTAGAAAAAGTGATTGAAATGATAAAATATAATAAAATAAAATTGCATGAAATAATAGATTTAATCCAAGAGAGCAAGAAGAGTTTTACCATACAAATGATACAAAATCAATGGAGCAATACCAAAGATAAGCAACACAAGAGACAAGGATTTGATAAGGGGAAAGCAAAGAAAACCCCTTGTGAGTATTATGAATGAGGCAAAAGCCTAAGAATGAGAAAGAGAGAGAGAAGAAATGCAACAAAGTAGCTCATTTACAATAGCATCAAAAATTTGATGTGAATAATGGAGACTAGATGAATATGAGAGAGAGAAGCACCTTTTTTAAAGAGATGAGAAAGGAGTTGCATGTCTTTGCATGTGTAACTCCCATTTCTATGAATGCCACATTCATAAAAGGTGTGTGCAAAGTGTCAAGTTCCTCTTAAGGAAGAATATCTATTTTCCTTATTAAAGAAAATACAAAAAGAGTTGTCATCACAAGTGGATAATAGGACAAGAATGACATGTCCTTTACATGTGGACTAGAGGACAAATAAATAATACATAAGGGATACCTTGGTTTATCCCAATAAATAAATAAATACAACCAAGGAAAGATTATTAATTCTAACGGATATGTTGTTAAGATGGCTTGAACTATATATCTTATGAGCTATAACTTGAATACCAAACTTTAGTTCCGCATTTGTAACACTACTTATCTTCATGCATCTACCATCCCACTCGGCTAGGGTTTTCTTTTCTAATTCATCTTGACCTAGGGTTTTGGTCATTTTGGCTTTGACGAGCATGTGAAGGCTAGTGATTCGATGAATCATATTTTTTGTTATCAGTATTGGCTGCTCTAACCACAATTCTCCATTGTGCATCCAGTTAAGGATATACCTAATCCACTTTATTTGAAACTCTCTGGGCATATGGGGAATGTGATTTAGACCTTTTACTTGCAAATGTTGATGCTTGAGTTTCAGGGTTCCATCAATAGACAATTGAGCTAGGGTATCATCCATCTCAAGAGTACCAATTTTGTGAATTGCACATTTAATATGAGTTTGAATGTCATTGACAAGAAGTAACTTGGGAGGGATTTGTGATTGAGCTTCATTGGGGTCTAGGGTTTTTGCAACTGCAGGCATGAGCCTGAAGTCTGACGTCTTCCATTCAACACCTCGAACCAACATGTCTAAAGCTTTCTTGACCTTGCTATTGCTGCTAGATTCCATTTTGCTCGGTAGCTTGAGAGAACTTCAAAAATGATTGCAAGAAATTTTCTCAAGTCACTTGATCACACCAAAAAGAGTTAGTTCACAATAGCACTTCAAAAATTTACGATGAAAAATGAATCCGTTTCCATGGCTTTTGTCAAAAAATTTCCATTAATGCTTGGTATGAGGTAGATGAGTTACCATAATGCTTGACAGATTGTCATCCACTATTTTGTATTGATCACTTGGTGATGGGGACACAACCCAAGAACAGAATGGAACCAACAGAAAGGGAAAATTATATTAACTAAGAAAATAAGCTAGTACAAATAGTACAGAGAAAATAAACTTCAGAACATGCCCTAAGGGCTTACAATAGCATAAATCTGGAGAATATTTCTCCTTTTAGCACCTCCTCTCAAACTCCACTCCGAACTGCCTTTTACAATGCCAGAAATCTCCTTAAATAGACCCCAAAGGGTTAAGGACTAGGAGTACATTCTAGAAAGTGCTAGTAGGCATCCACCGACGAAATAGAAAGTTCGGAAGCTGCGTTAGAAGTTGGTGCAAATTTAGAAGAATCCAGAAACGGTAACCGAACTTCTGGGAGGCATAACTTTTGAACCGTAGCTCCGATTGACGAACCGTTTACATTTTCAGAAAGCTCTCAAAGTGCTCTATAGCCCTATGGACCAGCTTTGCTCATCCCCCATTTTTTGACCCTTTTCGAGGTCATTTAATGTCCCAAACATGACTTTGAAGCATTCTTAGGAGGTCTCCAAAACTTGAAAAACTGCAATAACTTTCAAACCGTGGGGTCTATTGACCTAATTCTTTTTCTGGAATGCTCTAAATCATGATTACATTCATCTAGCCAATTCACGCCTTCTAATTTATCGAAATGATGGCCCAAATACATGCTCCTATTTTTTTGAGATTTTCAAATGCACTGATAGTTGAACTATGAGAGTTGGAACCTTTATTTGAGCCAAATGGGTATCCAAAAATGTAAAGACATCAAACAGAAACTAAGTCTCAGTACATTTTTTTGGGTGACACAGGATTGCCCTTATACCTCTGGATGCTCCTGCATCACTTGGCGAAGTCTTTATGACTCAATAACCATAAGTGCCTTCATTACTCCCAATCTTGCTTGGTAGACCTTACTTGATAGAGAAGGTAACTCTGTAATGACTGATCTAGATCTTGCTCAGTGATCCCTTTGTATCTTACGTACAGATTTGGATCTTTGTCACCTTTCAATTAGAATTGATTCTAATGTCTTCTTTGATAGCCTAGTTCTAGTTCTTCCTTAAGAACTCAACTAGGAATGGTAGAGTCACCCAATTCTTGAGTGACTTGACCACCATTTCTTGGATTAGTATCCTCAGTAGACTTAGGAATCTATTGCTGTCTCATCTACTTTCAAATATTATCAGCTTTTTCCTTCTTCTCATCTTCAATCTTACTAGTATTCATACAATTCTTGGTAAGATGACCAAGTTTTGTACAAATGAGACATCATATAGTGGTATCTCTTTTCCTCATATGATATTTAACACAATTCATACCAATGTGTCCATATTCTCCACAGTAATGACATCTACACCAGGTGTTGTAATCCCATCCAAATATTGCCTTTACAATTTGTTCTACAAGATTCAATGTCTTTGTTTTGCATTCTGATGCCTTGTGTTCATGTTTCTTGCATTTATGATAGTTTCCTTCAAATTTTGGTTTCTCTTTGCATTCATTTACCTTGTGAATATGTTGATTGCAATTGTAGCATTTTCCATTGAATTTCGCTTTTCCATTAATCCAACATTTATTTGATGTATAACCTATCTTACCATAGTGATTGCAAGTAGGTCTTTGATTCTTTTGAGCACCTTGTTTGGAGGATTCAGCTTCTTCTTGGTATCCAATTCTTGCTTTTCTTTTTTGTCTATAGAGATTTTGCTCATTTAGTTGATTCATGTCTGCTTGAGATTTCATAATTCTTTTATTGATTTGCTTCTCAGTGTTCACGTTATTTCTCAATCTTTCATTGATTTTCTTTTTAGATCTCAGCTCATTTTTTATTCTTTCATTGATCTGTCTTTCAAAATTTAGATCATTCCTTAGTTTTTCATTGGTTTGTCTTTGGCTCATGATTTCCTCGTTTGTATTGGAGATTTGATCCATAAGGTCTGCATGTTAAAGGGATTGGTTCTATATCTCATTGTTCCTTCCATCCATCTCTTCTTTTATCTTGTTTCTCTATTCCAAAACTTCACATAACCTTACTGATTGAATTTCTTGTTCTCTTTTCAGCTTTCTTACTTCTTCTTGCAGGCAACTATTCTTCTCTAGAAGTTCTTTGATTGCATCATTTGCTTCATCTAAACTGCTTGAATGGTGAAAGTCTTCAATTCATTCTTCAATGTAAAGATGGTCATTCATTTGATTTGCATGTTCTTCTTTTCTTTTTAGGGATTGGAAAAGTTGCTCCTTAGCTTTCTGGGGTTGGGCAATGGCCACTTCTAGATCCAACTTTTCATTATCAATAGCTTTGTCAAGTCTAAATATTTCCATATCCTTGATCTTTGCTCTTTCTACTGAGAACCACAAAGCTTTGATACCAATTGTTGGAAATATTCAATACTATGCTAAGTTGCTGAGAGGGGAGGGGTAAATCAATAACTTCTAAAACTTCTACCAATTTAATTCTTAATCCAATAAACCAATTAGCATTTAATTCATCACATATGATCTAATTGCATGCATGAGAAACTGAAAACATGAAAGCATCCATAACACTTGAACACAAAGATTTTGGTGACCTAGAAACCTTCCAAATAGAAAGTAAAACTAGGGTGGGGATGATACCCACAAACTTTATTACTGCAGCATAAAGTTGGCTTGTTAAGACTTACATTGATCACTTCTAATGATCTTCCCTGTTAGGAGCAATTAGGACTGGTACATCCACATTGTGAGAGGATTTACAAACATACAATGAAGTATGCACTTAGTAAAGAGATTTAGAAAAGACTGTTAAGTCTACCTTGTTAGAGGATTTTGATTAGTTCACCTGTTAGGATGAAGTAATAGATCTCTAGTATGAAACTAAGTTTGTTGATAGAGATTCCATAGTGTACTGATCACCTTCTATGATAGATTTGTCACTATTGCTCCCTGTACTAATATGGCCTTTACAATTCTTTATTTGTTTACAATACATATTCTTTCACATTCACATTCTTGCACTTGCATTACACATACCTTCCGTACTACATTGGATATGATACAATACTATATATATAAATATATATATTGTAATGCTTTGCCAAGGGATCCAAAGAATTAATCTAAAATATCACTAAGTTTGCTAAACAATTTTTTTTAAAAAAAATGAAATTAAAACCATTCATAACATAGTAGCGAAAGCAATAACATTATCCAACTGAAAGTAAACATAACAAGTTACATTCTTCATGGATCCCTTAACATTGAATCACATCTAAAGTAACTATTAATGAATCCATCTAATATTACATCCACATGAAATAATAATGATAAGTCCAATGTTCATTAATTACATTTATGATTGCTCAATCATCCACTGTACATGCCACAAGGTATGAAAGGCTTAAAATAATATACATGTGTGTAAATAAACTACATCATCATACTAACTCTAATCCATGATGCAATAACATGAATGAAACCACAACCATACATAATACATCATCATAGGAGATAACCATAAATTACAAACATAACTAAGTGCATGGTTCCTCCCAACCATAAATAGCATCATTAGACCATCATGGATCCTAGCCATCCCTCCATGTGTAACATTCCAAATCACCAAAGAGATCATCAATATTAACATAGTAGGAATGTCACTCCTAAAACATCCTACATCATATGCAGAAAGTAATCTAACATGCAAAGTAAAGCATAAGATAACATCATCTAACATATGAAAATCATCAATGTAAGAATACATGTCCACCATCATAATCCATGAAGATAGATGCCAACAAAGAATGCATCAGCCACGATGTCTCAAACGGATCTCAAATGATAAGAGTGATAAAGCACTACCACCCGGCCGCGTGGAACCTAAATGGTCCACTCCCACAGCGCTGAGGAGATAATCTCAAGTCCCAAACAGGTTATCAAAACCACATAGCATAAATACTCTCTAAGTCTAGGAATCCTAAAAGTATACTAACTCAAAGGTTCCAATCACAAACCGACATCTAATCCTAGAGGCACACAATGACATGTAGGAAACCTACTCTGTAAGTGGGCAAGTGTCATCGCATATATCATGTAGAAGTTACCCTGGTAGTTAGCTTAGGACTCCATGGCTCCCTACTGATCCTTATGCGGCCACTAGTATCCTCTCATAATGACAAGGCATACTATGGAATGCAAGGTTGCAACCAAGCATTCTCTCTACTCCCATCCTAGTCTGTACTAGCACTCAAGGCATGGGCGAGAACAAAACAATTATCTTTTTTGGTTCATTTAATCCCCATTTAGTGTAAATGTTATCACTTATTAACAAAACTTACAATGAGTTACCCTGACAGCCACTTAGGGCCCCAACCCCCATTGCAAGCCACTTCCCAACACTACAAGTAGATAACCTACCCTAAGCTCATGGAATCATAAATCACCAAAATCACCACAGTCTTCTATAAGCGACTGGAAAAATACCAAAAGAATAATCCATAATAAGAGCATTAAATCTCCATGAGCACATGAAAAGCATCCATAGATAATCATGACCACAACAGTTCTCTATTGGTAACTGAAGGTATTGTAGAACAAGATTTAGTATGCAAAGAACATTAACAAATAAAGTAAACATTCACAAACCAAAAACTAAATTCACATATATGCTTAGACAAAGAAAGCAAACAAGAAGTGCAAACCTCACAAGAGAAAACACTCCATGCTTTCTTGATTCTGTAGATGTGTCCTTTTGCTGTGGATGTATGCTCAAGATGCTCAAAAGCTTCTTAAATGGAGATGGGTAATGGCAAATTGGTGGCTTTGTGAGTTCTCAATTTGGCATTATAAGGGTAAGATTGATGGCTTTGGTTCTCAAAATAGCATAGTAACTTTAGCTCAAAGATTGTTGATGAAATGGCTTGGGATGGGATTCAATTTATAGGCTAAGGGGTAAAGGGATGGAGGGCTTAGATGCAAGGATGGATGAAGGCTTAAGGAGGGCTAGGATGCACTCAAAGGAGAGCACATGGATTGTGCTTGTTTAGCACCAATGGGAAGGTGACACTTGTCACAAGGAGGATGAGTGTGAGAGGGTAGGGTAAAGGGTTGGTTAAAGGTATGATGAGTGGAGTTGAGTATGTAAGAGAGGTGTAAGAGGAATGAGTGTGGAAGAGGGAAGAGTGTGGAAGATGGATGTAAGAGTCATGAGTGGGCTTGTAAGAGTCTTTTATGGTTTGTAAGAGCACTCATGACTTAGTGGTTGGGCTTTTTGAGGGGAGACTTTGGTTTGGATTAGGAAAGTCTTAAACTTGTTTAAGGAATGTGACAACATTAGGGGGTGGATTAGGCTTGGGTTTAGGATTAGATTAGGGATGTTAGAGATGTGCAAGTGGATGGCATTAATGAGGGTGGGTGAGTTAGTGGATAAGCTTGGTTAGTATGGGTGGATGGGGTGGATTAGGCTAAATGGAGGATTAGAGATAGGTTAGGGGTTTCTGAATTTGAGGATTTCATTTATCAAATAGATTTATTTTAATAAATGGGGATTTTTGGAATTAGATAGAAGAATAGGATTTAATTGATAAATAATAGATTATTTGATTTATCAATTAGGACTATAGATGATTAATTAAATTAATCAACTAGGGGATGACAAAGGATTAATTAAATAGAAATTTAATTAATAATGCCTTTTTAGATAACTAAATAGGATTACTAAAATAGTGTAATCAAATTTAGGTGTCTACAGGTATCACTGATAATCAAAAGTATCCATTGGTTCTCAATAACCAAAATATATCTCAAAATCATACTAATCGAAGACTCCAAAATGGTTGAGTCAAAACATGTCGCAACATGACATCATCAAAAAATAAATCAACACTTCAGTCCCATCATGGTGACTGGAAAGTAATCCAAGGATAACTGATCGATGACTCAAAAATGGTTAAGTCAAGTGTCTCAAACACATATAACTCAACTTCACTCAAGAAGACTAATGAGCAATAACAATCAGTAAATACAAACATCTCATAGAGCATACCATCACATTACCATTGTTGGGTTAATAAAGAATTGAGATCAAAACATCATCATGACATCACAATCATAACCCTCGAGCCTCTGGTAACAACTTAAGACTGGTCAACAATCTAGTCAACCCAATCCCAAAACAAGAAGCATAGAGAAAACACAATGCAAACACATGTTTTGGTTTGCTAAAATCACATAGTTAAATTGAGTGTGGAGGTTTCAGTTTCTGTTTGCAAGTATACTACAAGTATATAAGATTAATCATTTGACCTACAAGTCAACCCGTTTGTTCCCTCGATAACATTATCCTTTCATTATTTAAAGTTACATTCTAAGAATAACTGAAGGATACATATTTACTCATTAAACTAATCTTCATTGTCCCTTAATTAATATTATTTTCTTTATTAATTAATCTTAATTAAATCAATTAATAATGAACATAGGTATGACTCTTTATCATTCTAACAATACTTAATTAAAACTCAACTAAGTATTACTAAAATTAAGTCTCTTAATTTTAATTGTTATAATAATTAAATCATCACTAATAACCATTAAAATATCTAAAGTCATCATTCAAGTCATAAGACTTATCGATTTCGATGTAAATACTTAACAACTTCGTTACAAGAATCATATCAATTAAAACTCTATTACATAACTTAATTATTAATTAAATTTAATTAAATCTAATTAATTAATTAAATTAATAATTACATAACCATATCAGCGACCCAATGAATATCAGTTGATTAATAACTAACTATAATTTGTAAGTTAAAAGTCAACTATAATCCAATTCTCCAATATTAATAGTTCAATAATGACTTGTTATTATTTAATAACAAGTTATATTAGAAATCTTATTAATAATTTCAATATTTAATTATAATGATCAATATTCGAATCAGAATCATCATTCAATTAATCAACCATTCAATGAATATCATATAAACATTAATATCCCTTTTCTTAAATAATAATTAACAAATTATTAACAATTTAATAATTCATATTTAACACTTCTTATAAAATTATTAACAACTTATTAATAATCATAAATTATTTTATATATATAATTAATAAAAGTAATAATTAATAATAATAATTATTAAAATATATAATATTCAATATTTAAAATTTATTAATATTTACTAATAATACATATGTGAAAATCAAAATATTTAAAAATGATTTCATAAATCATATATTATAAATGTTTTTAAAAAAATGTAATCAAAATTTATAAAAAACATTGTTGTCAATAAAGCGACTGTCACGTTGTAACTTTCATCGCGGGTACTTTGCATATGTAGGTACCCTGCGACTTATGCATATACAATGCTTTGTCGCGGGTACACTGCGTATGCAGGTACCCTGCGACCATTAAAGCAATGGGGTCTGGGGGGGTGTAATCTGCCCCTCTCATATATATATATATATATATATATAATAATTTTTTTTTTATAATGTTTTTTTATAAAAAACATTTCTTCCAAACCAATTCAGATTTTAAAAAATGTTTTTTCCTATTGCGATTTAAATAAATAAGCAACATTTAGTATATATATATATATATATATATATATATATATATATATATATATATATATATATATATACACACACACAATTGTTACTTCTACTGCATTTTATATAATGAACATATATATATATATATATACATATATATATATATATATATATACATATACATATATACATATATATATATACATATATGTAGATATATGTACATATATACATATACATATATGTATATATATATGTACATATATTTGTATATATATGTGTGTGTACATATATGTGTATATATAGATATATATGTACATATGTGTATATATATATATGTACATGTGTGTATATATATATATATATGTACATATGTGTGTATATATATATAATATATGTACATGTGTGTGTATATATATAATATGTACATATGTGTGTATATATATATGTACATATGTGTGTATATATATATGTACATATGTGTGTGTGTACACACACACACACACACACACACACACACACACACACACACATATATAAGTATTTTTTTAAAGAGAAGGTATGCATAATTTTAAAATAAGAAAGACTTTTCAATTCTATCAAAAAAGAAATTTACTCATAATGATTGTTCCTCAGATTTACCTATTAACTCTTCTAATAGGTTTGATTATAAATTTTGACTTAGAATTAAAATAAAACCCTTGTCTAAACAAATCTTTGATTCTATTACAATTCGAATCCAAACTCGATTTAGAACTAATTTCTTTCCGAATTGGAAGTAGGGTTTATCCTACTTGAGTTCTCTATTGATTTCTTCGCACAAGGAGAGAATCAACATGCAAATCTGAATTAAACATTCATCACAAGAATTATCCAAGTAGTCATCTAGCAGACACAATGAAGAGAGGAAGAGAAAGTGTGCAAAAAGGGAATATGCAAAAATCACGAGTGCACCCAGATACTGATGCTAATTCCCTTCTCCTCATAATTCGTAGAGCAAGCTCCTCCCTTCTCCCACATTCTCGATCCTCCAACCATGCTCCAAACGCTCTCCCTAAGCTTCTAAGAGTGTCTCATTATAAAGAACTCTCAGGAAGCACCTAGAATGTCTCTAGAAGCAACCAGAAAGTGTTGACAACTAAGCATGGGTTTTTTTCCAACCTTCTAGATGGGTCATAAGGTTGTAGACACCATGTGCTTAATTTGGTGTTGTTGACAACACGAGCATACTTAGAGCGCAAACTTCTATGTTGTCTACATGACAACTCCTGAGAATTTGCAAACTCCTAAATATTAAAATAATGCACATTAATTTATTTAATATTCACTTTACTCTTTTCAATATAATTTATTAATTTTTAAATCTCATGCACTAACTTTAATAACTCCACTTGTTTTATCTTAATATATTTATATTTTAATCACATGCACACATCATACAATTTAGAATCTGTTAATAATTTTAATATCTTTTCCACTTTTAAATTCATTTCCAATACTTATTTGATAAAATATTTATTAACTTAAATAAATATTATCACATTCCAACTTTAAAATTATAACTTTTATCTTCAAATTTAATTATTTTATTTAATTAATTTCCTAATTAATTAAATAAAATAAATATTAAAATACCATATTAATTTTCCATTAAATTAAACCATTAATTAAATCTTTTGATTAGGCTTAATTAATAGAAAATACACTAAAGACTCATAAAGTAAAATATGAAAAACTTGCTATAGCAAAACACATACAAAATCAAACCAAAAGGGTTAATATCACGAATTACATCATCCGACATATTCGGAGAGTACTCAACTCAGATACTTGTCCTAATTTCCAATTAGGACAAATGGCTTAAAGGGTTGGGATTTGGACTTGAGAATTTATCTCCCCTCTCTTACCATTGAGATAATGTGATAGGGTACGCTCATCCTGGCAATTCAAGGAAGTCGATACCCGATACCTACAACTTATATAAAAACCATGCATGTACATACAATATATACTAAGCTAAACAGGCAATGGTAGGAAGTGGTGCATCGTGTAGATCCCGACTAGTAGGTGACTACGACTCCCTTCCTTAACCACATCAGAAATGCCATCCAAGAACAAACACACACACCATACACATGCAAGTATGGGGTAAGTATCCATAAGAAAACACATAGAATAAACCATCTATCTAATCATCATCAATAACTGGAATCACTTGAATAATCATCATGCATACATGAAATGTAGAGTCTAAGTAATATCATCACATATCAACTGAATCCATAGCACAATATATGATAGTCTCAAAACAATGCTGCTAACCATCAACATAAAACTAGCCCTAAAAGAGTTCGACAATGATAACAAAAATGTGACCTAGGGGCAGGCACTATACACACACACACACACACACACACACACACACACACAAATATATACATACATACATACATACATACATACATACATACATACATACATACATACATATATATATATATATATACATACGTACATACATACATACATACATATATATATACATACAATTTACAAAATTACAAAGTTAGCCATGACACAAGTTAACACAAAAATTACAAAGTCAGCCCACATGAAGATACTCGATTCTAAAGATTGACTCGATGAGGTTTTGATACTTGGCATCCATTGTCACTGCTAGTCATCGTCATGCTATTGGTAGATGTAGAAGCTCGGTCCATATTGATCACTTTCAAGTAGTCTTGAACTCGGTCTGCACTAGTGACTCGGTAGATATTGTGTAACTTGGCAAACACTAAATCACTTAGTTACCATGAAGTGGCTCATTTAACACTGTCTTCACATTGCATGAACTGAAAACTCAATAGACACTGCAATGTTCATTAACCACTGGCTTTGCATCACATGAATTGAAAACTTGGTAACCATTGATCACTTGGTATACATTGAAATGCTTGGTTTGAACTACTAAACTTCACACTAACTAAATCTTCTCAGTAACCACTAGAATTAGTCCAAAATACTCGGTAGTAACTCTAGAAGCTCGATGGCTACTAAATTACATGGAAAAAAGTGTAAACTGTTCAATAAGCTCAGTTGTTATATAGAATTTGAATAAGTATGTGTCACTAATAACAAACTTGACTGATATGTCAACATATCTATCTTTGTAGAATTCCTTATAATCATGTTGTCCTGTAGTCATAGCATCACATACTTGCAACATCACAAAGATATAAGAATTTCTGTAACTATATGTCACAACATGAAAACATTACCATTGACCTGTAATTGTTGATGATTGCTCTTAAGTTTGATTTTGATCTTTACTATTTTTGCTCAAATGAGCTCATGACTGAATGACATAAGCGTAGAGGTATGTTGTTTTTGGATATCAAGCATTGCTTAGATCATAAAGATCTAACTTGTTTCCTTTTCTTAATTTTTTGCAGGACATGGACAACTTGGAGGCACATTTGACACACACAAGAAAAGATGAGAAAGATCTACATCACCCATTCAAGGCCAAGCAATGGCTGGCTTCATTTTCCTTCATACATATACATTTCTATTATTACTTTACTGCTCTCTATTTGCATAGGAATAATAAAGATCACTCTCACGGTCTTGTGTGGGAGAACATTTACATTTAGTCTTTCATTTCATCACAACTTCGTAAATATTAGTTGTCTATCTCAATGTGTAATATAAAGAACATTTATGCTATTCTCATTTTGCTCTAAATCAAATATGTTTTAAAGTAGCATATTGTCATAGTGCTGATTTTAAGTAATATGTACCTTATTTGCACTTGTTCAATGTTTAGAATTGAATTTATGACACGAGTCAACAATTAGTAAATTTTTTGAAAACTTTTGTTGGATGTATGCCTACTATACCCTGGACCAGTAGCCATAACAATTCATTGGGCTAGGAGTTGAGTCAAATCCTGGGAATGGGTAATCCTTCTTTTTAGCCAGGTGCTATATGCATTATTTGTAGTGATGAAGTAGGTTGTTAGTATGAATAGTGAATATGACACTTGTCTAAGAAGAGAAGGACTATCAATTCTTATGGTTGCATGAAATACATAACAATACGATAATAAGGTAGGGCAATGTTAGATGTGTGCAGGTATCCTAACCAAGTTGTCATATTTGTATGTATGCTACATAGCGACTATGGGCCTTTTAAAAGTATAGCTTTTCTATGAGCATATGTAGAAGTATGGGTATGTGGTTAGGCTAGTTACATGCATATAGGATTGTCCTGCCTTATCATCTGTTTAGGAAACTTGGAGGCTTTTATTCAAAACATGAAACACTGAGCTAGAACAACTCTACTGTGCGTGGACAACACTTAGGGAAAACAAAGAACCATCTAACCTATCCTAAACTAACCAACAATGAAAACCAGTCAAACAAAACCATTTAGAGACTATGAGAAATAGCTCCCCTTTCTCCTCAACCCAAAATGACAAACATGCTTATTGGTAGCTAGAAAGAGATGAAACAATGACATATTCTTGACCATTTGCTGAAACATTTTTTGCTCGATAAAGATTGTTCTTACTTGGTCAAGTTGATTGAAAACATCATCATTTTGGGATGGATCAACAATAAGCCACACTCCTATAAAAACATCATTTGATGAGAAGTATCCATTAGGTGTGTGTGGACTGACTCCTTCTTCAATGGACTTCATATTTTCTAGATGTCTGATAGGGCAACCTCTAGAAAGAATGAAACTGGAACCTTGCTTTTCAATCGGTTGCTCCTGTTTGATTATTTCAGGATGATTACCTACTGCTTCAACATCTGGTTGTTGATTTAAAACAACTATCTTAGACTGAAATTACAATTGATCTATTATTTTATCAAACTGATCATACACCATTATGCTTGTTGAAGACAACTTTGCATCTAGTTCTGAGCATAGCTTTTCTAGATCATCCCAAAATTGGTCTTCTTCCAAATCTTCTTCATCATTTTGTATGGTATGGGAATTCTAAATAGCATGAGGAATTAAGGAAACCTCCCAAAGCAAAGGCAACAAACTAGTATCTAGTTCATCTTGAACAATCCCTCGATCTTCCAAATCCAGAAAACAAAAAATTTGTGCCATTTCACATTCTTCATTTGGTTGTGGAAATTTAGGTATGATATCCTCTTCAACAAGACAAGGTAGCTCATTGAATGAATCAACTTCTTTCTCAACTACAACCTTTTTCTTATATTTTCCTTCTTTTTCTTTATGAAGGGCCTCTTTAAGTAGACCGATGTGCATCTGATGAGCCTTCTTATTCGTCATGAATTCATTAACAAGGAATTTAATTTTCTCACCATACTCCTCTAGCTCCTTATAATGAAATTCTTCATGAGCTCTTAATGCTTGTTGAACATTCTTTTCATGCTATGACTTTTGTGCTTTTAACTCTTTTGCATGAAACTCTTCAAAATGCTTATGCACTGCTAACACTTGCTCAAAATGGCGTGCTTGTTCTTCCAAGTTTTTTGCAAAGCTTGCCTCATGCCACCTATAGTGCTCCACCAAATACTTCTTATAACACAACTCCTACTCATGCATATGGGCCTAATGTGCAAGATCTTGCTAATGTATGCTAAATTCTTATTGCTCTCCCATGCTGAAAACTTCTTTTGTAGGCTCAAAGTGTGCATTTTCATGCTGCCAATATGCTTCAACAAGTGTGGGTGGATGGAAAGCATGTAGGACTTGCTGGGTATTTGCTGGAAAAGGACCATTCTGCATGAAATTAGCAGTATAACTACTTGGATAAGGTTGACAAAAAGATGTATAAGAAAAATCTTTATCAAAATGAGGCTGATAAGCCATTGTAAACAATTGATCTACTTAAAACCAGTAGATTTTTACCAGAATCGCTAGATATGCAAAAATGACCTCTAAAAGGTCTAAAACTTGCTGATAGCATATTAGAACCAACAAGAAAGTAAAATAATTCTTACTTTGTCCCATCGGGTGTGCCAAAATTATGAAGTACTAGAATTTGCAATCGATATTCAACTAAATGAGTTTAGTAATCCTGGTATAAAATGAAAATCACTTCTATGTGGGACATGCAATGAAGTGAGACCTTCACTTTCTAGGCTGGTTACTATCAAATCCTTCAATTAAAACTTGAAAACTTATGAGGGAAAGAGATAGAGAGGTATGAAAAAGAAAAACTAAACCTATGGTGATTGCACCTAAAGTTTGAACTGATGACATTCATATGAACTCTAACACTTGAAACCCAAAAGATCAGTAATAGATTCACACAACTTACCTCTATCATGCATGCACATCAACATTTTGCAGAAAAGTATAAATTCACACTTTCCTAATAAAGGAAAATATAACTTTCACAATAATGAACTATGACATCCATGTAACATAATCTACAACCTACACATTGCAGTCTTTATAGAATAGGCATAACAGTGAGACAAAACTGAAGGAAAAGAAGAATTTCACTTAATAACTTGATCCAATCACACTAATACACAACTCCATAACTAGCAAGAAGGTGATAAAACTCATCAAAAATGGTGTCTAAGGTGATCTCTACACATATCATCAACTAAGTTACACAAGAAATGTAGAAAAATGGCCAAAGGATAGAGAACAAATCACTAAGAGCCCACTTCTACATAACTGAGAACTACAAATAATGAGTTGCAAAAACTCAATAAGTATAATGCTAATTCAACCAATTGGGTCGAATTTAGGAAAAAAGGCCCAAAACTAGTACCTAAAACACCTTCACATGACATGTACTTGATGACAAGGTCAAGCCACCTCATACCTCACAATGAAAGTTCTTTAAAATCCCACTAAAAACCTCCAAACTAAGACAAAGCACTCTTGAATGAATTCAAATATCTCCTAGATCCCTAATTGAATCTCCTCCATCTTTAAAAGCATTCTCAAACTTGGAAATAATATCTTTGCTCAACTTCTATTTTTGCATTTTAATTTATCATTTAATTAATTGATTTATAATGATATCAATTAATACATAATAATTACAATTTATATGAAAATGCAAATATAAGAAATACTTAACAATATGATAATATATTAATATATTTTAAAGTAACATATTATCATATTTTTTAGTATATAGTATGTTAAATAAAATCTTTTATTACTATTAATATAATTACACACTAATTTCAGTGTTTTAAGTAATGTATAAATATATTAATGATAATAATAATAATAATAAAGGAATGTGATGAAAAAATTCCTATATTCAATTAGACTTTATAAGGTTGTGGATTCCAAATAAAAAGCAAAAGAATTGAGAAAAACATAAAAGAGCCCTAAGAGCATCTTTCTTCCTCATTCAAAACATATGGAGCTTTGAGGAAAATGTGGAGAGAGGGGTTCAAACATGTTGTTGATCTGCTATTATATGTAAATATGGAGCTTGCTTCTGAATTTTTCCACCATAAAAATCAACACTCCTATTGCTGCCATGACCAATGCTATCAACTTGGAGACATTAAGCTAGAATTTTGGCACAAAAATGGGTCAACTTAGCCATGAATTCAAGCTCATTCATTGCTCTGTAGTTGCCTGTCAACTTGGTATTTGATGCCGTTGGAGTTTGCTGAAATTATTTTTCTTATTCTTGGCCATTATTGTGCCATTATTTTCCTCATTTCAAGGGCATGTTGCATGCTTCTCTGCTATTTTCTAGCTTTAGACAACTGTTATGAGCATCACCCTTTTAAATCTGATCTTGTTGTGACTTATTCTAGAGTTTGCTGAGAGTTTTATAGACCTTGGCAATGAGGTTTTATTTTCTTATGATTTAATGGCAATCTTATATGCCATACTGGAGTTATTCTACTACTTTTTCGTAGAAATATTGATTACATGTGTTCATGACCTAGTCTTTACAAATTTATTGGCTGCCAACTCTTGAGAAACGTGGGTTTTCATCCTTCAGCTGTATGTTGTTTTAATGCACTTGGAGTTCTATTTCCTTTGAAAAAGAAATCATGCTTCTCTTATTGTTTTATAACGAGATTTTTTTTTTGCTTAGATATATATGTTTCCTTCATATTTTTAAATATATTTAGAATTGGCCTTGTCCATTGTTTTTTGTATATGAGCTTTCTTTCTCTATTGCCACCAATATTGATCCATCTATCTTCTTTGAAATGATGAATCTACTCTTACTGGAGTCATTGCTCTAACACAACAATGTGAAGATCCTATAGGGATTGCACCACTGTCCTCTTTGTGCACTTGTTTTATAACAAAAAATTATTTCTTTGCACTTATCTCATTGCTGACAGACTTATTTTATTGATTTTCTTGAGGGTTTTTCAATTCTTTATTTTATTTTTCCTCATTTTCATCTCTAGCACCATCATGGAGGTTTTTTGTTGACTTTTTGTAGGGATTAAGGCTAAAATTAATTCTGATTTGAGCCCTTTACTGTTGTTCAAAATATATTAGATTGTGCTTCTAGAAGATGTTGGAAAGCTTGCAGCTATATACTGTACTATTGAGTTGGTAATCTTCAATATATGAGATTCTATTCGAAACATGGAATGAAATCTAGACCATTACATTTTCTTTGAAGAACATAAGTTCTATCCCAACACAATATCTGTCTTTGTAGAATTCCTTATGATCATGTTGTCCTATAGTCATAGCATCACGTACTTGCAACATCACAAAGATATAATAATTGCTGTAGCTATATGTCACAACATGAAAACATTACTGTTGACCTATAATTGGTGATGATTGCTCTTAAGTCTGATTTTGATCTTTACTATTTCTGCTCAAATAAGCTCATGACTGAATATTATAAGTGCAGAGCTATGTTGTTATTGGAAATCAATCATTGCTTAGATCATAAGGATCTAACTTGTTTCCTTTTCTTATTTTTTTGTAGGACATGGAAAACTTGGAGGCACATTTGACACACACAGGAAAAAAGGAGAAAGATCTACATTAGCCATTCAAGACCAGGCAATGGCTGGCTTCCTTTTCCTTTATATATATGCATTTCTATTATTACTTTACTACTCTCTATTTGCGTAGGAATAGTAAAGATCACTCTCATGGTCTTGTGTGGGAGTACACTTTGTAAATACCAGTTGTATATCTCAATGTGTAATACAAAGCATATTTATGCTATTCTCATTTTTCTCTGAATGAAATATGTTTTAAAGTAAAATAATATAATATTGCTGATTATAAGTAATATGTACCTTATTTCCACTTTTTCAATGTTTAGAACTAAATTTTTGACATGAGTCAAAAATCAGTAACATAAACATTAATCCTTCATTCACTAGCATGGTTGATATACCAACTTTGTCTCAACACCATTTCAATTCATAATCATGGCTTGGTCAACATTGTGACTCAATCACTACATATATCAATAATGATGTTTGACATCAACTACGCTTCAACTCTGTATACGTGCACTTGCTTGATTTGGACTTTATAATTGTCTTGATGCATCCTATCTCATATGAATATGGACTTCACCTCATCACATGTTAGGAACTAATGTATGATAAATCATTTAAAATTTAGTACCTCACATACCTTCTTTGCATAGTTTGAGGTAGTGTGATCACTTGATCTATTGGATTGGGTGATCTCAACATAACAATTTTCATTGCTACTGTCTTCATCCTTCTTTCTTCATGTTTGATTCATCTCATTCCTTGTCTGTTCTACATTAACTTTTCCTTTTCCTTTGTTCAATTCATTGCTAGGTGCTGGTGTTCAAATCTTATTGTTCTTTCTCACATGTCCACTCTTGTGACAACTAAACTAAACTAAACTTCCATTCATTCAACTCTTGGATTTGCCTCTAAAATGGGTCCTGATGCAATTTACTACAACATGACCATAATCACCACATATTTGACAAGAGTACCATGTGTTGTAATCCCAGTTGATTTTGTTTCCTTGCTTAGGCACATTTTCTTGCTTCTTAGGTGCCTAGTTAGGTTTAGCCTTTGATTTTCATTCTTGAGCTCTATGTCCATACTTATGACAATTGTAGCAATGAACTTTAAATCTAGGTGCAACTAGTGTACTTCTAGCTTTGGATCTACACTCATGTACTTGCTTCTTGCAATTAAAACAATTACCAATAAATTTAGGCTTAGGGTTTGACTTACCAATCTTGCTTTTGCAATTTTTTTTTATATGACCTAGCTTCCACAATGATAACATATAGGTTTATTCTTTGGCTTTACATTCCTTTTTTCTCCACTCTTGGATGATTCTCTTTCCTTACAAGATGATAGGTGCTTGGTATAGCCTAGTCCAGATGTGTCATGGGGTCTTCTTTTTTATCTCATCATCTCTTCATAATATCTCATACATTATTTAGGTTTTTTCAACCTTTCAATGAATTCTTTGTCATGTTTTAGTTCATTAGCAATCTCTATATCCTTTCTATTGAACTCTTGAGTTGTAAGGAGTAGGTTGTTAGTCATATCAAACTGATTGAGTAAGCCTATGTACATCCCTATTCTTATCATCAAGTCTTTTAGATAGATGATCTTTATCCTCTCCATCTTTCTTTTCCTGTTCAATTATTTTACACATTCTTATTGACTAGATTTCATGTTCTCTCTTTAGTGCTCTTACCTCTTCATTTTGCGGTTGTTCTTTTCTAATAGATCTTCTATTATTGCATCAATTTCACTAGAATTACCATCATCAATAAATCCTCCAATGTCTTCCTAATATTGTGTATTATTCTGCATGATTGCCAAATCTTTTCTTTTCTTTAGGGATTCCCTCAATTCTCCTCTTGTTTTTTCAAGTTTTAGTATAAGTTGTATCTCAAGCTTTTGATTTTCAATGATCTTTCCTAGCTTGTAGGCCTCCATCTCTATTATCTTGTCTCTTAGGTGGTTAGACTTCTGATAAGAGAACAAATCTATGAAAGTGAGATACTAGGGGGTGGGGGGGGGGAGGGGGAGTGGGTTGGGGTGAATCATGATTTTTAAAACTTTTAACCTTCTTAAACAATTATCAAACTAATAAATTTCACCACTAACCCTTATCTGATCAATATCACAAATCACATAAACATGTATTGCAATGATGTAACAAATCCAATCTACTAATCACAACCATAAACATACAAGTAAATGATCAACACATTACACAAATATTTGGTTACCTAGAAACCTTCTAAGGTGAAGGTAAAACTGGGGTGGGAATGAGACCCACAAATCTTCACTACTACAGTAACAAAGTTCTCCTATCAGGGCCACAATTTTTTATCACTATTGATGATCTACCCTATGAGGGTCTGCCTTGCTAAGAGCTTACAATACTTATTCAATCAACCTTGATTAGATGATTTAAAACCTAGAACAAAGTAAGCACAATGTTAGGATATTTATATAGGCCTGTTAAGACCAATCTTTTAAGAGATTTACCTTGATTGACTCTGCTAAAAATGTATAAATACCTGATCCTTTGGTTATTAGTATAATGCTTGATTAAAGATCTCCTCTTTCCACTTTATGATCCTTCTCTGATATGGTCTAACTTTGTTTTGCACTTTACTGCAATGCTTGGTTACTCTGCCTTCCTTCACATTCAAACTCTTCTTAGGCATCCAAACTTTATACACTCTACATCCACACATATATTAAAATTAGGGTTGAGATCCTCCTTGTATAACCAATTATAGAAGGTTTTAGATGAAGATCATCAATCCCAATTCTCCCTTTTACTGCTTAATCCTTCCATTTTTTCTTATTGGGTTAAATACCTTGCATATGGATTAATGATCCAAATCATAACATGTAATAAGATCCTTAAGTTACTCCTCAATCATTAAATCATGCAATAAGTGAGCCAAAAATAGTTTACCTCATTGTTTGTGCAATTCCAAACTAATTTATCAAAACTGGTTCACTCGACACTTGAACACTTTGATGCTCATGCCTAGTTCTTCATGTTGTCCCTCTTTTTCTAAACACTCAAAATTCATTATATAACTCAGCATGAACTAACTCTATATTTTGTGGCACAAACTAACTACTATCTTACTCAACATGTATAGGAATACTCGGTGACCATAGAATTGCTCAACAATAGTAATTGCTTGACCTTAAATAAAATATGAACAATTCTAAATACATTGCTTGACCTTTGTAGGATGGCTCAATTGTAGTGATGACTGACCAGTGCTACCAAATAAATGATCAAGTGCTTGACGCTAATAGAAAAAAAACTATAGGGATCAACAATAAGTTTTTTTAATGTGTTTTGGAGGTTAATTTCAAGTTTGGCACTAAGTTACCCAAAGTTGCTTTGAAAAGGCAAAATATTGGGAAGGTAGCCAAATAGGGAATAGGAGCCAAAATGTTGGACCATGTAGTAAAATGATTTTTTTTGAATCTAGATAGCCTTCTAATGTCTTAGGTAATCATTTTGCAACTTGAGTTGATAAGGGAACATGCATATTTGAAAAGCTGCAAAAGTTGTCGATGACAACTTTGGAATTTTTGCAACATATTGACAACTTTTGGCAAAAATTGGAAAAACATAGCCAAGTGGTTATGAACGTCAAAGAATTAGTAGGTATAGGATGCATAGGTTTTTTAAAGCCCTCATGACTCATTGTGTTTAGTTTTGAGAAGTTGAATGAAACATTGCCAAATTGTCATCATAGTAACTCTTTCAACTTGAACATATTTTATTTAATGGATTGAACTTAAGATTTTATCATTATCATTAGTTAGTTTATGATATTTACTAACCCTGTACATTATATTTTGTGTTCTTAAATTTTTCTATGCTAAATAAATTTATCTATTTTACTTTGTTCACTCACTGACCTAAATAAAGTGACTTGTAAAGAATGGTTTCCCATTTCATTTCCCTCTATTGAATTTGTATAGATCTTGGAGGAATGATAGTAGGGAGGTTGTACACCATGTCATTTTTGGTAGGAGTTCACAATATGAAATTTTCTATTTTTGAGAGATGATGTCCTAGGCGAGACAATGAGTTTCCCACCTAGGTGCAATTCATTGTAAACTGGTAAATACTTACAGGGGTGCATTCCAAAGATCAATTTGGGAATTCAAAAATCTGAGAAAATTTCCAAGGATGGCTCATGTTGATGAAAAAAATAAATTGAATACATTGATCAAGGTTTTGAAACAAAAGAAACTAGATTTCTATTAAAGCCTTTAAGACACTTATAAAACCTCATTTTTAAGTTAGGACATGTACAAATAATGTGAGGGGAGGATACCTACAAAATATTGTCGGGAATGCAAAAGGCTACTTAAAAACCTAGTTTATTTGAAAGGTTGTTTGGAACTTTGAGGAGTAAATCCCTAAAAGCCTAATTAAGAGGCCTAATTGAGGGCTAACAAGGCTACTAGACCTAAACTGAGGGTTTGGAAATATCACTAGGAAAGAGAACATTTACAGAGGTCAAATGGAATCTCAAATATACTTTAATGAAGGGAAAGAATACCTCCACACCCTTGAAATGTTCCTTTGAGTGACATGGAGCTTATGCCAAGTATTCAAGCTTGTAAGTGCTTGAGGAATGGAAGTTGTCATTACACATGGTAGGACACCTAAGATAGTTATTGGCGAAGAAACCTTTGAGAAACATTGGGAAGGGCATTAGAAACCTAGACAAGCCATGAGATACCCTAGGTCCAATAGAGGAGGAGGTTGGAATAGTGAAGTTCTAGTTGGTCACATAAAATTAATAACACACCTCTACCTAAAATAAGCTTGCAACTTTGTAGCTTTCAAGGAAAGATTCTAGCCATACATAGACTTTTATTTCTATTAGTTGACCATACCCTTCCATTTAAGAATTTTTTGAAGAAATATGTGTGATTTAAATTGAATAATTAATGTCAATATAATTTTGATTACAATGAAATTTATATATAGGCAATCCTTTTATTTTAAATTTGGGTATGAAAGATAGACACTTTCCTATTTTATATCTTAGCATCATTTGTCATCAAATACTTTATTATCCTTATCAAGGCTCAATATAATTCAAATATTAAAGAAAGAATTGTACAATATATTAGTTTCATTATTTATTATTATGAAACTCAATACTTTGCAAAGGAATAACAATGGCTTTCCAATCTTCATAACATAGAAGATAATGCACCATCTCTTGCACTCAAGAACTTGTGTCATCACCAAAATTGATCTCGTTAGACATATCTTATCTAGAGATGATCTCTTTTGGAAAAGTGGGGAATGATATTTTGTGATTTTTATATTAATATTATGAATCTTAAATCAATCAAGGGTCAAGTTGTTATTGACTAGTTAGTAAAATCTCTATAACCTAAACCATTTCCTCCTTTTAATTTTTTCTTGGAATATATTTTGTTTATATCCGATTGTGGATCTATACTGAGATGAAATTTAATGTATCAAAGTTTCAAATTGGTTCTAGAGTGGGTATGATCTTTATATAAACAAAAGATATGTTATATTCTCTTTTCCTTCATCTTGAGTTTCATTGCACCAATAACATTGATGAGTACAAAGCTCTTATTGTTGGAATATATGCGACAATCACCTTTGAGATTACACACATCCATATTCATGGTGACTCTAAGTTGATAGTAACTTGATCATGGGAAAATTTCATGCCAAACAATCAAAGCTATCTCAATATTAATAATTGGCTCTAAACCTTCTTAATTTTTTTTCTTACTATAGTATTGATAGTATTCCTTGTATAGAAAGTCATCATATACATGAAATATCAGCAAGTGCAACTTCCCTTATACAATACCAAAATTGAAGATCTAAATACTACTTTGTGGAAAAAAATCCTTACATCTCTTTTTGTATTAGATAAGCATGACCTTGACATTATTTTGTGTGTGCACATAGACTTGGGAGAACACTTTCCTAATATATAAAATTACATGAAAGATAAAAGAGTAAAAAATCCAAAATTTCTACAAATTAATATCAAATTATTTAGTGTGGACCCTATAATTATATTCTTCTTTAGTGTATTGGTATGATTTAGATACCCCTTTCCATTTAATAAGCCTAAATTCAAACTCTGTAAGTGAGAATTTTGGTGGTGAATCTTGGGTACACAAGTAAATTCATGTGGGATACTATTGGAAAATAAAGGAACAAGATTCATTTATTTTATTAAGAAGCAACCCCATGTCATCAACATAGTAATCTTATTTGGGACTCTACATGGGATCTTGGTATTCAAGTCTCTCCTTTTCCATTCCAACTTGGGGCCTATATATCATTAGAAGTATATCTCCCCTTTCCTCAATGGACACATGTTTATTATAAAATCTATTGGTTACTTTATGAAATGGGTCAAAGTTGTCCCACCAGGATCCACTAGTGTTGAAGCACTACGTGGGTTTCTTCTAAACAATATATTTTGATTCAAAATTCCTTCTAGAGTAGAGTTACTTGTGGAGGATTTCTACTTAGTAAGTTAGTCATACAAACTAAAAATGTTCTAATTTCAAAGGTGGAGGTTTTCTTGGATATATTAGCCAGTTGGTTAAGGTTCACTAACATATTATGAGTAGTTGTGAAATTAATGCATATTTTTGGTGTGAGATTTTGGTACAAAATATTTAGGCTTAGTTTTGAAACCCTTAGAGGCTCTATATGGGTTTTAATACAAATTTGAATAGAGCTTATGTGAGTCCATCCTAGTAGATTAGAAGTTGAGGATTCTAGAATGGGGTCATAATAGTCAATTGGATCAAGGGTTTGCAAGTTACAATCTTTCAAAGTTGGGAAACCCAAAAATTCCAAAATAAATGCCATGATTATTTTGAGCTGACTCTATATGTAATTATAGGGTTGGTCAACCTCAATGGTTAGGGTTTTATGTCTAAACACTTTCTTGGTAGTGTAAAATTACCTATATAAGGAAGACTCATAGATTGTCTATGATAGCTCTGGGTGATAGTTGACAACTTTATCTTGCAAGTTATTGTAAGGCAGGTTCTTGTGTCGGTCTACATATTGTAATTTCACATTTGTGAAGATAATAAGAAGCCCATATTTTGTTCTTGCAAATTTTTGGTGTTTCTCTATTTATGTTATGTGTTTGTGATATTAAGGGGAGCACCCTTCATCAAGTGGTATCAAAGTAGGAGCTCTTAAGTGTGTAGATAGATTGCCAACTGTGAGATATTTTGCACATGGATTGCTAGGTTGAGCATGCACATAATTATCAATTGTGAGGTAGTTTGCACTCAGGTTTCAACAAAAGCATGAAAATTCCTCCATGAAGGGAACATGGTGGAAGAGCTAGAGGTGATACACCTAAGGGTTTTAGAGCCCTCTAGAGATAACTAAAAGCATTCCAAGAACAAGTGTGCAAAGAGATGAATCTTTTCATAAGAGATGAAAGCGATGATGAAAGAGAAGAAAAAGGAAACATTGATCAAGAAGGAGAAGATGACGTTTTGAATCCATAAGATGAAAGTTTTTTTAGGGTCATCTCCAATATTTGAAAAAGACCCAAGTTTGTGATTCCCACATTTTTGGGAAATCTTAAATCAAAGGAATTGGTTATTGGATCAATGAATTAGAAGAATACTTTGAGTATAAAGGTATTGAATATCTAGATAGGTTCAATTTTATGAAGGCTAAATTGAAGGGTCATGTGAAGATTTGGTGGCAAGAGATTCAATTGGAGTACAATAGAAAAGGAAAGGATAGAATATAAAGATAGGATTGGACTATAGCTAAATTGAAGTGATAATTCATTCCTGTTGATTATGAGCTTGATCGGCTAAATAAAATGCAAGGGTTGAAGCAAGTGGGACAATTTGTTTAGGAGTATACATAGGATTTATACTGAGTTCTCATTAGAACTAGCTTTCCTGTAACCTTAATGGGTTTAGGCCAACCATTTAGGAGGAGTTAAGTATGGTTTGAATGAAGAACATTGATGAGGAACACCAGTTTTCCTTGAGAGTAGAAGAGAATCTAAATAAGAAGTTTGAGAGCCAACAAAATGGAAGAGGTCATGGTGGAAGATCTAATAGATGGTCTTATGGAGGCCAAAATGATGATCAAAAGAAGAAGGATGTGACCAATAGTAGCAATCATAATGAAAGAGGAAATAAATCCAATTATTTCCATGATCATGAAAATATAGATCAAAGAGGAAGATGAAGAAGGAAATGATATGAGAGAGGAGGTTTATGTGGAACATGTTTTCACTATGGAGAAGAAGGGCATATGGCATTTGAATGTCACCAACACCAAGGAAGGATAGATAGGAGAACTAAAGGCCAAGCCTAATTTGCACATGTGGATGTAGGTGCCAAATCATCCTATTTTGGATATGACAAAAGAGGAGAAGTAATGGTTGATAGAAGAGTCCTACTGAGTGGTGAGAATGAATCTGATCAAAGGAGGAGCTTGTTTTATATGAGGTGCAAGAGTGAAGATAAGTGTTGTGATAAAATCATTGATGGTGGAAGAACTAACAATTTGGTATCATAAAAGATGGTGACAAAGTTAGAGCTCAATAGGCAAAAACACCCACCTCCATATCATATTGCCTGGGTGTGGGATGACCACAAAGTCATGTCAATGAGTAGTTCCTAGTGAAGTTCAAGATTGGAAGATACTTTTTAAAGAGGGAGATTGTTGAACATAGATTGATACAAGTGTGATAAATGTGATTCAATCATTATTTTGTCACTGATGTCAAACCTGCAATTTTTCTAGTAAGGCAACTGCTTATATGATTTAAGTACTATCACTTATTTGATTGATGAAGAGGATTTGATCAAATGATGTAACAATAGAACCTAGAGGAAATATTGAGTTATGATATGGAAAAGAAGTACAAGAATCAACTAAAATAATGATATCATAGTGCATTGATAATCTACTTAAGGTTGCAAAGGTTGGTTACACTAAGCACATTCAAAAGAACAAGTTAACGAAAGTTTGTTTGCCAAGTTTGACCAAATGGATTGTAGGTGCCAAGCAAAGTTAGTGCAAGCCAAGAAGAAAATTAGTTGGAGCTAAGTAAAAGTCTATTTTAGTGTATGTCGAGCAAAATAGTTGATATCGAGTAAAGTTTAATTGATGCCGAGCACCAATAAACCTTAGTTCGTGCTGACTGATTTTAGAAAGCATGCCGAGAAACACTGTATGTGCCGAGCACTAGAAGCAAGTTAATGCCAAGTGCCAACATTATTAAAATGATCATGAATTCAATGGTTTTGAGCTAACAAGTTTATTTTCTTAGATTGTATAAATCAGGTGGAAGATAAGATTGATGAACTGGTGGCACATAATTCATGGTAAATCATTTTGAGGCAAATTCAAAGAGGATTGAAGGAGAAGTTTCTAGAAGTGATATGGAATGAGGGGTAGATTAATTGAATCCTACCTAATCTATCCTAACCCTAAATTGAACAATAGAGAATGAATGACAAAAGATCTTAATTCTCTATTTATAGGGATGGCTAGTTAGAAGCAAGGGTTTTCATGTGCGAGAACCTAAGGAAGAAAAGGAGTCTAGGGTATTGCTTCATTCAGTGACCTAATTGAGAGTTTTCATTAAGGGTATGGATGCTTGAAGGGTGAACAAGCTATCAAAGCTAAAATGTATGAAAGCCAAACAAAATGGATGACTGAAACAAAGATCTATAATCTACAAATAGAGTTGTAAGTTGTTATCAGATCAAGCCTTACTATTACTCTTTAATAATTGTATCAGTCTAGGGTAAATCCTTTGGATTAAGGCTACCCTAACAGTCATTTGTAAATCTTTTAACTAGGTGACATTCCAAGTGAATGGTCTAAAGTCCTCTAACAAGGCTCACTCTTAATAGGGTGATTGAAATCTTTTAATAGGGCCACAATTAATAGTGTGTATTGTAACCTTTAATAGGGGTGACCTTTCATAAGGCATCACTTTAGAAGAGTGAAAAAGAGTAGCATGTTACTGGTGGGTTTTTTCCAAATTGAGTTTCCATGTAAATTATTGTGTTAAGTGTGTTGTTGAATCTATTATGTTTCATGTTTACATTTTTGCAAATTGATTTGACAATAACTTTCAAGTTGTAAGAGATTGGATAATCTTAGGGATACAAACATGATGATAAATATTTTATGGGTTCACTAAGCTGTGAAAAGTTTTATTTAAACATCTAGACCTTGGATAACTAATTCAAATCTCTCACAATTATTTTAAAGAATTCTAACAATTGGTATCAGAGTCATCTGCTTAAGAGGACTAGTTTGAAGGTACTGGAAGCACAAAGATCAAGATGTCAAAAAGAGATGTACCCAAGCTTAATAGAGATAATTTTCCTGCAAGGAAAAGTTTGATGAAGCTACACCTTAGAGGACTTGGAGATCATGCACAATCTACCATTACTACTAAGCATGTTGATCCTACTAGACCTCCAACTACCGAGGATCTGAAAAAGAAGAAAGAACACAACCAGGCAATGTTGGAGATTGCCTTTTCCCTAAGCTATGCCAAATTTGATGATATAAAAAGTCTTGATAGTGCAAAGAAAATGTGGGATGCTTTACACACCATCTATGGAGAAGATAATAATGTTCTAAAAGCTAAATCAAAGGGTCTCAAAGGTAAGTTTGATGATATGAGAATGCAAGAAGGTGAAAATATTACTTAAGGATAAAAGATGTTGTTAATGCAATAAGAGGAGCTACTAGTACGATAGGTGATGATATTGTACTAAGCAAAGTTTTAAGAACACTACTACCTATGTATGTAATTAGAGTTTCTACAATACAAGAACTAAGATGTATACCAGGGAATACTCTATCTCTTGAAAGTCTAGTAGGTAGGCTCATACTTTTGAGCTATCTAACTTTGATGATTACAAAACTAAAAATATTCAATCTTCTTTCAAAGCTAAGCTGTCATTGAAAGAACCTAATGTAAAGAAGAAAAGGACAAAGTATGTGTCCAATGGCAATGATATGAATGAGGAGGATGTAGATCAACTTGAAGCACTACTGGCAAAGAGATTCCACAGAGGCGAAGGCAAGTTTAAAGGTAAATTAGCTATCATTTGTTTTAATTACAATGAGGTTGCTCATATTGTTGCTAGATGTCTTGAGAAGAAGAACTATAGAGGTGGTGACAAGTACAAAAGTAGAAGAGATGAAGACAACAAAGATTACAAAGGCAAAGGCAAAAAGTCTTGCTACATTGCTGAAGAGGAAACAAAAGAATATATGATCTGATGAACATGATGATGAAGTGGTGTATGTTGCAATGCAGGATGAATCTGATTAAGATGAGGCAACTACACTTGTGTCTTGTGTGAACACGAATGACAGATGGATCATTGATAGTGGGTGTTCACATCACATGACTGAAGATAAAAGTAAGTTCATTACCTTGAATTGTACTGATGGAAATAGTGTAAGATTTGGTAATGATGCACCATGTTTGATAAAAGGAAAAAGTTCTATCAAACTCATAGAAAATATTTTATGTGACAATGCATACTATGTTGAAGGACTTAACTATAATCTGTTGAGTGTGTCACAATTGAATAATTCAGGATGTAAGGTTGAGTTTGAAAACAAGATTGCTGAAATATATGATACTAATAGAAAACTGATTGGAAAATGTGATCAAACTAGGAGTAATCTATTCTACCTTGATATAGAGGATGATACTTGTCTAATTGTAAAATTTGATGATGTGCAGACATAGTACCAAAAGGTTATGTCATGCTAATTTTGATAATTTGGTTAGTATCTGTAACATAAGAAAAGTTAGAGGTTTTCCTAAGTTGAAGAAGCCTGATAATATAATGTGCAAACAATGTTAGTTAGGCAAAATGACAAAGTCAAGTTTTAAGAGTAAAACTCATACCTCTAAAGAAATACTAGAGATTGTTCATACTGACTTGTGTGGACCAATTGAAGTACAAAGCTACAAAGGAGACAAGTACATTAAGCTACTTGTTGATGATTATTTTAGAATGATGATAGTTATGTTTCTAAAATATAAATTTGATGCTTTCCAAATATTTAAGTGGTACTTAGCAAGAGTTGAAAAGGAAATAGATAAATGTATGAAATATCTGAGATCTGACAGAGGAGAAGAATTACATCAAATGAGTTTGAGATGTTCTGTAATGATAAAGGAATCAAAAGACAAACATCTACTCCTAGAACCCCTCCACAAAATGGAATTGCTAAAAGGAGGAATACATCTGTAATGGGCTGTGCTAGGACACTCATGATGGAGAAAAATGTTGCTTTAAGATACTGGAGGGAAGCTGTAAGTACAACTATCTATACCCTAAACTATGTATAAGTCAAGAAAGGTACTCATTCCACACCTTTTAAACTATGGTATGGATACTCACCCAATGCAAAATATTTTAAGGTATTTGGGAGTAAATGCTTTATTCTCAAAGATTTCAGGAATGGTTACTCACTCTTCTTGCTTATTTTGCATGCAAAGGTTTCAAATTTTATCAAATGGATGTTAAATCTGCATTTCTAAATGGCATATTAGAGGAAGAAGTTTATATAGAATAGTTAGAAGGATTTGTTGATGTTAAAAATAAGAAAATGGTATGTAAATTACACAAAGTTTTATATAGTTTGAAACAAGCACCAAGAGCATGATATGAGAGACTTCATAATTGTCTTATGAATATTGAATTCAAAAAAATTGATGATAACAAAAATTAGTACATGAAGACATAGAAAGGCAAAGGTATTTTGTTATCTAAGATTTTTGTTGATAATATCATATTTGGAGGTCAAGTTGCTTTATGTAAGGCTTTTGCAAAAGAAATGAAGAATTTGAGATGTTTATGTTTGGAAAGATCAAGTTCTTTGTGGGTTTGCAAGTATATTAGATGGAATATGGTATATACATCACTTAATCAAAGTATGTCAGAAAGATATTAAAAACTTTTGGATTGGAGGATTCCAAACTAGTTAGTACACTTATGGTGATAGGACATAAATTGTCAAAGAATGATGATTTAGCTTGTTAGTTTGTGGTGACTGATAAGGAAAGTACTGTACATACTTCATAAATTCTTTGGGGCTTAGGGCATCACGTTGGAAAAAAAATTTGGGCCTTATTTTATTAGGATTTTGGGTCGACATGTAATTATTTATTGTAACGCTAAAGAATTAAAAATACTTTTATAAAGAGCTTAGGGTTAGGGATTGTTTCATAAGGTAATGCAAAAGTTGGTTCTTGTAGCGGTATTGAGTTGTAAGGGATTATAAATTGTAATTAGGTTGTAATCACTAGACTGTAAAAATATTGGACTTGCTATTTGGTGGACATAGCCCGGGGATTGGGTGAACCATGTTAAATCTTAGTGTCTTGTGTTCTTTTCTGTGAGATCTATTATTTTCTAATATTGTTTATATTTGTATGTACTTGTTATTTGTGTCTGTGGTTTAATCCTAACAAGTGGTATTAGAGTGAGGTTGTTTTTTAGTTATCCTCTACAAGAAAGTCTCATGATTGAGTGAGAGCAATGATAGATAAGGGTAAGCTGAGGGTTGACAAGTTTAATGGGCAAAACTTCCAATAATAGAAGATGCAAATGGAAGACTATCTTTATCAGAAGGATTTATGGAAGTCATTGGAAGGCAAAAACAAGAATCAAGGATCTATGTGAAATGACGAATGGGATCTTTTGGATAGAAAGGCACTTGGAAGCATCTAATTATGCCTAACACCATTGGTGACATTTAATATTACAAAAGCAAAGACAATAGAAGAGTTGATGCAAACCGTAGCGAAATTGTATGAAAAGCCCTCTACTTCAAACAAGATATTTCTCATGAAACATTTATTTAATATGAAAATGGCAAAAGGTGGATCTGTTGCAGATCATTTAAATGAGTTTAATACTATTACTAGTCAATTATCTTCTGTGGGTATCAATTTTGATGAAGAAATTAGGGCTCTCTTGATTTTGTGTTCTTTTCCTGAAAGGTGGAATCGCTTGGTAATGGTTGTGAGTAATTCTATTCCTAGATCTAGTACCCTAAAATATGATGATGTGATCAGTGTTATTTTGAGTGAGGAAACTCGTAGGAAATCCTTAGGTGGATCTACATTTGGAAGTGCTTTGAATGCACAAAGTCGAGGTAGAACAACTGAGAGAGGAAGTAATTTTGAAATTGTGAAAAATCAAGAGGAAAGTCAAAGGGGAGGAGGTCTCAATTGGGAGGATCGAACAACTATTGGTACTATGGAAAACTAGGTTAGAAAAAGAAAGATTGTTGGAATCGAAAGAAAAATGAAGGAGATAAACTAGATGGAGACAAGGAGGTAAATGTGGTAAGTAACAAATTTGAAGAGGATGCTTTGCTTCTGTCTTTAGAATGTGTTGATGATTCATGGGTTTTAGATTCTGGTGCTTCATTTCATGTTACACCTCATAGAGGTTATTTTATTGATTATGTCCAAGGGGATTTTGGACTTGTTTATCTGGGGGATAATGAACCTTGTCAAATTGTTGGAAAGGGAAAAGTTAAGATTAAGTTGCAGAATGAGAATCATTGGCTACTACATGAGGTAAGACATATTCCAAGGCTAAGTAGGAATTTAATTTTAGCAGGGCAACTCAGTGATGAGGGTTGTGTAGTTACTTTCAATGATAAAAATTGGAAGGTTTTAAAAGGTTCCCTTGTAGTAGAAAAATGTGTGAAAGTAGGCACCTTATATCTTTGAACAAGTCATATTGTTTCTTCTACTTTAATTGTTTGAGAGAAAATTGAATGTTCAAGAATAATTGCTGCAGTTGAGCAGGGAGAACAAATAGCTACTGTAAATTCTGATACAACATTGTGGCACAACAAACTTGGGCACATGAGTGAGAAAGGTATGAAAGTACTTCATTCAAAGAAAGTTTTACCAGGTCTAAAATTTGTTAATATGGATTTCTATGAAAGTTGTGTATATGAAAAATAAAAGAGAGTGAGTTTTGTGAAGACTGGAAAGGAAAACAAAAAGAAAAATTAGAGCTTGTGCATATAGATGTATGGGGACTAGCTTAGGTATCTTCCCTTGGTGGCTCTCCTTACTATGTTACATTTATTGATGATGCAACTAGAAAGGTATGGATTTATTTCCTTAGATCAAAATCTAATGTATTTCAAACTTTTAAGAAATGAAAATGCTTGGTTGAAAATGAGACTGGTAAAAAGTTATAATGTCTTAGATCTAATAATGGCAATGAGTATTGTAGTCATGAATTTGAATATTATTGCTCCACCAATAGTATTTGTAGACAAAAAATTGTTCCAAGGACTCCACATGAAAATGAAGTGGCTGAACGCATGAACAAGACTATAATGGAGCATGCAAGGAGCACGAGGTTGCATGCTGAGTTGCCCTTACACATGTGAGAAGAGGCTATCAATAATATTATATATTTGGTTAATAGAGGTGCCTCTACTCCTTTGGGTTGTGGTATTCCACAAGAAGCATGTACTGGTAAGAAGGTGAGTTATTCTTTTCTCGAAACCTTTGGTTGTGAAGCATTTGCTCGCATAGATTTTGAAAATAGAACCAAGTTGGAAGCTAAGTCAAAGAAATGTGTATTTGTTGGATATGGCATTAAAGAATTTGGTTATAGGCTTTGGGATTTTGAAAATCATAAAATTTTAAGAAGCAAGGATGTCATATTCAATGAGAAAGTGTTGTACAAAGATCTATTGCAGCAACATGAGAAAAAAGAAGATGATTATGTAGTGCTGGATGATGCTCCAAAAGCTAATGTTCCAACCATTCCTCATGGTGCCACACACACCAGTGAATGTTAGATGATCAACAAGGAAAATTAGGTCTCTAGAAAGATTTTCTCCCTCTTTGTATTCAATTTTACTTACTAATGCTGGTGAACCTAAATGTTATGATGAAGTTGTGCAGGTGGATACTAAGATTCAGTAGGAGTTTGCAATGAAAGATGAAATTGACTCTTTGCTGAAGAATAAGACATGAAATTTTTGCAAGTTGCTTACAGGTAAAAGAGCTATACAGAATAAGTGGGTTTACAGGTTAAAAGAAGAGGATGGAGGTAAGAAAATATTTAAAGCTAGGTTAGTTGTAAAAGGATTTTCACAGTAAAAGGGTATTGATTTTGATGAGATATTTTTTCCTGTTGTTAAAATGACTTCTATTCATACTGTATTAAGTATTGTGGCTACTAAAGATTTGCATTTAGAGTAGCTTGATGTTAAAACAACCTCCCTTCATGGTGATTTGGATGAAGAGATATATATGGCTCAGCCATGGGGATTTGAGGTCAAAGGTAAGGAGAAATTAGTGTGCAAATTGAAGAAAAAATTATATGGTTTGAAGCAAACACCTCAGCAATGGTATCTAAAATTTGACAATTTTATGCATGAACATGGATACAATAGGTGTCATTTAGATAATTGTGTTTATTTTAAGAGGTTGGATGATGCTAGCTAAATTATTTTATGTTTATATGTTGATGATATGCTTGTAGCTGGGTCTAACATGGATCATATTAAGGTGCTAAAATGCCAGTTAACACATGCATTTGCTATGAAGGATTTGAGGGTAGCAAAAAAAATCCTTAGCATGAAGATTTGTAGAGATAGGAAGAATAGAAAATTGATGCTATCTTAGGCTGATTAAGTTGAGAAGGTGTTGCAACATTTCTCTATAAAGAATGCTAAAGCTGTTAGCACACCTTTACCTAGTCATTTGAAGTTGACTAAAGAGATGTGTCCTAAGACACAAGAAGAGAAGGATAAGATGTCCAAGGTACCCTATGATTTAGCTGTAGGAAGCTTGATGTATGCTATGGTATGTACTAGGCCAAATATTGCACATGTAGTGGGAGTCATTAGCAGGTGTATGAGTCATCCCAGAATTGAGCATTGGAATGCAGTCAAATGGATTCTCAGATATTTAAGAGGAACATCTAATAAGTGTTTACACTTTGGGGGCTCTACTACTAATTTATAGGGCTATGTTGACTCATATTTGGTAGGGGATATTGATACCAGGCGAAGTACTATAGGTTATGTCTTTACTATTGGTGGGGCAATCGTGAGTTGGGTTTCTTAGTTACAAAAGGTTAATGCATTATCCACTACAAAGGCATAGAATGTTGCTGCTACAGAGGTAGCCAAGGAGATGATATGGCTTTGATTCTTCTTGAAAGAATTAGGAAATCCTCAGAAGGATAATTATTTGTTTACAGATATTCAGAGTGCCATTTATCTTGCAAAGAACTCGGCTCTGCATTCTAAGACCAAACATATACAATTGCGGTACCATTTCATTTGGTCAGTTTTGGAGGATGGATAATTAAAGTTGGACAAGATACATACAGATGAAAATCCAACAAATATGTTTACAAAGGTAGTAACAAGGGAGAAGCTAATTTCCTCCTTAGCCTCAGTTGGTCTTCTAGACTAAACATGAATAAAAGAACAACAAAGTCCAAGGTAGTTTGATCCAGTGGGAGCCTCATGGAGTAGTGGCATAGCTACAAGATCAATCTCCAAGTGGGAGATTATTGTTTAGTGTGGAGCCTGATCAGTCCCCAAGTGGGAGATTGTTAGTTTGTGGTGACTGATATGGAAAGTACTATACATACTTCATAAATTCTTTGGGGCTCAAGGCATTACCTCAAAAAAAAATTTTGGACCCTATTTTATCAGGATTTTGGGCCAACATGTAATCATCAATTGTAACCCTAAAGTGTTAAAAATACTTGTATAAAAGAGCTTAGGGTTAGGGATTGTTTCATAAGGTGATGCAAAAGTTGGTTCTTGCGATGGTATTGAGCTATAAAGGATTGGGTGAACCACATTAAATCTTGGTGTCTTGTGTTCTTTTCTGTGTGATCTATTATTTTCTGATATTGGTTATATTTGCATGTAATTTTTATTTCTATTTGTGGTTTAATCCTAACACAATTGAGGTGAATCAAAAATTATATAGGTCTTTGATTGACAAATTACACTATGTAGTACATAGAAAACCTGATATTGCATCATTTGTAGGGATAGTTGCAAGATTCTCTGCTAATCTTAGAGAGAATCATTTGATGGCTATAAATAGAATAATGAGATATCTGAAAGGAATAGAGGAATATGGTCTATACTACAAGAAAAATGAGAAATTTGAATTAAGATTCTATACTGATGCTGATTGGGCTGAAAACGTTGATGATAGAAAGAGCACTAGTGGAGGAGCATTTTTTTTAGGCAAGAGGCTAGTTACATGGACTAGCAAGAAACAAAACCACACTTCACAATCTATTGCTAAAGTTGATTATGTTGCTGTTACTATAAATTGTATAAACATTGTATGGATCAAACAACTACTCAAAGGTATGAAGGAAGAGATCACTAAACCAGTGATACTTTATTGTCATAATACAAGTGCTATAAATATATCAAAGAATCCTATGATGCACACAAAGACTAAGCACATTGCAATAAAATATCATTACTTGAGAGAATTAGTTCAAGATAAAGAGGTGAAGATGGAATATATTAACACAAAAGAAAAAATTGCTTATATCTTCACAAAAGGATTACCTAAGGATGCTCATGAGTATCTAAGAGGTAAACTAGGGGCGACACCCCTATCAAAAGCTATCTAAGAAACAAAGGAGTGCCCTACATCACACAAGTTGATTGACATATGTTACACATTGATGCAATGAATCTTACTTTAAGAACTACCTAAAGTAATCACAGTGCTAAAACTACAAATCAGTCACAAGAAAGGTGACTAAAGAGAAATTGAAGAAGTTTATATTTTCATATTAAGATGATAAGTCTTTGGCATTTTTGTCAAAGAGGGAGAAATACAAGAGATTGAAAAAAGAGGGAGAAATCATAACAAATAGTATGAGGGAGAAATGCTAACTACTGAGGAAAGAAAGTGTATCTACTGATAACATCTATTTACCTAGTAAGAGGGAGATACTATAGAAGGGAGAAATAAAAATTAATTTAGAGGGAGTCATAAGGATTTGATCAAATGATGTAACAATAGCACCTAGAGGAAAGATTGAGTTAATATGGAAAAGAAGTACAAGAATTAGCTAAGACAGTGATATCATAGTGCATTGATAATCTACTTAAGGTTGCAAAGGTTGGTTACACTAAGCAAGTTTAGAAGAACAAGTTAAACAAAGTTTGTCTCTCAAGCTTAATTGAATGGATAGTAAGTGCCGAGAAAAGTTAGTGCAAGTTGAGCAAAAATTAGTTGGATCCAAGTAAAAGTCTATTTTAGTGTATGCCAGCAAAGCAATTGATGCCAAGTAAAGTTTAGTTAAACCGAGCATTAGTATACCTTAGTTCATGTTGAGTGATTTTACAAAGAATGTCAAGCAACATAGTATGTGCCGAGCATCAAAAGAAAGTTAATGCCGAGTGCCAACATTATTAAAAAGATCATGAATTTGATGGATCTGAGCTAAAGTTTTTTTTCTTGGATTGTGTGAACCAGGTGGAAGATAAGATTGATGAGTTGGTGGCACAGAATTCATGGTAAACCATTTTGAGGTGAATTCAAAGAGGATTGAATGAGAAGTTTCTAGAAGTGATATGGAATGAGGAGTAGATTCATTGAATCCTACCTAACCCTTCCTAACCCTAAATCAAATGATGGAGAAAAAATGACAAAAGATCTTAATTCTCTATTTATAGGGATGGCTGTTCAGAAGCAAGGGTTGTCATGTGTGAGAACCTAAGGGAGACAAGGAGTATAGGGTATTGCTTCATTTAGTGACCTAATTAAGAGTTTCCATTGACATGTTAAGAAAGAAGGCTTAAGGGTATGGATGCTTGAAGGGTGAACAAGCTATCAGAGCTGAAATGTGTGAAAGCCAAGCATAATGGAGGACTAAAAAAAAGATCTATAATCTACAAATGGCGTTGTAAATTTTTTATTAGATCAAACCTTACTATTACTCTCTAATAATTGTATTAGTCTAGGGTAAATCCTTTGGATTAAGGTTGACCTAACAGTCATTTGTAAATCTTTTAATAGGGTGACATTCCAAGTGAATGGTCTAAAGTCCTCTAACAAGGCTTACTCCTAACATAGTGATTGAAATCCTTTAATAGGGTCACATTTAACAGTGTGTATTATAACCTTTAATAGGGTTGGCCTTTCATAGGGCATCACTTTAGAAGAGTGAAAAAGAGTAGCATGTTACTAGTGATTTTTTCCAAATTAGGTTTCTGTGAAAATCATTGTGTCAAGTGTGTTGCTAAATTTGTTATGTTTCATGTTTACATTTCTACAAATTGATTTGATAGTAACTTACAAGTTTTAAGAGATTTCATAATCTTATGGATGCATGCATGATGATAAATGGTTTATGGGTTCACTAAGTTGTGAAAAATTTTATTTATACATTTGGACCTCGGATAACGGATTCACCCCCCTCTCAATCATTCTAAAGAATTCCAACAACTAGTATGAGGTACTATGTGATGTCATACCTATTGACATATGTCAAATATTTCTCGGTAAACCATGACAGTTTGATATGCATATTGTACATGATGGTCATGCAAATACCTACACTTTGACAAAGGATGGAGTGAAGCATAAGCTAAATCCATTTAAGGATAAAGAAGATTTTGTATGGAGTGCTTCTATAGTATGTTTTGTTGATGGAAAGAAGTTCCTAGAGGGTATGAGGTGTGACCATATGTGTTTTTTTATAATTTCAAAAAATGGTAAAGAAGTAGAAGAGGTACCTATAGAAGTTGTATATTTGTTGTAAGAGTTTCTAGCTATTGTATTTGATAATGTGCCTGATGGATTATCACTAGTGAGGAAAACCAATTATCAGATGGACTTGATTCTAAGAGTGAGAATCAAACAAGGCAGTGCACAAAATGTAACCAACAAAAAGTGAACAATTGGTTAGACAAGTACGTGAGTTGTTGCAAAAGGTATTGATTCAAGAGAGTCTAAGTCCATGTATTGTACCAACAATATTAGCACTAAAGAAGAATAGATAATGGAGGATGTGTATAGATTCTTGAGATATCAATAAGATCACAATGAAGTATATATTTCCATTGCCAAGGATGGATGATATTATGGACTATTTGAGTGGAGCTACGTATTTCACAAAGATAGATATAAAGAGTGAGTACTAGGGTAAGTGCACCAAGATGGTGTTAGAAAGGGGGTATAGTAAACACCTTTTTTTTTGAAATTAGGTAAATCTGAACTTGGATGAGACATTTGAGGTTCACCCACTCAAAATGAAAATATGTATAAAATATATAAATTATAGTTCTTTGAATCTACTTTCTAAACTACTACAATTTTGACAAAATGAATAAGGTTAGGTGGGTCAAACTATGTGCACACAAAAAATAGTTCTCAATTTTTTAAGAGAACATAACATAGTGTTGGAAATGATTGAAAAGATCATGAGGGAGATTGTTGGAAATGATTGAAAAGATCATATATAAGAAGTAATGGAACTGGTAAAGAATGTTCTCAATCATTGTTTTGTCATTGATGTCAAACTTGCTACTTGCAGGAATGACAATTGCTTTAGTGATCCAAATACTATCAATTGGTTGATTGACAAAGAGGAGGCAATCAATAAGATGTAATCAGAACACCTAGAGAAAGGTTGAAGTTATGATGTTGTAATGAAGTACAAGGATCAGCTAAGCCATTGATGAAAAAGTGTATTGATGACATACTCTAAGACACAGAGAATGGGCACACTGAAACATATCAAAGATGTAAGGTTTTAGCTAAGTCATTTGTAAAGCCTAACTAAGTTCATTAGAGAGAGGGAGCCAAGCAAGCTAGTAAGTGCCGAGTCAAGATACAAGTGCCGGGCATAAATAAGTGCCAAGCAGAAACAAGTGCCGAGCAGAAACAAGTACCGAGCAGAAACAAGTGCCAAGCAAGAAACAAGTGCCGAGCAAATACAAGTGCCAAGTAACATAGAGTTGCCGAGCATCAGTAAACCAATAGTCCCGAGTTGGTGCATTATTTCAAAGATCAAAGATTTGTCAGATCTAAGCCGTCAAGGTTGTTATCTAGAATTCTGTGAATTAAATAGAAGATAAGAGTGATGAGCTGGTGGCAAAGAACACCATGTAGAACATTTTTGGAGAATACAACTGGACTCTAGACGAAGTTTCTAGATAAGAGCAAGATATGGGGTAGATACGTTGTATCCTACCTAATCCATTTGAAACCCTAAATTTGGAGAGGGAGAATCGAGCAGCAAAGGCAATCCAGATTTCTATTTAAGGAGTCATAAGGCTACGAAGCGAGAGAGGAGGTCAAGCATGAAAGCATAAAATGCTGAAGGAGGTACTAAGGAGTAAGAAAACACATTTACTCTGCTTCAACAGATGACCACAGATATGATTGCATTGGTATGATGAGTAAGAAGACTCAACGAGATGAAGCTTGAGATGACAAGCTGTCAGAGCTGAAGTGATTAAAGCCAAGAAAAAGATTGAGCTGAAGTGTGATATGAAATCTGCAAAATATGTTGTAAGTTGTATCAGATCAACAAGCCATTATTGTTACTTTCTAGCAATTGTAATAGATAGTTTAAATCCTATGGACTTAGGTTGGTTTAATAGCCATGTTGTAAATCCTTTAATAGGGTGACATTCCAAGTGAATGTTCTAAAGTCCTTTGATCAGGCCCATTCCTAACAGTATGGTGAAATCCTCTAACAAGGTCACATTTAACAATGTGTTGTAAGCCTTTAATAGGGCAGGCTTTTAACAGGGCATCACTTTAGAAGAGTGAAAATCAAGTAGCATGTTACTGGTGGTTTTTTCCAAATTGGGTTTCCACATAAATCACTGTGTCATGTGTTGATCTTGCATGTTTTATGCCTGCATATTGATTTACTGTAATTTGCTAGGATGATTGATTTAAGCTTGGATGGATGAAAAGTTTATGGATTCACTATAATTTGAGAAAAAGTATTATTAGGGCATTTAGACCTTGGATAACTAATTCACCCCCCCCCCTCTCAGTTATTCTAAAGAATTCTAACATTGGTATCAGAGCCAAACTGCTGATTCAGTTTAAAGGGACTATAAGCAGAAAAGATCAAAATGCCTAAGAGAGAAGTCCCCAAGCTCAACAAAGACAACTTTTTTGCATGGCATTGTTTGATGAAGCTACATCTTAGATCCATAGGAGATTATGCCCAAAATTCTATTGTTACTGAACATGTTGATCCAACTGGTACTCTTACTGTAGAAGATTTGAAAAAAAAATAGGAACACAATCAGACAATGCTGGAAATTGCTTCTGCACTCAACTATGCTAAATTCGATGATATCAAAGGATGTGATACTGCATTCAAAATGTGGAAAGCCCTATCAAACATCTATGGAGGAGATCAGAATGTCCAAAGAGCAAAAAGAGAAAGCCTCAGAGGAAAGTTTGATGATATGAAAATGGAGGAAAGTGAGAATGCTGCTCAGTATGGCGCAAGAATAAAGGAAGTGGTAAGTGCAATCAGATGTTTGAGTGGTCAATTGGATGAAGATAATGTTAATAGTAAGTTCTTAAGAACCTTGCTCCCTATCTATGCTATTAGAGTATCAACAATACAAGAACTAAGATGTGTACTAGGAAACAATCTAAGTTTTGAAGGAATAGTGGGTAGACTCACTGCATTTGAGTTATCTAACTTCGACAACTATAGACCTGAGAATGTTGAATCTGCTTTCAAGGCCAAGCTATCATTGAAAGATGCTGAACAGGTGAAATCAAAGAAAGGAAGAAAAATGAAATATGTATCCAGTGACATTAGCACTGATGAGGAAGATGTGGAACAATTGGAAGCATTGCTAGCTAGAAGATTTCACAGAGGCAAAGGAAAATTCAAAGGTAAGATGCCTATCATTTGTTTCAATTGCAATGAAGTAGGGCATATTACTGCAAGGTGTATACAGAAAAAGGATTACAAGGAAGGCAACAAATACAAATATAGAAGAGACGATGATAAGAGAGATTACAAAGACAAAGGCAAGAAGTGTTATATTGTTGAAGAGAATTCTGATGATAATGATGATGAAGTTGTTTATGTAGCCATGAAGGACCAATCTAATGAAGAAGAACCTACAAAATTGGTAACATGTATGAACAAAAATGACAGATGGATCATAGACAGTGGATGCTCACATCACATGATAGGAGACAAAAGTAAGTTTGTTAACCTTACTCAGTATGATGGAAATAGTGTTAGATTTGGTAATGATGCTCCATTTCAAATAAAAGGAAAAGGCTCCATTAAGCTTACAGAACAAATCTCATGTGATAATGCATACTATGTTGAAGGATTAAACTATAATTTGCTAAGTGTCTCACAGTTAGGCAATGTAGGATGCAAAGTAGAATTTGGAAACAAAAATGCAAAAATCTATGGTACTGATGGTAAATTGATAGGAAAAGGAGATCAAACAAGAAGTAATCTATTTTACCTTGATATGGATAATGTTTCTTGTTTTGTTGCAAAATTTGATGATGAATGGTTATGGCATAGAAGGCTATGTCATGTCAACTTTGACAATCTAGTCAATATCAGTAAAATGAAAAAAGTCAGAGGTATACCAAAATTGAAGAAGCTTGATTATATCATGTGCGAACAATGTTAGCTAGGAAAGATGACAGAGTCAAGTTTCAAAAGCAAAAACTATACATCTAAAGAAGTACTTGAGTTAGTTCATACTGACTTATGTGGTCCAATGGAAGTACAAAGCTACAAAGGAGATAAATATATAATGTTGTTTGTTGATGACTATTCTAGGATGATGACTGTTATGTTCTTAAAAAAAAAATCTAATGATTTTCAAATGTTTAAGTGGTATGTGCCTAGAGTTCAAAAGGAAATAGGAAAGAGTTTGAAATGCTTAAGATCAGACAGATGTGGTGAATTCATATCAAATGAATTCGAAATATTTTGTAATGACAAAGGAATCAAAAGACAAACGTTTACTCCTAGAACTCCCCCATAGAATGGAATTGCTGAGAGAAGACATAGATCTATGATTGACTGTGCCAGAACATTAATGATGGAAAAGACTGTTGCTCTAAAACATTGGAGAGAAGCTGTAAGTGTAGCTATTCATACACTGAATCAAGTAAAAGTCAAGAAAGGTACAAATACAACACCTTTTGAATTATGGTATGGTCACTCACCCAATGCAAAATATTTCAAAGTATTTGGTTGCAAATTCTTTATCCTTAAAGATGCTAGAAATGGAAAATTTGATGCAAAGAGTGATGAATGCATATTTCTTGGTTACTCCATTAGAAGTAAGGCATACAAGTGTTTGAATACTAACACTAACAAAATTATGGAAAGTGCAAATGTAAACTTTGATGAACATACATAAGTCCAAGCTGAAGAACTAAAGAGAATGAATGAATAAAAAACCTTTGTGTATTCTTATGAAGGAATGCGTGTTGACGAGGATGCTATCAATCAAATTGGGATTCAACAACAAATTTCAGTTTCAGCCGAGTCAAAACCAGTGAATGCCGAGTTACATTTAGAAGTTGAGTTAGAAAATGAAGAAAATGCACAATCTGATCCTGAAGTCAGTATACATGAAAGAGATGAAGAACAACCTAACAACGAAGTGCATAGTGACCCTAAATCTGAAAGATCAAACATGGAAACAAGGACAGAACCAAGATTATCCAAATATGTAAAAAGACATCACCCTGCTGAACAGATAATTGGTGACAAGGATGCAAGACCAATGACAAGGAATAGACTAAGACATGAATCATGTTTGATCAGAAAACTTGAACCTACGACAGTATATGGTGCATTACAAGATGATGACTGGTATAAAGCTATGGAAGAAGAGATTGATCAAATAAAGAAGAACAAAACCTAAAGTTTGGTTCCCAGACCAGTTGACAAGAATGTGATTGGCACCAAGTGGGTGTTTAGAAATAAGCTAGATGAGAATTGTGAGATTACTAGAAACAAAGCTAGACTAATATGCAAGGGTTATGCTCAAGAAGAAGGATTAGACTATGGGGAAACATTCACCCCTATTTCTAGAATGGACGGAGTAACAACTCTACTTGCATATGTTGCATATAAATGTTTTAAAGTCTATCAGATGGATGTAAAGTCTGCTTTTTTAAATGGTATATTAGAAGAAGAAGTCTACATTGAACAACTAGAGGGATTTGTTGATGAGAACAATAGGGATATGGTTTGTAAATTACATAACACACTCTATGGTCTGAAACAAGCACCTAGAGCATGGTATGCGAGACTTCACAAGTATCTAGTGCAAATAGGATTTGAAAGAACTGCTGATAATAGCAACATGTACATCAAATTAGAAGAAGGTAAGGATATTATTGTATCTGAAATCTTTGTGGATGACATAGTTTTTGGAGGAAAGGAAGTGCTTTGTAAAGGCTTTGGTGACAAAATGAAACATGAGTTTGAGATGTCTATGTTTGGAGAGATCAAATTTTTTGTTGGATTGCAAGTACATCAACTAAAACATGAAATATTTGTGACACAATAAAAGTACATCAAAGAGATACTTAAAACGTTTGGATTGGAGGAGTCCAAACTAGTTAGCACACCAATGGCAATAGGAAATAAGCTATCCAAAAATGATGCATCAGCTAAAGTTAATCAAACAATATATAGATCCATGATTGAAAAACTGCAATATGTTGTACATAGCAGACCAGACATAACATTAGCAGTTGGAATAGTGGCTAGATTCTCTGCTAATCCCAAAGAAAATCATCTCATGGCAGTAAAAAGAATAATGAGGTATCTCAAAAGAACTGATAACTTTGGTCTATATTACAAAAAGAATGAGAAGTTTGAGCTCAATGCATATACAGATGCAGATTGGGGAGGCAACATTGATGACAGAAAAAACACAAGTGGAGGTGCATTATTTTTAGGTAAAAGGCTAGTTACTTGGACTAACAAGAAACAAACATGCACATCCCAGTCCACTGCAGAATCAGAATATGTGGCAGCAACAGTTAATTGCACAAACATTGGGTGGCTCGCACATTTATTGAAATGGATGAAAGAATAGGTAACCAAACTTATGATATTGTATTGTGATAATACAAGTGCTATAAACATATCCAAAAATCTAGTAATGCATGCAAAAACCAAGCATATTGCAATCAAGTATCACTATGTCAGAGAATTGGTAGAAGACAAACAAGTGAAGTTGGAGTACATTCATACAAAAGAACAAACTGCAGATATCTTCACCAAACCATTACCCAAGGATGCCTATGAATATCTTAGAGGCAAGCTGGGGGTAATACCCCTAACTCAAGTAGTATAAAATAACAAGGAAGCTGCCCTGCATCAACAGGAACAAATCATTGAAATATCAGAAGAATGATGCAGAGGATGACAACAAGAGCAAAAACTCCAAATCAGTCACAAGCATGGTGACAGAGGGAGAAGACATAAGAGCCAAAGCTTATATTTTGCATGATAAAGATGCTACATCTTTGATATTTATGTCAAAGAAGGAGAAATATTCAGAAAATTGATCAATACAAAGCAAGAGGGAGATATATATGAAAGAGGGAGATATATGAGATCAGTAGTATGGATGCAACAGTCAAGTTAACGTATACAATCTTGGTGGTAACTAAGTTGATCAATTAATTAGTTTGGTTTGCCATCAATGCCAAAGAGGGAGATTGTTGGAAATGATTGAAAAGATCATGAGGGAGATTGTTGGAAATGACCGAAGAGATCATATATAAGAAGTAATGGAACTGGTAAAGAATGTTCTCAATCATTGTTTTGTCATTGATGTCAAACTTGCTGCTTGTAGGAATGACAATTGCTTTAGTGATCCAAATACTATCAATTGGTTGATTGACAAGGAGGAGGCAATCAATAAGATGTAATCAGAACACCTAGAGAAAGGTTGAAGTTATGATGTTGTAATGAAGTACAAGGATCAACTAAGCCATTGATGAAAAAGTGTATTGATGACATACTCTAAGACACAGAGAATGGGCACACTGAAACATATCAAAGATGTAAGGTTTTAGCTAAGTCATTTGTAAAGCCTCACTAAGTTCATTAAAGAGAGGGAGCCAAGCAAGCTAGTAAGTGCCGAGCAGAAACAAGTGCCAAGTAGATACAAGTGCCGAGCAGAAACAAGTGCCGAGCAAAAAACAAGTGCCGAGTAACATAGAGTTGCCGAGCATTAGTAAACCAATAGTGCTGAGTTGCTGCATTATTTCAAAGATCGAAGATTCATCAGATCTAAGTCGACAAGGTTGTTATCTAGAATTCTATGAATTAAATAGAAGATAAGAGTGATGAGCTGGTGGCACAAAACACCATGTAGAACATTTTTGGAGAATACAACTGGACTCTAGATGAAGTTTCTAGATAAGAGCAAGATATGGGGTAGATACATTGTATCCTACCTAATCCATTTGAAACCCTAAAGTTGGAGAGGGAGAATCGAGCGAAAAAGGCAATCCAAATTTCTATTTAAGGAGTCATAAGGCTACGAAGTGAGAGAGGAGGTCAAGCATGAAAGCATAAAATGCTAAAGGAGGTGCTAAGGAGTAAGAAAGCACATTTACTCTGCTTCAACAAATGACCACAGATATGATTGCATTGGTATGATGAGTAAGAAGACTCAAGGAGATGAAGCTTGAGATAACAAGCTGTCAGAGCTAAAGTGATTAAAGCCAAGCAAAGGATTGAGCTGAAGTGTGATATAAAATCTGCAAAATATGTTGTAAGTTGTATTAGATCAACAAGCCATTATTGTTACTTTCTAGCAATTATAACAGATAGTTTAAATCCTATGGACTTAGGTTGGTTTAATAGCCATGTTGTAAATCCTTTAACAGGATGACATTACAAGTGAATGTTCTAAAGTTCTTTGATCAGGCCCATTCCTAACAGTATGGTGAAATCCTCTAACAAGGTCACATTTAACAGTGTGTTGTAAGCCTTTAACAGGGCAAAATTTTAATAGGGCATCACTTTAGAAGAGTGAAAAACAAGTAGCATGTTACTGGTGGTTTTTCCCAAATTGGGTTTCCACGTAAATCACTGTGTCATGTGTTGATCTTGCATGTTTTATCCCTGCATATTGATTTACTGTAATTTGCTAGGATGATTAATTTAAGCTTGAATGGATGAAAAGTTTATAGATTCACTATAATTTGAGAAAAAGTATTATTAGGGCATTTAGACGTTGGATAACTGATTCAGACCCCCCCCCTCAGTTATTCTAAAGAATTCTAACACATAGTTGTTTTCATGTGCAACACAAAAGACATCACTATATTTCATATTTTGTATATCACTTTGGTAGGATGATAGTTAAGAGTCATATCTAGAATTTGTGTATTTTTTTATAATTTCTGATGAGTATTTTGTTTGTTATGAATTATTGAACTGAATACATCCTAAAATTTTGGTATCTATTTGTGTGCTAACCATAACTTGCATCAAAATAATCGAAAATAGAATTTAAAAAAAAAAAGTGTATAGAATCAAGTGTAGAACAATAATATATAATTTATTTTGAATTTGGTTAAGTATATCAAAAGTTATTAAAAAATGGTAGACATATATCTGTGAGGTGTAATGCCCACCCATAGTTTGCTTTTCCATTATATTTACCAAACTCTTTTATGTCTATTTCATGCATGTGTTAGTTTCAAAGATCTTAAGTTTCTAATTATGATATTATTTCATGACTTTAATTGCATGTATACCAATAAAGAATTACTTAGTTGATTATATTTTACATGTTGATTGATGATTATGATTACTAGCGCATTAATGATACTTTAATTGCTCTTAGTTAGTAAATGTGGTTGCTCTCATGATGATATCAAATTATGAGTATTTTATATTCACAATGATGATTTTTCCATGTTTGAATATGTAATGATTTGTACTCAATACTTATTATAGTACTTACTCCATACTTGCATGTGTATGGTGTGCGTGTTTGTTTTACTTTTTTGTCTATTGTATTTAATGTGGTTAAGGGAGGGAGTCCTAGTTACCTACTAGTCAAGATCTACATGATGTACCACTCCCCACCATTGTCTATTTATCTTAGATATATATGCTCATTTACATGCTCATCTTTTATACAAGTTTGCAGGTATCGGGCATTGACTTCCCTGAATTGCTAGGATGAGTGTACCCCATAGCAATAACTCAATGGTAAGAATGAGGATATAATGTTTAGGTCCAATCCCAACTATAGCCTAAATACTTATCCTGTAAGGAGGACTCGTAACTCACATTCCACCATTTTTAAAACCCATGAGTTTAGCTTTGTCTGTGTTGTTTGATTTTGAGTTTTGGTCTATTTTGACAATGTTAGTTTTATGTGGATTTGGTTATGTGATTTATTTGGTAAATGATTTAATTATGATATTTGGGTTAATCATATAATATTGAGAATTATTATTTGATTACAAATAAAATATTAAAATATGAAAAAGCTAATTAATTATGTGCTTTAATTCAAAAGACTTAATTTAAAAGTCTAAATTAAGAAGTTGGATAAAAAGAGAATTAAAATATTAATCTTTTAATATTTATTTATTGTAATTATTTAATTAATAATAATTAAATTAGAGTTGCATTTAAATAATAAGATTTAATTATTATTATTTATTTAAATAATAAACTACGCTTTAAATAGTGCTTGCACTGCCAATAGTGGCATGTTGTGATGGTTAAGTTGTTGAGTTGTTATCCTTGCCATTAAGGTTCAAATTTAATGGGGATGAGGTCCCCTATTTGTGGCCCCATTGGTTCATAGCTCCAGGTCAAAGCGTTTACCCTTCTTAAAAATAAATAAATAGTGCTTGCACTAATTAATAATGTGGAGGAAAATAAAATAAAAGAGTATTTTAATTTAAAATTTCTTCAAGTGTGCATAAAAGGATTAAATAATAAAATTTTATTTAAGAAGAGGCCTTTGCATGCTCAAAAACTAGAAACCCTAGGTAGAGTTAAACTCTTTATTAAGAGATTCAAGGTCATTTCTACACACATAAGTTATGCGAGAAAAAATTCAGAAGTGGATCAAAAGAATTGTTGAAAGTTTTAGAGGGCTTGGATTTGCATGTGTTCACAGAACAGATTTTAGCTATGGCTTTGAGGTAGGGTTTGATAACTTAGTGTAAAATTTTATTGAAAGATCTATCTACTTTGTGTCTTTTTGGGTGCTTGCATAATACTTATTAATTTACTATATTGGTTTTTGGATAAAGATTTATGTTGTAGATTTTGAAAAGGAAAACTTATTAATCAAAAAAACTTGACTGTAAAAATTTCTAGAAAATTATTATGATTTTATTCTTTTAATACACTTTCTAATATAGGGAAAAATTGATTATATAAAATTGGAAGAAAATAGCAAATTGAACATTTAAGGTTTCAACTTTAAAGTTGTCATTAGAACCATGTGATTATCATGAATTTTCTAAAAATAGATAAATAGTCTTCTTATATCTAAAATAATTTGGTTGCAAAATTTATTGAAAAAGTGAAAGATTAATTGATAGGAAAGCATGTTGTAACTAAATTTATACATGCATCTAAAAACAAATATACTAAAAATAGAACATGAAGTATATTATGGTTGCATGACTCGAGAGATCAAAGGAATGTAAACATAGTGATTGCATGTTTTAGAAGATCTTAGCCATGTGAAAACAAGAAATTCTATAATTCTATTATTTAAAAAAAAATTATTTTTGGATTAATTTTAATATTTAAAAAAACCAAACTTTTTAAAAATGATTATTTATTAATTTTAAAAATTGAATTTTTTGATTTATTTTTTGGAATTATTAATTAATTCTAAAAATTAAAAAAATATTAATTATAAATTAAAAAAACAAAAAACAAAAAGACTAAATAACTACACTTGTTTCAAATGCATGTCGAGATGTCATATTTTATTTTTTTGGTGGATTTGGGGGAAACCTAGTAGTTTGACCAAGTGGGCACGTTTACCATAGGCTTGGGAAGTGGTTGTCATTGTGATGCTTTTAGGTGATGTTTTATCATAATTATTTTATTCCCAACCAATGTGCTATATCCACCTGTTTGTGTGATGAGATCGAGTTTTTTTTATAAGCTCAAGTATTATGATTTATCTATTAGGTGCTTTCCAGTTGCTTGTATAGGACTAAGATGAATATTATGATTTATCTTTAGGTGCTTTCCAGTTGCTTGTATAGGACTAAGGTGAATATTGTGAGTTTATGAGATATACTTTTATGAGCTTAGGGTAGGTTATCTATGTGTATGTTGGGAAGTGGCTTGCAATGGAGGCCAGAGCCCTAAAGAGGCTTCTTGGGTAAACCATTGTAAGTTGTATTAATAATTGATAACATTTCATTAAATGGGTTGAAATTAATTATCAAGAGTTAGTGTTTTACCTTGCCCATACCTCGAGTGCTAGTACAAGTTAGGATGGGAGTAGAGAGGATGCTTGGTTGCAACTTTACCTTTTTAGTAAAAGAGGCTGCCTGGGTAAACCATTGTAAGTTGTATTAATAATTGATAACATTTCATTAAATGGGTTGAAATTAATTATCAAGAGTTAGTGTTTTACTTTGCCCATACCTCGAGTGCTAGTACAAGTTAGCATGGGAGTAGAGAGGATGCTTGGTTGCAACTTTACCTTTTTAGTATGCCTTGTTTGCAAGAAATGATATTGATGCCACAGTCACTAGGGGTCCAGAGTTTAGAGAGGTTGCTAGGGTAACCTTAGAGTTGGCTCATGTGATGACACTTGTCCACATGCATATTAGGTTTCCTACATGTCTTTGTTGCCTCTAGGATTAGATGTTACTTGTGCCTTTGAGATAGATTGATATCATGATTTCCTTGCCTAGGCTTGTTTTATGATTATTTATGTGTGGACCATACATTATCTCTCTTGCACGGTGGGAGTGGAAGCCTGATTAGGTGACCATGTAGTCGGGAGGTGTAGATGTTAGATTCTTGTTGATACAGTTGTACCATTAACATTCTTATTCTTATCTTGGAGACTTCTATACATTTGATGTATTTATGTTTCATGTGTTTTGAGATCCTATAAGATATTGTATTTTATATTAATGTACTTGTATCTATTTTCACATACCTTGTGACATGTGTAGTGGATGTTATTCATTAGAGGTGCTTTCATATTATTAGTTATACTTATGCATTTGCTTATGTGACATTGTATTCATTATTTCTTTATGATCAAGATACTTTGTACTAGAGACTTAAACTAATTATTATAAAGTTCTTAAATGTGACTCAACGTAAAGGAACCATTGAGGAATGAAATTTTATTTGTACTTGCTTATGTGTACTTAATGTGTATGTGTATATTACTTCCGTATTGTTACTTTGATATTGTTTAAACTTAAAAAAATAAAAATAGTTTAGTAAACTTAGCAACATAGTAGATTTATTTCTTTTGGAATCCCAAGCAGGGCATTACATGAGGAATGTCAAGGCATTCATAAAAGTAATTAAAGTTTGCATTGTTAATATTATCCAAAAATAGAAAAAAATATATGGTTAGAAAGTTAAGAAGATGTGTAATATTATTGTAGCAATTTTAGAGATACCCACTTCACCATTACCAAACCTCATGAAGGAAAAGATGAGAATTCATCTTAGAAGATGAAAAAAAGTCTAAAGGGAAAAAATGGAGGGAAAATAGTCTCCCAAGCCTTTGGGTCGTTTCCCTATGCTATCACCAAGCCATAACCCGATCATGTTTCTAGGATTCAAATAACTCGTTCGGGTTATGAAAATAAAAAATCACATTCAAAACATGACCAAGTTATGAAATCCAACCTAGTTTTGAAGAAGTAAAATTTACTTGTTCAAAACCTGATCAGATTTTGAAGAACTAAAAGTAGGATATATTCTGAAGGCCATAACTTTCACATACGGAGTCCGATTGACTTTGTTCAAAATGCGTTGGAAAGATATTGAAGATCTCTAAAAAATGATATAGATAAATCAATCCTATGTGATCAAAATTTTATTTTCCATCAATTTTAATTAAGCTTAGTCTAAAACAAGTAGTTATTATTTTCCAAATGCGTAATCAATAGGTAAACACAAATGGTAACATATTTTTAATTCTCTCTCTCTCTCTCTCTCTCTCTCTCAAAAACACATACACAAACACACACACACACACACTCATTAACTAAATAAATCCTAAGATATCTCTCTTACTAACTCCTAACCTTTTTCATTCTTTAACTAACACCTAACCTCTCTCTCTCTCTCTCTCTCTCTCTCTCTCTTTGTGTGTGTTTGTCTAGATTGTTACCCTTAAGCGTTGTCTCTCTTCGAGGAATCCCTAAGCCCCCTCTCTCTCACTAACCCCTAAAATATATATATCTCCTATCAAATTCTCTCCATACTTCTCACTCTCTCTATCCATGTCCAGTCCCTTCCCCTTTCTCTCTCTCTCTATCCTATCCCCTAATTTCTCTCTCCTATCTCCTTCTCTCTCTCTCTCTCTCTCTCTCTCTCTCTCTCCATCACTTCATCTATCCCACTCTCTCTTATCCTATCTCTCTCCCTCCCTCTCTCTACTATCCCCTTCTCTCCTATCCCCCTCTATTTCTATCCTATCCCATTCTCTCAATATTCCTCACTCTATCTGTTCATGTCCAATCCCCTCCCTCTCTCTCTCTCTCTCTCCATTAATTCATCTCTCTCACTCTCTTCATATATATATATATATATATATATATATATATATATATATATATATATATATATATATATGAAGAGAGTGAGAGAGATGAATTAATGGAGAGAGAGAGAATATATATATATATATATATATATATATATATATCTTATTCTATCACCTCACCCTCTTCCTATCCCCTACTCTCTCTCTCTCTCTCTCTCTCTCTCTCTCTCTCTCTCTCTCTCTCTCTCTCTCTCTCTCTCAAACCTCTTTCTAACCCCTTACCCATCTCTCTTTGACCCCTGATCCCTAACCCCCCTCTCTCCCTCCCTCTCCATCATATTACTAACCTGCATATCTCTCCTTCTTTGAAACCCTTAACCTCTCTCATTTTCTCACTAAATCCAAACCACTCTCTCTCTAACTTGTAACCCTTAACTTCTCTCTTTAACATAGAGAGAAATATTAGGATTTTGTGAGAGAATGAGAGAAGTTAGGAATTAGTAGGACATAGTAATTGAGAGATCTTAGGAGTTAGTGTACATGTGTGTCTGCATGTGTGTGAGAGAGAGAGAGTTTAGGAGTTATTTAGAGAGAGAGAGGTTAGGAGTTATTAAGAGAATAAGAGAGGTTAGGAGAGAGTTATTGAGTGAATAGAGAGAGAGAGAGAGAGAGAGAGAGAGAGAGAGAGAGAGAGAGAGAGAGAGAGAGAGAGAGATATTATGAGTTAGTGAGTGAATGAGTGAGTGAGTTTGTGTGTGCTAGTGTGCATTTTTGTTATAGATAGAGGTGAGAGAAAGAGAAACTATGACAATGCTCTTGCCTACCTATTTGCTCCATATTTGGAAAATAATGACTACCTATTTTAGATCATGATTGATTCAAATTTATGGAAAATAAAATATTGATATCCTAGTATTATTTAAGTTTAATTATGTTTTATATCTCTTCAATATCTTTCCAACGTATTTCAAATGGAGTCAATCAGACTTCGGATGTGAAAGTTATGGCTTTTGGAGTAAAGCCTATTTTTATTTCTTCAAAACCTAATAAGGTTTTGAAGAGGCTTTTTGTCTTTGAAACCCGACTGGGTTTCAAAACCTAATTAGGTTTTGTTTTTAATGTATTTTGGCTAAGCTTGGTAACCAATCCTAACTACTTTTGAAAATTTCAAACAACCCAATCGGATTATTAATATTTTTGTGTGGTGTCTACTAAATTGTACACCATCTTGGTGCACACACCCATCGTTAGATTCAGATCAAATAAGGAGATGAATGAAATAATTCCTTCAAGACTAGGGAATTATTGTATGAGTGGTTTGCCATGCCTTTTGGGCTAACCAATGCATCAAGCAGTTTCATGCAACTCATGAATGAGGTACTAAAGGAGTTTTTAGGTAAGATTGTCATTTTTTGCCTAGATGGTATTTTTATCTTTAGTAAGACATTAGAGGAGTGTTACTGAGGTAGGAATAATTTCATGGATCAGGTAGTTTTTATAGAAATTTTATCAGACATTTTAGCAGTATTTATGAACCCTTGATTGAAACAATGAGAGGGGATATGAAAGAATTCAAGTGGACTATATGAACAGATACAAATTTTAATTTATTGAAATAGAAAGTTATAGAACAATATGCTTTAGCCCTTTTATATTTTAATAAGGTATTTCAAGTAGACTATGATTCTAGTGGCACTGCAATAGGAGCTATAATGAATCAAGAAGGTAGATATGTTGTAATATCCATCCATTTTTTTGCCATCATTGTGTATTCTCTATCAAGCTCTATTTAAATCTCCTGTGAACATGTTAGCCCTTAAGTGCTAGTTGAATTCAAATACTTCAATATGTAAACAAAATTAGTTTCTTGATGATACCATACTGTACATGATAATTATTGTATCTTCATGATGATGAGTTGTTATAGTGAAATCTAAGGTTATTTGTATTCATGATTTATTTATGGTACTTACCCCATAATTTCATGTGTATGGTATGTGTGTTTGTTTTATATTTCTATTTGATGTGTCTAATGTGGTCTGGGGAGGGAGTCATAGTCAGTTGCTAGTCAAGATCTACATGATGTATCACTCCCCACCATTTTCTAACTAGCTTAGATATATATATATATATATATATACACATGTACATGCATGTGTTTTATGTAGGTGGTAGGTATTAGGAATCAACTTCCCTAGATTGCCAGGATGAACATGCCCTATCACAATAACTCAAATGATAAGAATGAGAAGATAATGACTAAGTTCAATCCCATCCATAGTCTAAATACTTGTCCTCCAAGGAGGAAGTTCTAGAAGAAAATTATGTAGTAAGCTATGGATGTAGCAATAATATTTGAAGGGGGAGTAGTTGAGCAATTGAGCATTTGTAATATGAAGTATATGTAATATATTAGATATTAAGTATTGTAAGTTTTTGTTAAGGTTTTGTCACTTATCTAATTTTTTCCTTACTTTGTTGAGATTAATGCCAAAGGGGGAGATTGTTGACAATTGGCTTTATGTGATGTGATTGTTGTCATTAATGGTAACACGTGATGTACATACTTGTAAAAAACTTCAGTATTAAAGATACTTAGCTTTTGGTACTCAGAAAATTGTCTAAGTATGAAATTGGTTTACAACAATACATTGTCTTATATATAAAATGTTTTTGACATCATATTATGACTAGTGAAGTTAGATGGAGATTGTATACATGTTGATAATGACATGTATAACCTCGGACATCAGTACAGATAGTACAAAAAAGAGATATTCACGATTTACCAAGTGAAATAGAACAATGAAATTAAAGGAAAGGAATTGTTTTGTATACAAAATAATTACTTGAGCAATTAGGGTCAACATCCTAAATATTTACTCTAAGTTGGAAAAGTATATTATGGTCTTAGCCGACCTAGCAACAATTTGTGAAAAGGCATGGTTATTACTGCTATTCAACATTACTTGTTTACTTTCTTATGCATGGTTCAAAGTATTTAATAATATCCGGTTGGTGACAAATGTTTGTAGAATACTGATTCACCCTCCTTTGACTATCTACCCTTTTAAAACTTGTGATTCTTTTTATGAGTATTTTGTTTGACATTTGCTTTGGTTGATTTTCCTTAAATGCATTTTATGCAGTTTGACTTTGTGATTTGATTGGTAGAATGCTTATTTATGATCTTTGAGTTAGTCATATATATTTGAATTATCAAAATTTATTTAATTTAAAAAGGGGAAATATTAAAATAAAGACGATATTTAATTCCTTGCAATTATTTCAATAGATGTTTAATTTAAAATATTTAGCTTAAAATTCTAAATTAGAAAACTAAATAAAAAGAATTTAAATATTTTATATTAAATATTATTTTAGTGTGAAGATTTAATTAATATTGATTAAAATTAGAATTGTATTTAAATATTACACTCTAATTATCTTTATTGATTAAAATAATAAATAATTGTGTTTAACATGCTTGCATTAAATAATAAAGTGGAAAAACAAAAAAAAGAGAGTTTATTTAATTAAAAAGTAAGTTGAATTTGATAAAAAGAATTAATTAAATAAAATAATTATATTTTAGGACTTTTTGGAAACTGAAACCCTAAAGGGAGTTAGGGCTCTATCTTAGAGATTTTTAGGTCATTATTTCATGCACAGGTTTTTTGGGGAGCAAATTTTGGGACTTTGGGTAGAAGAAATTTTGGAAACTTTGAAGGGTTTCAGTTTAATAAGGGTTTTACCAGGTTGCCAAAATGTTGGCATCAATATGAGGTAGGGTTTAAAACCCATAATATTATGTTTCATTTGAAAAGATCAATATGCTTCATGTCAATTTATTGTATTAATTCTTGGATAAAAAATTATGTTTTCAATTTTGATAAGGAAAACTTGTTGATCAAGAAAACTTGACTAAGGGAAAACTATAGAAAAATGTAGAAAATTATTATGATTGTATTCTTTTAAAACCATTATTTTAAATTAGCAAAACCCATGTTGCATAAAACTTGTCAAAACCCTAGGTTCTTCTTGAGAAAACTTACATGCAAAATAATAAGAAAATATGAATATTCATCCATTTAGAATTTGATTAAATGCCTTTGCAAATCATTTATAAAATTTTAAAAAATTGAAAGTCAAAGGTAAATTAGCTATTATTATGCAAGTTAAAAGCTAAATAGCAGGTTCACCCCACAGCGTGATGGTTATGTCATGAGCCTCAGTTGATTGAGGTCTTGTGTTCGAAACTACTTGTCTGTTGTTTCAAATTGTTCATCCCACATGAGTGTTGTTGCCTGTCATGCATGTTTCACGAGGTGACTAATGTCTGTATTGACAACTGTTTCAGCCTTGCCCTCGTCGCCACTATTGATTTTTGTTGCTAGCCTATTCCGCTATTCATGCCGCATCTTCGACCCTTCTTTGTTCCACACATATTCATGCCTTGTTGAGGTGGAGTACTATTGTTGTTAGCATTGGGAGATATAAGGTGGTGGTAGTTAATTGCCTTGGTGGGATAAGGAGATGTTATGGAGAGGTAAGGATTGGAGGGATAAGGAGGAAGGAGCTATGGAGTGATAAGAGATTGTTGACTGACTATAGGAAATTTTTCGGTATGATGTGATGTGTTGTGCGATATATATAATGTAATGAGGCATTAATGTCTGCTCAATGGATTATAGATATGTAATGTTCTACCAAGGGGATGGACCCCCCCAGATCTGATCCCAACTTTTCAATAAATAATAATGTTACCAATAAAAAAGAAGTTAAATCTAATATTTGAGAAAAAAGTAAAATAAAATTCAGATTTTTTCATATATATTTAAAATAGAATATATTTATTGTGAAAAGAATTATGTTTAAAAAATAAAAATGTATAAAGATATGCATGTAAATGGATGAATATAAATAAATATATCTATGCATGTGAAAAAGAATAAATGAATGTTAATTTTTTTTTGATATAGTATTTTTGTATGTTTAAGAGTAAATACACAAATGATTTTTTTTGCATGCAAGCTTGTTTATATTTTTAAACAAATATATGTATTAATTTTTGAAATAAAAAATAAAAAAATATTTTTATTATTATAATATATTAAATCTAAAAATTTAAAAAATTTAATTTTTTTGAAAAAATATATTATTTATAATTTTAAAAATTAAATAAATATTACTCATTTATTTGTAAAATGGATGTTAGTATTAATGATATCTTAAGTCTGGTTAAACTATTAGTTGCATATAAGTGCTTATATATTTATTAATGCAAGTGAGAAGTTAATAAATAAATATTTGTGAATTTAATAATATTTTTAAGAGGAGTTATAGTAGAGTTAACTATATAATCATCTTGTTAAGAATATTTATTATTATGAGAGGAATTATAAATAATTAAATTATAATTATAATTTCAAATTTGAGCTATTTGTAGTTGCATTATGAATTAAAGGAAAAGTAAATATTAATATTGGACTTAAATAGAAGTCAAATTAATATTTTAGAAATAAAATTGATATTAATATTTAAATCTTATATATATTTATGTTATTAATTATTAAGTGATTTATGATTTAAGATTATTCAAATTAATAACATGATACTATTGCATGACATTTTATATGCACAAAGAGATTTGACATTTAAATACTTATGCATTTAAATAAGTATATTAAATTAATAATTTATGTGAATATGTATATTCTTACCTTATTGTTCAACACATCCTTTTTACTGAATCTAAGTATATAAAAAATCATGGAATTAAACTATATGGTTGAAAACCATGTTTTTCCTTATATTTTATTTATGGTCTTGTGATGTTTAATTTCGTGATGATTTTATGTGACTTGTATAGTTGGCCAAACTAGGATGTGCACCAGAGGCTTTTGAGATTTCTTTTAAAATTATTTAATTGTCTGTAATGATACATAATATGACTAAAAATTGAGACTTATATTTATGAGGTTTATTTGATGAGCATTTATGATGACTTGGATTTTGAGAACCAACTATTATTTTTGGGCTACCTGTTATGGAGCCAAATTCGATCAATATGGTTTTTGTGGTATGGGACACAATTATGGTTTGTGAGTTTTGGGAGGGTTGTCTAGGTACATTTCTATGGGAGTGGCTAGCAATGGGAGTTGGGGCCCAAAGAGGCTGCTAGGGTAACTCATTATAAGTTGTGTAATAAGTGATAACTTAATAATTAAATTATTTAGAAAATATTAAAAAGATAAGTTTGAGATTTTTCCTCACCGATGTCTTGATCTCTTGTATAGGCTAAGGATGGGAATGGGATGATGCCTAGTGAGAGGTATAAATAGTTTGCGTCATCTTTGTGAGAGGGTATTCTTGTAATGCCCCACCTAGAGATCCTTGGAACAAGGATGAAATACAAGCCAAGATTATTTTTTTTACAAGTATGAGCACACATGACTACCCGAACTGACTCAACCAATTGAAGGATGAAAAAACACTATGATAATAGAACTTAAAATCTCCAAACTGAAGAAGCAAAGAACTACTAGCAAACCCAAAGGGTACTAGAAACACCAAAGTTTGATCCTCAAAAACCAAAGGAGATACCCCCTATTTTTCACATAAGGACCAATAGCAGATAGAAATCTTGTGCGATGAAGTACAACACGCCATGCAAGAAACTATCTTTTGCATGAGGAAGCCCACCAAATTTTGTGAGGAAATACTTGGCCTAGCAGCCAAAATACCCAAAATTGGTGTGAGGTTTCACACAAGAAAGTGCCAAAAGCCACGCAAGAAAACCCAACACACCATGCAAACTTTTGCATTCTCATGTGAGAATGCACAGTTTTGCACAAGAATCCAATATACCACACCGAAAGATAAAAAGGTAAAAAGATAAGAAATAAAGTTCCTCTACACTAGGGAGTATTGGATCCACATTTTGAGGCAAGGACACTTGAATGAGAGCTAAAAGATAGAAAGACAAATACTAAATCTAAACATTTAATAAAGCAGTGAAGGGAAATAATTAAAAGCAACATCAAAGTATATAAAAGAAACAAACTAAGTGCATGGTTCCTCCCAACCATAATAGCATCATGAGACCTTGAAGGTCCTAGCCATCCCCATGCATAACATCCGAAACTACCAACTAGATAGTCAGAGTTGTGTCATAAGGATGTCACTACTAAAGCATAATAACATAATAAGAATAGGAAATCAAACATGCTAAACCATAAGCAAAGATTCTCCAACAGAGCATATAACATCATAACATCATATGTTAAACATCATAATAAGGAAATGCGTCAATACTAACATCATCTAAACAAGATATACAAGCATTCCAATAAAAGCATAAATCACAAGGAAGCATACTCCGGAACTTGAAGTACCAAGTGAAAACATCTAGTAATGTACAAACTAGGACAATAGACCATCTCTATACACCTGTCCCCAATAGTGGTCAGGGTAGCTACACCTCCCAACCATGTAGAAATCGTAGGTCCACTCCCACTGTGCTGATGGAGAAAATGATCTAACCAAAAACACACAAAGAAAAGTTCCATGACTAACACTCATGCCAGACAGTATGATGACTGAAACCAAGAACATAGACAATGCATAAACTATAGGTCCTAGTCAGACACTCAATGGGCTACTATGTAGGGGTTGACATCATGGAGAGTCATTTGGCATCCAAAGGCCCAAGCTAGCATTGGAAGTGACTCTTCCCAAGGGAAGGTGCACAATCTAGTTTTAATTATCTTAATTTTTATTACCACCCAATATTTTTACTTAGTTATCACTTACTTCAGACTTCCCATGCAACACTCTGGGCATAGACACCAGGCTATGAAAATAGAAGCCCCTTCTATATGCTACCCTAATCTACCCATGCTCATCCAATGATGAGTGCCCATAGGCATGCATATTCCCAAACCAACCCCAATGATCATAACTCTTGGAAATACTACAAAAGATCAGACCTCGCAAGTCACCCAACAAATGTACACACATGTACTTATGTGTGGTGCACCACCATCACGAAGATCATAATACAAGAACTGGATGAGAAAACAATGTAGAAATACACTAAACCAAAAATAAACTTAGGAGGATGGGTGCAACATGCATCCCAATGCAACATAAAAGTGTAACAATGGTTTGACTGACATCCAAATAGATGATCTAGGTCCATGACAAACTTCATGCTAAGAAAACTCGAAAAAATAGGGCAGTACACAAAATGAGGTAAAACCCCAAAATTGGAAAACTTCAAAATTAAAATCCATTTGGTCTTTCAGCACAAAAGCCTCAAAAATTCAATAATATTTGGATTCAAACACTGTATGCAAAAACAACCAGCATAATGGTGCAAAATCCCAAATCCCCATCCTAAAAATAGGGAAAATATTCATACCCAACCAACTGGGTAGAACCAACAAACAAAAAAAGGAGGAGAACACTAGTTCTCAACCTCCTAACAAACAACTACCAAAAAAAGATATAGAATTTGAGCTGAAACAAGAAAATAGGAGAGCCCTACTTGACAAAAAAAGGGGCTAAAGCCAAAAATAACACAATAAAATAAATTGCCTGCTGAAACTACTGGAAATCATGAAAAAGCAAGGTCTACCTAAGCTGGATCTAATGAGACTGAGCTCGCAAAGATCCCATGCCCACAATTCTCACAACAAACAGAAACATGATCCTCTAGAAGAGGATTCTCAAAAAAGCTCTCAATTTTCTATTTTGCAAAAGTGAGAAGTGAGGAATCAAATTCCTCTTTCAATACTTATTCACTTTTTAAGTGAATAATCGATTAGGGAAAATAACTAGCCAACCTACTTAAACCCCAAATCAATCCAAACAAAAACAAGTTATTCCTACTAATAGGAATTTGTCTATGAAAAAGCTACAAGAAATTAAATTCAATAAAATCTAAAGCCTAAAAATACAAAATCACATAAATTCCCTTAACAAATTTCATGACTATGTGAACCTCTAAATGCGTAGACACTCTCACTAGTCTAGTCACATAATGTAGATGAGTTTGGATTCACTAATCAACAAAAGGTTTAATTTAAACAATTAAACAAGGATACGTTGACCATATAGGGATGACATTGATAAAATATGAACAACTGAATCACTAACTCCATGTGCCACTACCAAGGATATAAATCCTGCACACTAAAATACACGATCAAGTGTAATTGCATATAATATCATAACTAAAGCAATAAATGCATTAAAAATCTAATTTAACCATTTATTCAATTATATTTAAATAATCCATGTACATCACTGATGTTCACACAAGCATAATGAAACAAAAAGGAAGTAAATAACCAGAGCATAAAATCCATCATATAACAAAATCATAGATATATCCAAAATACCAGATAACCAGATATCATCATAGACCTATCGTCATCTCAAAATGGCATCAACATGCAAATATGATAAACAGAACAACATAGCAGTATAACATCTATGACACTAGAATCAAAGTATAACATTTGACCCTCGGGTCATCTCAAAGTACAAATAGGAAATTATCAAGTATCTCTCGAATCAAAATATAACAAGGTATAGACTGCAAACATGAGAGGCACTACAATTTTGGTTTCATGTGTGTCATGCAGAGGGTTTGGGGTCTAAAGTGACCAGTTCAAGGTAACTCAAGTAGTTGACCATCTAATGAAACTCCCTAGTATGTATCCTGAGTCTCCTTCATGATTTTTTTAAATATTCGCCTCTAGTGGTGTACTTGTTGATGATCCATTTGTTGGATTTTTTTATTGTGGGTTGTTATATATTGGTTGGATGTTATTTATGGTTCATGATTTACTTTTATTGATGATAGTTGGTGATCTACAAGTTATTGTAGTTTTGACATGTGGCTTTTGAATTGGAGTGGATATCATTCATTGACTTAATCTCTTGATTTATGATATTTGATTTATTCATGGTATCAATATATTGACTTGGTATGTGATCTTGGTATTGGATTGAGTCTCATTTTGATTTTGGATATCTTTCTTCTTCAGTAGTTTGTATACCCTTGAGGTAGAACTAGCCATCAAGATTCCTTTCCTAGGATCATTTTATAGTTTGATTATCTATATGTAGATCGTTCATTATTTTTCCTATACGGTGGGAGTGGAAGTCTAACTAGGTGACCATATGGTTAGGAGGTAGTGTCTTCTTACCATTTGGGTCCACCTCAAATTTGCAAATATTGGATGGTCATTGATGTAGTTCCCTTTATCATTCTTATTCATATCTTGGAGACTTCTATCCAGTTGATGTATATATGTTAAAATGTATCTTGTATTTGGATGTACTTGTATCTATTCTCACATACCCTGTGATATGTGTAGTCGATATTGTTCATTGGATATATTCCATTGTATTAGTTGTATTCATGTAATTTCTTAAGAGATGATGTATCTATTATTTATTTATGATTAGGAACATTGTACTTGAGATGTAAGATGGCTAATATAAACTTCTCAAATGTGACTCAGCATGAAGGGACCCTTGAGGAATGAAATTTGTATTGTATGTGTATATGTGTGATTAATGTGTATGAGTGCATTACTTCCACATTATTACTTTTATATTGTTTAAATTAAAAAAAAATAGTTGAGTAAACATTGTAACATGTTAGGTTTATTTCTCTTGGGTTCTTGAGAAGGGAGTTACACCTATTACTTATTTCAATGAGAAAATGAATGATGCAAAAATAAAATATTCTACTTATGACCATGAATGTTTTGCTATAGTTTAGGCATTAAAGAAGTGAAGATACTATCTTCTTCAAAGGAGTTTGTTTTGTATACTGATGATCAAGCTTAGCAATATTTGAATAGTCAAAGAAAAGTGAACCCAAGGCATTTGAAACGGGTTGAGCTTTTGTAGAGTTATACATTTTTATTGAAACCTAGGCATGTGAAGTATATAGAGTTGTAGATGGTCTTATTAGGAGACAAATTTTGCTGATAGAGATACATATTGAGATGGTTGGGTTGAAGGAACTCAAGAATTTGTATCCAAAGGATCCTAATTTTGGCAAATCTTGGAAAGTTTGTATAGAACCTATTACACATGATAGGATAAATTGGTTGGATTTTACAATCTAGGATGATATTTTATTCAAAGGAAGTTATGTGTGCATTACAAGAGGTTCTATGAGGGGGAATCTCATCAAGGAGAAGCATAGTGGCTGATTGGCTAGACATTTTGGTAGGGATAAAATCACTACTTTGGTTATTGAAAATTACTATTGGCCACATTTTCAATAAGATGTCAATAAGTTTGTACAAAGTTCTAGAGTATATCAGATGGAAAAATAAGTGAAGCAGAATGCAAGGGCATGATTCAATTTTTGTGGTGGTTGACAGTTTTTCTAAGATGTCACATGTCATTCCTTGCAACTAGTGATGTTTTTTTTCTGTGGTAGACTTATTTTTCAGAGAAGTGACAAGACTATATGGTTTTACAAAGAGTATAGTTTTAGATCAAGATACCAAGTTTTTTGGGTATTTCTAGTGTACACCATAGGAGAAGTTAAAGATATAATTGATATTTAGCTCATCACTTCATCCACATATTGTTGGGTAGACAAAGGTTGTGAGCAGGAGTTTGGGCAACTTGCTGATATGTTTAGTTGTCGATAAGCCAAAACAATGGGATTTGATTTTACCATAGGCAAAATTTTCATATAATAATTATATTAATAGAAGTAATAGTAAATCACCATTTTAGATTGTATATGGGAGAAATCTAAGAAATTCTTTTGAATTGAGAAAGTTGGATAAAAGGGGATATAAGTAGTGTTAAGGCTAAAGATTTTGTAAAATATTTGAAGAACATCTACAAGATAGATTGTCAAACAAAGAGAGTGGATTAGGTTTTTGGATATATTTTGAGGATGTATGCCATGGACTAACACAAATTTTGGGAGAATTACCATAACTAATCAAATTTGCATATAATAATAGATATCATAGTTTGATTGGGATGACACCTTTTTAGACATTATATGATCATCCTTATTGTACACAAAATAAAATGCTAATACTTTTTCACTCTTCTGAAGTGAGCTTGGTTAAGAGCCAACCCTATTAAAGTTACAAAACATACTATTAAGTGTGATCCTATTAAAAGATTTAATCACCTTGTTAGGAGTGGCCTTGTTAGAGGTCATTAAAATATCCCATCAAAATTTCACCTTGATTAAAGGATTTACAACATGATTATTAGGTTAACCTTGATTAAAGGATTTTACTAGCACAATGGTTAGAAGAAACAACTAGGTTGATTTGATAAATTACAACTCACTTTGCATGTTTAGATCTCCTTTTGGCTCATTCTTGGTTCATTGAATTACCTTAATCACATTCTCCATTTCTTATCCTCTTGGAAACACTTCAAGCAATCTCTCTTTCACCAACTTCTCACCTTTCTTCTTTACTTGTTCTTCAAAAATTTGCTAGCCAACTATAAACTTATCTCTTATGCCTCTTTAAATATATAGGTTCAATCTTTCACTACTTAAACATAATTTTATATCTTAGGATTTGATCATCATTGAATCTATTCATCATTTTGTCCTTCTACTTCTTTCCTTGAAACTTCTGGAAACTTCTCATTGAATCTTCACCTTAGGTCACTTAAAAAAATTGATTCATGCATTAATATGCCAACTCATCAATCCTTATCTTTAACAAATTTTTCCTGTTCCATAAATTCAATTGTGTTGGCCTCAAATCTTGATTCTTTCACAAACTATCAAAATGATGACACTTAGTAATCACTATATTTCTCAGCTCATTTATCACTAGGTGGCTAGATCACTACTAATCTGTCTCACTCAGCTTAGATTGGATTTCTTGGCCATCACTTTCCTCAATCATTACTTAAGCTTACCTTTATCTTTCTTGGTCACTACCATCACTCGACTACTACCTTTTGCTCAACTGATACATGCGTTCCTTAATATTCTACACAATAATGCTTAACATGTTCATTCTTCATTTTCCTAGTAACCTATTACTCAATCAAACTCATGTTTTACTTAACTTATTCACTTTTATCAATCATATATTCTACACTTGAAATAATCTTTCTTGTCCATTGAATACAATGATCAAATAATACATTATCTTGTCAATTACTAATTACTCAAGTTCCCTCTATAGTTCCTTCATAATTACTCCTCTTTGCTCAACCACTTTACTACTTTATCTTGTCATCTCTCTTTTCAAATCCTTGTAATAAATCAAATAATATGGTACTATACACTTAGAAAATGTATTAATAGTAAGGTTTGACATCAATGAAAATATAACAATTATTCCAATTGTAGTTTCCAACAATCTCCCTCTTTGGCATTGATGGAAATAACTTTAGTTACCATGCAATGGTAAAAGTGTCTCTAAATTTTTACTATCAACTCCCTCTATATTATATATTAGATCTTCATTAATATCCTTAGTTTCATTTTGGTCCTCATCCATGCAATATTTGATATGATCCCTCTTTGATATTGTAGAAACTAGAAAACGGGTTAAATGCATAACATACTATGAGCAAATCACAAAACTCAATCAACATACATTAGCACCCACTAGTCTACCATTAAAGCCAAACTAATCAAAATAAGCAAACACAAAGTTAGAAACCCCCTCTTTCATTTGTAGCTCCCATGTCCTTCTTTCTTCTCCAAATTATTGTAGCTCCAACTTGCCTATAGTGCACACAAAATTGAAGCAAAGTCTATGATATGGATAATGCCATGAGAATACTTGAAGTGTGATTTTAGTGTGAGAGCAAGAATGCAAAATTCAAAGAAGCTAGGGACTCAAAGACTCAAGAATTAGGAGCTTCAAGGACTTAAGAATTAGAACCTAAGGACTTTCAAGACCGAAAATGAGAGAAAGAGTGCTCATTTTATAATGGGCATGGAGGATGAGAGCATTGGATTTGTTACCCTTAGATATGTGATGCGGCAAGAGATTGCTTTGAGAATCCATGACACATATGACAAAATATGCCAATTGTAAGATTCTATGATGCATGGAAGTCAAACTTGGCTAAATGTGGAGGAGAATCTATGATGCGTCATAAGACACCTCAAGCCCACTTAAAGCCAAGAATCTATGACAAATAAGCCAAATAAGGACATGTGTAAGAGAATAAGAATATTTGATTATGACAAATCTTATCCAAGTGTCAAAGGAGAATCCATGAGGTATCATATCCAAGTGTCACTATGATGCAATATTTTATGGAATATTTGAATTAAAAATCCTTTTATTCCACAAAATAAGAATTAGTAGAAAATGGAATTAATGATGGAAAATAGAACTTAGGAAATTAAGAATTTCCATGGTCTGTAGACGATGAATAAATTAAATAATAAAATTAATTAATTAAGGACAATAATTAGGAAGAATAATTAGAAAGAATAATAGGATTAAATTATGGGCTATTTAATCCTATAGGGAAAATTAGTAGATGATTGGCCAAATTGATTAAATGAAAGTGACCATATCCTTTGATGAAAATGTAATGATGATGGAGATCAAAGAAGATGATGACAAGTAGACCAAATCCATGGTTAGATTGATTGATTGAAGTTGATAACATGCCAAGGACACATGACATGAATTGATTGATACGTAATATTTAACTGACATTGCAAATGCTACAGGATCGAGGTTGATTGATAAGATTGATCATAATAATATTGATGAACATTGTCAATATTATTAAAATGGTTGATAATGCCATGATTTGACATTGAAAGCCTCAACAATGTCAAAGATCATATGACATGAATGATAGTTTGACCTAGCACTGAGAGCCACGATAGTACTAAGGTATGATTGATAAGATTGATAGGTTGATAGGTTTCCAAGACACTGAAAGCCACAACAATGCCTAGGATTGAATAAATGACAATTAATTTTGGATGTTTGATATGTTTTGGGTTGATTAGGGCTGATTCTAAGTTGATATGAGGTGATTTCAAGCAATTTTGAGTTGATTTGGGGTGATTCTGAGTTGATATGAAATGGTTTTGAAATGATATGAAACTGATGTGAAGAAGGATACAAATGATAAAGTATAATCAATTTGACTAAAATATTGAAGTTAGTATAATGAGAAAATGGGACAAATTAGTATGAATAAGTGATGAAACCGTAGATGCAAACCATTTTTGAGCATCTACATTTTGCCCCTCTTTGATACAATGTGAATTAGAGTGTTGTGTCAAAGAATGCTAATGGAAAAGCCATAAAAGCATGCCCCAACAATGTGGTATATATTTATGTCCCCTCAAGAAATTGACCAACATAGGCCTATGATAGGTCAATTTCTTTGAAAATGAGAAAATAAAGCCATAGCAATTGATGGATCAAAAATTAGAGTTAAAACGTGAAAGTTCTGGGCTCCTGAGTGAAAAAGGGCACCACGACCAACATAGAAAAGACCTTATGCACATCCATCTAGGCATAAAAAAGCTATAAAAGGGCTTTGAAGATCATTTTCACTCTCTCATTTGGAAGAAAAGAGCTTTGGATCAAGGAGAATGGATCGACTACCTAGGGAGTAACATCATGGTGAACAGGTGCAAACCTTCCAACGGTGGGCAAATGTTGGACCTCCAGTGAGTACATCGAGGCCATATTTGTAATTTCTATGATTTTTCATGATTTTTATTTCTTTTCCATTCTTTTCCATGCTTTTTAGGCACTTAGGAATTTGTCGAGGGGAAACAGGGGTTAAACGGGGTCAAACAGGGGTCCCAGGGCTAGGTAGGGCATCCAAAATGCCCCAACTACACCCAAAATGCAGCCAAGTGCATCAATGATGTAGTTGGAATTCCCAAGTGCATCAATGATGTAGTTGGTATGACCAAGTGCGTCAATGATGCAGTTGGGAACCCTAATTGCACCCTAGGATGCACCAGAGCTCTGATCAGGGTGTGAATGGTCTTGGATTGAGCTGAAACTTGGAAAAGGCTAACATAACCCTAGGGGGATGTTAAAAAAATGATAGAATGCAGTCAAAGGTGGTCAAAATTCTTAAAATTTTGTCAAACATAGGGTAGATGCAGGTCAAACTTGGGTAAATGTTGACAGAGGACTGTGCAAAGGGCTCGAAAGGGTGCAAAAGGACTCGGAATGACTCAAAATTTGGCACACATGTTCAAAACCCTAGGAAAAGTTGAAAAAATAAGTCAACTAAGGCTAGGATAATTAGGAAAAAGTCAAACATGGTCAAACTTAGCTCTGATGGGGGAAAAAGGTCGGTCGATGGATAGGGATAGGGTCAAAATGATGCAAATGAGTTTGAAATAATCCAAAACTTGGAAAACATGTTCAAAACCCTAAGAAGAGTTCAAAAAATAGGTCAAAATAGTAAAACATGCTCCAAAAAAGTCAAACTTAGTCAAAATAGAGTCAAACTAAGTGAAACTTGGGTTAAAAGTAGGGTAAACTGGATGTAAAACCATAGGAGGTTGACATAGGCCATATGATTATGCAGGAGGAGCTACCCCTACTATGGATAAGGGGACATAGGCCAAAGAGCCTTGCACTATGTCATCAGATGAGACTTGATGAGTGAGGGATATTGGCTGGGTTGGGATTATATCATGTGACATTTATGCCAGAGGTGAGGGGGAACAATGCTCTGCTAACAACTTTAACGGAGAGGTGGCACTCAGAGACTAGTTCATTCCACCTACTAATTGGGGAGGTGACTATGACACTAGAGGATGTATGGTGCATCCTTAGGATCCCTATCCATGGAGAGTTAGCAGTGTATGACCCAACTACAGGGTGAGCAACTCTACATCACCTATTTGGATGCGGAGATGCAGAGCTAGGGATCTGAGACTATGGGATTGGATGGGACCTATTGGTGGCGCGCCATGAGCGACTAACAGATGTGATTTTTTGGGTGATTAGTAGATTGTTGATACTAGATAGATGGGGACATGGATTCCCAATTGGATGGGGTCAAGTACTTGAGCAGATGATTATGGAGGGCACTATATTTACTTGGGGCCCTTGCATGTTGGGGATGTTATATTATCATTTGCATCAGGTAGCGTACAGAGGAGGACTATCCTTCAGCACTGGCATCACATTATTAAAGATTTGGGCCTATGAGCATATTGCAGTATTTAAGCCTTTGGTAGAATGAGTGTTGGTGGATGATATGCCATATGCTTACAGCTATAGAGGTGTCCTAGCTTGAGGACCATTGGGATATGTGAGATACTTTCGCCATCAGATAGACACGATGACATAGTTCATATGGAGACTATATAGAGATTTCCCCAGATGGGATGATGATGATATCCACTTAACCTACTGCCGGTAGGAGCACTACCTCATAGGACACATAGTGATCAGTCACCTAGTTATAGAGATGTACCTGCCAGAGTAGGTACATAGATAGTTTGGGGAGACACAAGATGTACCTACAGGGTTAGCATTATTTTCCCAATCTAGAGGAGAGGTTCGATAGTGGGGACCACCTATTAGGACACATGTAGCATATGCATAGTTATCAAAGTTATAGCCAAGACTATGGGGGGTAGTAGTAGATATAGTGGATGTAGGCACGAAAATAGTGTATGATAGGTGGTTTACACAACATCTAATGAGACCTTTGATAGATCTAGCAGTACCAGTACCCCGAGGGAGGCCACAAGATGAGGAGGATGATGAGGAGGAGGAGGATGGGGAGAGGATGAGGAGGGATTTGATGAGGGTGATGGGGCAGAGGATAACACTGAGGAGGATGATGAGGGAGATGATGAGGAGGGAGGAGAGGAGGAGGAGGATGCTGAGGGTGATGTGGGGGGTGGCGATGAGGTTGTTGAGGGTGATGTGGGGGGTGATGATGAGGATTTTGAGGAGGAGGATGAGGGAGATGATGAGGAGGGTGCTAATGGAGAGGAGGAGGGAGATGATGAGGAGGGTGGAGGTAATGGGGGTGGGGATAGCATTGGAGGTGGTGACGAGGGAGAGGATGAGGAGGACTATTGGGAGGATAGGGATGCAACTATTATGGACATGGAGGAGGATCCAGTGGAGGACACTAGGAGAGCATTAGTACTAGTAGAGGCAGGGCCTAGCTAGGTAGAGTTGATGGAGGTGATTAGAGGGCTACAGATTTAGTTAGATTAGGTTGTGGAAGAGAGGGATTCCATGACAGGAGAGAGGGATATAGTTATAGAAGAGAGAGAATAGGTGATGAATGAGAGAGACCAGGCTAGGGCTGAGAGAGATGCAGTAGTGCACAGGGCAGAGATAGCAGTGTAGGAGTCTTAGGGGTTCATAGTAGCATCAGAGATGAAAATTTTTGAGATCTGGCAACAATGATGAGTAGGGCTCACATGGAGGCATAGTATTGGTGAGATCAGTATGAGAGGGTGGTGCCACCAGGGCAGAGAGTAGAGAATTTTTGTGCATCAAGATCTCATTCCCACAGGACACAGAGGATATAGAGTAGTGTGGGGGTGATGGGGCCTATGAGGCCATCAAAAAGAGTAGAGGGATCATCCTTGAGGCTGAATAGAGGCCACGAGTCTAGGGATAGCATGGGATGACACTGACAGACTCACATACAGAGGGGCCACTCTATGTTTATTTTGCTCTTTCATGGTTCACACCTATAGGTAGTTAATATTGATGTAAACCATGGTCATGTAATCTGACACCTTTGTGAGACATTTATGAGATGGACTTATGTTATGATGACTATATGAGATGAATTATGCATATGCTTTGGATGTTTTATATGGATGTATTTATGCTTTTTTGTGTGGACTTATGTATGATGACATCATGTGTCGATTTATCACATGGTATGCATAGAAAATGCCATATTTTTATTTTTGCCACATGTTTTTCTCATGAATGAATGCCTAATGCAATGCGAATGATATGGAATAGATGTAAATGAAATGAAATGAATGCAAATGAAATGTAAAATGATAGGGAATGAATGCAAATGAAATGTAAAATGGATGCAAATAGTATAAATGCCATATTTATTTCTTTGGATCATTTTGGACTTTGGACACATGCATATATGTAGGATGACAATGCTTTTTGTGTATTAGAGTACGAGACCAAGGAAATAGATGAAGAAGACGTAGAAGATAGAAGAGATGATATGAAGAATTGTTAGTATGATGAGAAGACTTTTGCTTTTGTAAAGTGCACTATATGTCAAATGGAGCTTTATTTTGATATGGCAAATGGAATGCAATGCATCATGGCATAAAGGGCTAGAGCATAAATGCAAGCCTTTTCCATAAACAAGAACAATATAGATAGAAAATGACCTTGTCCTTCCTAAGGCATATGTACATGCCCTAGATTTATTGTAACAAATAGAAATAACAAAAGATGACCATGAACCATCCTAGCCACTCTCATAGATCAAATTATATCATCGAGTGGCATAGGAACATGATCAAATAAAAATAAAGCAAAAAATAAATTACTCACTAAATAGCATGAGCCAGTAGCCATTCTTGTCCACTATTGCTTTCTTTTTAGTGCTTTTTATGTGTTGAGATGGTGTTTGACATGTTGATGATGTGATAGTTCTAGTTGTGGATTCAATTGATAGGTTCATAGTAACATGTTGGATTGACTGCCAGTTTAGATTGCTTGGATAGTGTGATTATCATGAAAGTGTAGTGCTTTGAGTTTCAATTTGCAAAGTGCATGTGTGTACACAAAAGGGATGGTTATCCATAGTGAATATGTACAAGGTTTATTGCAAATTTTTGATGGGTTTTATGATTTTTAGGACTTGTTGAGGATATTTGATGTTTTTGTGTAATTGATTTTTTCAGGAGATTTTATGATTTTTAGGGTTTTTTCCAAGATCGTATTTGAATTTTTAGTGATTTTTTAGGATCATTTTATGATTTTTAGTGCTTTTTTTAGGACATTCTATGTTTTTTATAGATTTTTTCAGGACATTTTATGATTTTTAGTTTTTTTTTAGGACATTTTCTATTTTTTATAGATTTTTTCAGGACATTTTATGATTATTAGTGCTTTTTTAAGGATTGTATTTGAATTTTTAAGCATTTTTTCATGATCATATAAGAATATAAAAGTGTTAGCTCCAATCCGTTATGCGATAGATCCAATGGATAAAAAGTGCTTAGGGATATGCCCCTAGTTCAAGTTCAAACTTGTGCACTATCTAGGTAAATGCCCCCAGACAAGATGCAAACTATGTACAAAGGCCAATGACAAAGTGTATGTGTAGACTAGTGATGTGTAGGAAAGATAACAAAGAACATTAACTAGTTCATGAGCCATGATAAAGGACCAAGGATGTCTTACAATATGAAGGATATGATCAAGGAATGATAGAGGAGGAAAAATCAGATGGAATCCCCATAGATGGAGGAGCAACAACTGATTACACATGCAACTTGTTTGCTAGGTTTTCACCACGGTACTTGCCCAAAGTGCCTGTTTGCTAGGTTTTCACTTTTGGATGGAATTTTTCTCTTGACTCAAATTTTCATGCCAAGATTCCTGTTTGCTAGGTTTTCATCAAGGCATCCATTTTTTCATGACTTTTTTCACTTTTTCCTTTTCTTTTTTTAGGACTTTTTGCTATTTAAAAATATTTTTTTAGGACATTTTTTCAAATTTTCAAATTTTTTTAGGACTTTTAGACAAAATCAAGTGTAGTACTTGTGAAGATGCATGCTATTGATGGACATGGGTAGTGGTTCACCTTCTAGAGTTGCAAGCTGATATACTCTGGACCCAAATGATGCAGTAACTACATAAGGTCCTTCCAATTTGGCTCAAATTTCCCTTGTTTGTCTCTATATGTTCAATCTTGTATTTCATCTTAAGGACAAGATCACCGACCTCAAAGTGAAAACCTCAAACTTTCTTGTTATAGCTCTATTTGAGTCAGTTTTGGTAAGCTTACAAATGTGTCAAGGCAATTCGTCTCTGTTCATCAAGCATTTCCAGCTCATGAAGTCTAGATATTTGGTAGTTTTAATCATCAACAATACCTTGTAGGGATACTGTCAATGAAAAAAATTCAACTTCAATGGGAAGCATTGCCTTAGTTCCATAGACAAGAGAGTATGGTGTTACACCAGTTGGAGCATGCACACTTGTTCAGTATGCCCAAAGAGCTAGATTTAGTTGGAGGTGCTTGTTTCAGCCCGAATCATTGATAGTCTTTTGGAGAATCTTAACAATGGTCTTGTTAGATGCTTCTGCTTGGCCATTGCCTTGTGGATGGTAAATATAGAATATCCATGGTATATGTTGTACTTCTCACAAAGCTTGTCTACATCTTTGTTTTGAAATGGACTACCATGGTCAGTAATAATAGCCAATGGGACTCCATACTAACATATGATGTAGTTTAGAATAAACCTTGAGATCTGCTTGCCAGTGGTGAAGGTCAAAGGGACAACTTCAACCCACTTGGTAAAATATTCTATTGCTGTGATAATGAACTTATGACCATCAGAGAACAGAGGAGAAATAGCTCTAATAAGATCAAATGCCCATTATGACAAGGGCCATGGTGATATGATTGGCTGAAATTTTTGTGCCGGTGCATGAATTAGATTGCTATGTATTTGACACTTACGACATGTTTTCGCAAAGTCATGGGCATCGTGTTCCATGGTAGGCCAATAGTACCCAGCTCTGACAAGTTTCTTGGCTAGACTTAGACCATTGAAATGGCCTCCACATATACCTTCATGAACCTCATTCAAGGTGGTTTTAGATTATTGCAAGTCAAGGCATCTAAGAAGGGTTTGGTCAAAGGATCTCTTGTAAAGGGTGTCACCAATGATGACATATCTAATGGCTTGATGGTCATTTTTGGATAAGTTGGGTGGTAGGATTTGGGCACGTAGGTAATCATAAATGTCTTGATACCAAGGAAAATTGGGACCAACAAGTTCACACACAAACTTAGATTGAGGGAGGTCAAATGCTAGAATCAAAAGTTGCTCAACAAGGAATTCACAACATTCCACATTTTGAGGCATATCAATCATAGAAGCGATGGTATCCATAACATCAACTTTCTTGTTGTGTATTCTTGGTAGCTGACAAAAAGAGATAGTAACAAATTTAGACTTAAGGAAGTTCGCCATCTACTTGTAGGGCATTAGTTTATCATCTTTGGTCTCATAGTCATCATTGACTTGGTGGATGACCAAATGGGAATTCCCAAAGACTTGTAAATGTTGGATGTTCCATTAGATAGCTATCTTGAGTCCCATGATCAGTGCCTCATATTCTGCTATGTTGTTTGTACAATGGAATGCAATCCTGTATGACTTGGGGATTATGTCTCCTTGAGGAGTGATAAACATGATGCTAGCTCTTGAACCATTTCATGTATGTGATCCATCAAAATAAAGCTTCTATTCATTAGCTACATCCATGTGAAATATGGCTTCATTTGGAAAGTCTATCAACATGGGATGATCATCTGACATAGGGGCTTCTGCTAATTGATCTACTATCCTTGCCCTTTGATTTCCTTTCTGTCTAAATATTCTATGTCAAATTCACTAAGGACCATGACCCATTTGGCTAAGCATCCTATGAGATCAGCTCTACTGAGGAGGTATTTCAGTGGGTTGATCTTAGAGATGAACATTGTTTTTTGATGGAGCATGTAATGTCTAAGCTTTTGGGCTGCAAAGACAATAGCAAGGCATGCTCATTCAATTAGAGAATAATTTAGCTCATAGCCCATAAGTGTTCTACTAATGTAATATATGGCTCAATATCTTCCTTGTTCATCACTTTGTGCTAAGAGAGCTCCTAATGCTATATCTATAGCAGATATATATATAAAATGAATGTTTTGCCTAGAATAGGAGCCATTAAAACTGGTGGATGTAGAAGATAATCCTTGAGTTATTGGAAAGATTCTTGGCACTTCTTATTCCATTGAAAGGATACTCCTTTACGTAAGAGGTGTTGAAAGGAGTGACACTTATCGGCCAATTGTGCAATGAATCTGTGGATAGACTGCAATCTTCCTTGTAGTCCTCGTAGGGTTTTTAGATTCATTGGAGGAGGCATGTCAAGTATTGCTTTTACTTTCTCAGATCCACTTCAATACCTTACTGAGAAATAATGTAGCCTAGGAGCTTTCTAGAGAAAACTCCAAATACACACTTTTTTGGATTTAGACGAAGCTTATAGCTTTCCATTCTTGTGAATATCTGATCTAGGATGCCCAAATGATCCTTCCTTTTATAGGATTTGCAAAGTAAATTATCAACATAGTCTTCCATGAGGATGTAAATGAAATCATGGAAGATGGTGGTCATTGCTCTTTGATATGTTGCCCCAGCATTTTTAAGACCAAATGGCATGACATTCTAGCAATATGTTCCCCAAGGGCATGTAAAAGCTATCTTGTGTTGATCTTCAGGGGCTATTCTTATCTGATAATAGCCAGAAAATCCATCCATTAGTGATAACATCTCATACCAAACTGTCTTGTCTACAATGATATCTATTTTTGGTAAAGGAAAATCATCCTTGGGACATGTCTTGTTAAGATCACGAAAGTCAGTGCATATCCGGATGCCCCTAGAGTGTTTGCTTACTGGTACTAGATTAGATATCCACTCTGCATAATCAATGGGTCTTATGAAGCTGACATCCAATAGTTTCTTCAATTCAACTTTGACAAGGAAGGCAACTTGAGGATGCATTTTTCTCAACTTTTGCTTGACTAGTTTAATTCCTAGTTTTAATGGCAAGTGATGAAGGACTAGTTCAGGATCTAATCCGGGCATGTCTACATAGGACCAGGCAAAGTTGATCTGCCTCTCTAGGAAGAATTTGATAAATTCATCCTTTTCTTTTGGTGATAATGAGGTTGCAAAGTGTATGACTTTGGGGTTGTTAGGATTTCCCAGATTAATCTCTTCTATCATCTCCACAAGTAGTGCTAATCTTTCCTTCAATGGGGGTGCATCCAATCTTCCATCCTCAAGTGCCTCAGAGAGATTTTCACCCTCAGATACATCCTTTATTTTTAATTTTTCATGGTTTAATAGAACCTTTCAATTTTCACCAAGAGACCTACTTGTGTCTTTTTTTGTTATTTTCTCAAATTTGTGACTAGAAGATGGAGTTGACTCCCCAAAATATGCGATGATATTTAGATCAATGGAAAATCTAGACTTGTGATCAGCTTGTGGTACATCTTCATGGAGCTCAAATAATTCTGTGATGGCATCATCATTTTCAAACTGGTCAAACATTGGTGGTCCTTATTGGTCTCAATCAATAAGTTCAGGGAAAACTAAGGAAATTCCACCATCGGTGTTGAATAAGGTTTGGTCAAAGGCATATATATGGATATCCACTTTAGTGATGTCATTGGGATCATGTTCAGAAGTAGGAGGGCTTGGATCCCATAATGTTTCAATCTAAGGTGAAGAATTGGTTTGAGTGATAGGTGGATTGACATATTTATCTTCCATAGGTAGGCTATCCAGGTCTGCAAACATATGATCAAGACCGAGGGAGGTATCATGATCATCAATGTTAGATACTGATTAGGTGGGTTCAAGTTGGTTGTTCTCAGATGCCTTGTCATCATTTGAAGCATTCACCTCCTCAGATGAGGATGAATTAGTATTAGGAAGACCCAAAATAAATGGTTTTCATCCAAGTCCCAAGTTATGAGGTCATCCTCATGTAGTGATGGGTTGAACAATGCCTTGCTTTTGGAGTCCCAGGCCACTACATCCATCATATCCCTTTTTCTACATGATGGTGAATCTAGATCCATACTTGTTGGGGGATATGGGAGTAATTTCTTGTTCTACTTTAGCCTTTTCAATCCATGTAGAGGTATCTTCATAGACACATTCTTCATGTAGTTCGCCTCCACTAGTGAAAGCCACAAAATGTTTCTTTTGAAATATGAACTTAGGCTTGTTCTATATAAGTTGAGGTTTACCATATGACTTGGGGGATAAAGTAAGTTTCCCAATGTGGAAGGCATGAGACATGGAGTACTCACCGCAACCTTGGTCTTGGATTTTGAGCTTTCCTTTGGATGCAAGTGTGAGTGTGGAAGGATCGACATACTTGGAGGACTCTAGGGGATTTTCTACATGGTTTGTTGGGACCTGGTATGTAGTGGTTCCTCTAAGATTGGCACAGAATTGGAAGGGATCTGGATCACCTAGGATGTTTACCTCTACATTATTATAGGAGAACTTTAGGCATTGGTGATATATAGAAGGAACTGCTTTCATAGCATGGATCCATGGGTGACCTAGTATCATATTGCAACTCATTTCTATATCTAGGACCTGGAATAAAGTGTTCTTAGGAGCTAGACCAACTCTGATAGGTAAGATGATAACCACTATAGAGAAACACTCACCATCATCATAGGCTTTGATTGTGATCCTTCAAGATGGATCCACATCAGTCTCAGAATAACCCAAACCTTTGACTACTTTAAGTGTACAGATATTCAGCCCTACTCCATCTATCAAGATGTGTTTGACTTTAACATTATGGAAAAAGACTCTGAGGTGGAGGGGATCATTGTGGTTGGGTTTGTCTTTAGGAACATCTCGAGGGGAAAAAGTGATATGCTGTGATGCAGATAGGTTCCCAACCATGGATTAGAACTAGGAAACATCAATGTTATTTGGGACTATTGACTCTTTAAGGGTTTGATCCAAGATCTTCTGATGTTGGGGAGATGCATGCAGTAGGTTCAAAATGGATATTTGTGTAGGGTTCTTGTTGAGCTATTCAACAAGGCTATAATTAGATGAAGTAGGAGTAGTAGGTCTACTAGGGGTTGCAAGTCTAGTAGAAGAATTACATCTAGATGGGGCTCCAGGTAGGATGATCTTGCTACGACGTGTAGTAACAATGCAATGAAGGTCTTCAGCCTTCAATGTGAATGTGGATATGCAGGAATCAAACTCATTAAAGTAATTGATGGTGTAGTCATATCAAGTGCGTGTGTAATTAACATTACCTTGTGAGTTTGAGTTTGAACTTGAGGGTTTCTCTTTGTCATGATTACCTAAAGGATCTTTGAATATAGTGTGGTCAGAGTTGGATGCTAACAGTGATGGATCAACTATGATTACACCATCATCAATAAGGTCTTGTATTACATGTTTCAATTAGAAGCACGATGAAGTCTTATGTCCTTTGGTGCAATGGTAATCACAATACTTTTTGTCATCCCACCAATCTACTTTAGTTAACGGTTCATCTTTGATTGGGGGTAGTTGCAAGAAGTTATTACTCAGTAATTGTTGTAATGTAGTCTCAAGAGGTATCCCCAATGGTGTAAATTTTATATCCTTGGTTCTAGGATGTCTTCGAGGTTTGTCTTGCGTGGAAGTCTTAGTCTTCTATTGTGGGGCTGATGTTTGATTAAGAGTTTGTGAATTTGTAGAATTTACACCTTTCAAAGTTAGTTGAGGTTGTGTTGTGCTAATTGTTTGTGCATCTACAATGCCATCATTAGTCACATTCTTGTTTTTGGAGAAAATTTTTGTCTTGTCATTAGAGGAATTGGTGTTTGTGTTTTCCTTATTTATCTTGAGGATTCCCTTACAAATAAGAGCATCTTCAATACTAGCCCCTTTTTTCATCAATTTAGAAATAGTGCTTAGGCTCTTGATTTTGAGTTCATACATTAAGTACGAGACTAAATTTTCAATGCATAAGTTTACTTGTTGTTCTTAAGGAATATCTAGTGAGCATTGATTGACTAGGCTTCTCCAACGAAGTAAGAATGTGATGAATGGTTCTCCTATCTTTTGTTTAGTTGAGCACAAATCAGAAAGTGTCACCTCATTTGTGATTTTGAAGGCAAAGTCGAAGATGAACTTGTCTGTGAGTTCTGACTAGGATTTGATATTACCAAGAAGTTTGGAGTACCATTCAAGTGTGGGCCCACCTAGAGAACAAGGGTATAATCTCATGAGGTAAGTGGGCTCATCATTGAGTTTGGTACATGAGGTAAAAAATTCTCTGATGTGATCAACAGGGTTGCTTTTTCCTCGGTATTTTTTGAACCTTGGAGCCTCAAAATGTTTTGCGAATGGAGGCATATAAAAACTTTTGTCAAGTGGATTAAGATGTAAGTCCCTTTCTATATATAGAGCCTATTTCTTTTGGACTCCTAATGCCTCGACTTGTTTGGAAAGTTGTTTGAATTGTTGTAATAACTCTTCATTGGGATTTTGTGTGATAGTCTTCCCTTCAAGTCTTTTGTGCCTATGAGTAGACCATTTTCTATGGTGGGAGCTATCTCTACTCAATTTTGACATTTCTATGTTTGATGAGTCTGGTGATGTGTCACTTGGTGGTGGAGGTATGTTGGTACCTCAAAGATAAAAGGGTTGTTGTTGTGATACTTTTTGTGGTACTTGTTGTGCTATTTGATGTGGCACTTGTTGTGGGATTGACTATGATTGTTGTACCATGTGTTGTTGTTGTTCCATGTGTGGTAGTTTCTGTTGGGATACCTCTGTTGGTTGTATGTGAGACCATGTACGTGCTTGTTGTTGTAGAGGTATTTGTGGCACATGTTGTTGTTGTAACAAATGTTGTTGATATGCGATTTGTTGCTCAAGGCGTCTTTGGTATTCCAACTATTTCTTGAGTTGCTCTTGTTGTTTAGCAAACATTGTTTGTTGTTGATACATTGCATGGAAGTAAAGTGGGTTTATGTTGGACCATGTATTAAGGATGTTGGATGTTTGCACCACTTGAGGTTTTTCCTATTGTGGTTGATGTTGTTGTTGATACGTTGGATGTGTGTTGGAGAGATTAGGTCCTTGGACTATCACAGGTTGATGTTTTTGGGGTAATTGGTTATGTCCTTGAGAAGTGATTGTCATGTTGGTATTGTTGCTTTGGCTCCCTTGTGTGTTAGAGGTTCCTCCTTGTGACATCATATTGACTTGACTATGAGATGTGTTCCTATTGGGAATGGGTGTAATGTCAATAAGGCTTTTCCTTTATGCATCAATAGGGATTGTTGTATTTGATGTTGCACCTAGTGTACTCGAGGGAGGCTCCGTAACATTTGATGTCATACCACTTGGTAGGGTTAGGAGAAAAGGTGCACTTTGTTGATTTTCCTCCAAAGAAGGTATGTTTGGCATCCCTAGAGCACTAGTCCCTTTAGGTGCATCTTGTTGTTGCATCATGTGACTAAAATCAAGTCTTAATGTCCTTTTTGGGTGTTTAGGAATTGGTGGTATTTCGTCGAACAATGGGTTGACATTGATGTGTTCAAATGTACTTTGGAGAATTTCAATGGTTGATTCTTGATGGGACCCTATAGGTGTCATTATCATGTTTGAAAACTCCAAAGGTTGTTTTTCCCTTATCTATGTCCAAATTGATCATGGGTTGTATGTTTTTAATGGTTGTGTTGGTTTGATGTTTGGACTTAGGTCCTTCCACATTTGGGTTGAATTTGACAATTTCTTAGGTTACCAAAAGTTTGAAATTGTTGTGATTTTTTTTTGTCTTGACATGCCCTAGCCATTTCTTCATCAGTAATGCCATAGTCAATGTCAGAGTCATCACTTAGGTGTATAGTACCTTGTTGTATGTTTGATGTGTTATAGTTGAAGGTACTTGTGTTAGGTTGAATGAATTTGAAGGAGTGTGATTGTTCATCTTCAAGTGTGGTTCGCACACTTCCTCCTCTAGGTGGTATCGACACAAATATAGGTTCAAAGTCAAGACTAAATTGAAACATACCATGTGTGGGGGAAGTGTTTGGAGGAAATCTCATGGTAGGTGCATTTTTCAAGGTTTTTTGTGTCATAGCTTGATTATGAGGATCTTGTGGATACATGTTCAAGGGGTCTGTGAGTAATGGTTCTGATGCCTTGATTTGGTCTTCGTCAAATGTCAGTTGGGTTTTCTTTCCCTTCTTCTATCTTGGATGAGGTTTTGGTTGCATTGATGTCTTAGAAAAAAATGGTTGGTAAAGTTCTTCAGGTCTTTGAGTTGATTGTGTCCTAGTAAGTGTTGGCACGATACCTAAGAATGCAGATGCAATGGAGGGAAACTTGAATGGACTTTTCTACCTCCCAAGTGCGCACCTACACTACCAAATACACTTAGATAGTACCAAGTGCACCCATGACATAGCTGGGGGTCTAAATTTAAGCAATTGGTAAGTAGGAGGTATGCAATGGGTTAACAAAGGTGTTAGGGTGCCTAAAATGCAAATTTTGAGTGTTTTGAGTGATTTAGAGTGTTTCCTAAGGTCTTGGGATGCAATGCAAGGTGTGGAAGTGAAGATTAGGGTTATAGAACCTAGAATGAAACACCTAATTAACAAGTGCATCCTAAAACTACCAAGTTCATCCTAAAAATACTAACTGCGCACTTTGAAGTGATCAATTGGTAAAATAGGGTTGCAGTTGGTAAAAGAGGTCAAAACTTGATAATTAAGATGTGGGTATGCAAGATATGAGTGTTTTTGGGATTTTTAAGTGTTTGGGGATGTTATGCAATATGAGGCAATGCTAAATGAATTAGGGTTTTGACATGCAAAGTGAAAATGTGCTAGGGATATTATGCAAATGCAAATGCAAGGTGCCATTTTGAAGGTATGCAAAATGAATATTATGGTATGAAAAATGGAGGTTAGGGTTAACATTTGGACTTGGTAATGACACTAAAGGTAGGTGTATGCAAGGTGTATTATGCAAAGGATGGTGTTCTAGGGTCCGTAATGAAGTTTGGGATATGCAAAATGAGGGTAAATGCTCAAGAAGGCAATTTGGTTGATGGACAATTTGATAGGGTTTGGTAATGAAAATGATGCTAGGATTTTGATCAATGCAAGATGAAGGGGATATAACACTAGGGTAAGTCAAAATGAAATTTAGGGATGCTAGGGATATTATTATGCTATGACAAGGGTATATGGAAATTTTTGAACTTAGGTAAAACCTTTAGCAAGTATTTTATCTAGGAGTTTAACCTTGTGATAAAGGACTTTGGATCTTGCCCAAAAAGTGATAAAAGACGAAAAGATCAAAATGATAAAAGATGACAAGGTCAAATCTATCAATACATAGATAGATTTTGACCCAAGAAAATGATAAGAAAGATAAAAAGACTAGTCAAGATCCATTATCCATCAACACTAGGAGATACTCTAAGACTCATACTTTGTCTAGATTTTTGACTAAATTCAAAGGTTTTAGGGGTTCAAAATGATGTTTCAAGGACTTGAAATAGTGGTGATGTTGAGAAAATATGTGATATGGACAATTCCTATGATGCAAAATGGGATTTTGGGTGCAAGATGCAGTTTTGGGTCAAGTGCAAAATGAAGAGGTACAAAGGCTCCTAGATGCAGTTTTGGGGTCCTAAAGTGTAGTTTGGGGGCCCAAAATGGTCATGCAGGTGCCCAAGTGTTCCCTAATAGTGTATAATACATAAATGACATAGTTGGTAAGTTTTGGATGCAATTGAATAGTTTTTGGGCGTAGTTGGTAAGCTAGGAAGAATGTTTGCTGATTCTGAAGGGTATGGTTACCAAAGTTATATGCCAGGAAGCTAAGATGCTGGGGTTGACATTAGGATAGGTTGGGAGGTGCAAAATAGATGTTATGACCTAAGGAATGATTTCCTAAGTTAAGGTAATGAAGACTAGGTGATGCAGAATGCAGATCTAGGCAAGCTAATGCAAAGGGAGCTAACCAGGTACCTAAAGAGACAGTTGGAGCCCCAAAATGTTATCTAGAATCCAAAACTAGGTCTGAGGACCACCAAGTGTGCCTAGATAGTGTAGATTGTTTCAATGACTAGTTGGTAATTTTAGGACGTAGTTGGTAAACTAGGCTGAAACTAAGGCAATTTTGGGAGCTATGGTTTTAGGATTGATGCCACAGAGAGATAAATGGTAGGGGATAGTGTTAAGACTAGTATGAATGCTCAAAATGATGCTTAGGACACCTAGAATGATGGTTAAAGTGGTGAAGATGATGAAAAGGTATGCAAAGATGCAAGGTGGTCAATGCAAAGTGTTGATTTTGAGATGGAAATGCAAAAAACTAAGGTAAACTAAACCCAAATGGATGAAATATGAAAGGTAATGGATACTAAATGAGGACTAAAAGGTGAAATATGAAGTCTATATGAGTAAGTATGAGGCATATACTAAGTTGAATGCAAGTTAAGTCTATGTGAGGGTGAGATCTAAATTTTGCCAAGCACGTTTAGGAGCACAAGTTGCCATGTTTTCTAAGGTTTGAATGTGTTGAGCCAAAGTTTGCAAAGTTTGAACAAAGGTTGAAATGTTTTGGAAATGTGTAATGTTTGGAGAAGGTTCAAGGTGTAAATTTTAATGTTGGCTATTATCTTGATTAATGTTTCACACACACGCAAGACACATTAAGACAAGAATAACTGTTGTTAAAAGTGAACAAACACACCACAACCTAGGCTTTTAGGATTGTATCCACTGAATTCCTACTTGAACCATAGTTCAATCATGCTTATACAAAGTGGAAAAGCTAAGATATTGGCACCACAGGCTCCCCCTTATAGCGCACTCACTTCGTGGGGCTACCAAGATCCACTTCCCAAGGGGCATGAATTCCCAAGGGACTGTTGCCTCTACTGAGGACTGCGAGAATGTAGGATGTCTTCACAGGCATGGGTGACCCCTTGAGCCAATGGATAGAAAGGATTTTGGCCACTAAAACATGATTTTTAGTAAGGGCATTCCATTCAACAAGTGAATTATAAACTTCCATAGAATGTCTCCTAGCCCCGAGAATCAGGGTTTGATGCACTAAAAGGGTACTAGAGGAGAGCTATCATACAAAAATACCATTGACATGGCTTTCACCGTAATTGAGTTTTATATAGTACCTAGAATGTTGACTTGGCTTTTGGCCTATTACCGCTTTGAGGTCATCCCTTGGCATACCCAATATTGAGCATCTTGGTCCAAGGCAGGAAGTCCAGATGTCCCGTTAAGTCCCGATGCTTCACCCCTATGAGCATCACGTAGATCCAATGAGTTACATGGAATTATCTTATAGAAAAGAAAAAGTTCATTTTAAGCACCAAACAAAGTGTTATCTAATCTAAGAAATCCACACACATGGTTTTGGCAAACACACAAAGTCTTTGACAATGTCCTGCAAAGCAAGCATTAGTAGTCTGTTATGATCATGTCTCCATCCCATGATTGCCACATGCTACAATGTCATGTCCCCTTTTCAAATAATTAAAAAATAATAATTTTTGTTAAGGCAGGCAGGCTCCAAAAAGGTGAAATTTCGGAAAAAAGGGTTAATCTTTGGAAACCAATGGACTAATAAATAAAAATTATTATTAAATTATATTTTATTAACCCCTCTTGGATGTGAGTTAGGGTTATGCCCTCTTTAAAAGGGGTTTGGAGGCATTTTGGGCTCATTCTACATCTTGATTCTTGATAATTTTCTTGTTGTTCTTCAGAGGCTGCCAAACCTGTGGAGAAGGAGACCCAAGAACGGGAGTTTGCAGGTTTCCAAGAAGGCTAAGGATGGGAGTTTGAAGCCATTCCATGTGCATGCTCATACAGAGTTTTCCCTTGGGCTGAATAGTGCCGATTTGGGTGTTTTCGGGGTTGTTTTCAGTTTGAATTTGGGTTTTCAGTTGAGTGTTTCATATCAGTTTGGTTTTCTGTTGTATTTCAGACTTTATGATGTTAAAATAGAGCTGAATATATGTATTGGGTCGTGATTAAAATTCTGAGATAATTTATGAGTGTTTTGTGGTGTTTCCGGACATTTTTGTGTTAATTTCGGGAGCCCGATTGAGCATAGTTTTGCCCTACATTTGTGATCTGTTGTGTAAGGGCTATACAAATCTGGAAATGTCATTTTGTAGGCTGTTATGCTGCTGAAATCTCTGTAAAAATGTCTATTTTCAGATTTATTAATAATTTGTGAAGTTGTGAAGTTTTTGGCACTAATTTGGACATACCCGATTTGGGTTTTATTGGAAAATTGGTAGATCTTTGTTATATTGGTTGTTTGATTTTAAAGTTCAGATTTGAGGCTGGAAATATCATAAAAAATCAGTAAAGGGACATTTCATACAAGTAGACCATTAGTACCAAAAAATCATCTGATCTATGTTCTAAAAGAAAATGGAAACTTTACATGCAGATTTTGATTAATGTGTGTGTTTTCTGTGAATTAGGTGTGCTCTGACAGAGCAGATTGCAGCCCAGAAGGCCAAAATGGCTCAGAACACCACCAAGTGTGCCCAAATAGTGCAGACTAAATAAATGACATAGTTGGGGCCCAATTGGGTGTAGCTAGTAGTTTTAAGGCACAGTTGGGAGGTCAGGTGAAAATTGTGGGGAAATAGTGCCTAATCAAGACCCAGAGAGACCTATAGTACCAAGTGCACCCAAATAGTGCAGACTATGTCAATGATGCAGTTGGTAATTTTTGGACACAATTGGGAAGTTAGAAACAATAGAAAGGGGTTTTGGTGGCTTCTAGACTCCTAAAATTGCTCCTAGCGGTCCCAAGCGTGCCCTGACAGAGCAGAGTGCACCCTAGGAAAACAAGCTAACAAAATGCATGAAACAAGAGCATACAAGCATGTTACTAGAGCCCCTAATTAATCTAGATGTGAAAAGGAAGAGCAGATAGTCATTATACCCTTCCAGGTGAGCTCCTTCCTTGCACCTACAAGCACAAAACAAGAAAACCCAAGTCAGATATGCATGTTCATGTCAGGTTCACCAAAATGTAGGACCTAGAAAATGGGTTAAATGCATAACATACTATGAGCAAATCGCAAAACTCAATCAACATACATTAGCACCCACTAGTCTACCATGAAAGCCAAACTAATCAAAAGACACAAACACAAATTTAGAAACCCCCTCTTTCATTTTTAGCTCCCATGTCCTTCTTTCTTATCCAAATGATTGTAGCTCCAACTTGCCTATAGTGCACACAAAATTGAAGCAAAGTATATGATAGGGATAATGCCATGAGAATACTTGAAGTGTGATTTTAGTGTGAGAGCAAGAATGCAAAATGCAAAGAAGCTAGGGACTCAAAGACTCAAGAATTAGGAGCTTCAAGGACTTAAGAATTAGAACCTAAGGACTTTACAGATCGAAAATGAGAGAAAGAGTGCTCATTTTATAATGGGCATGGAGGATGAGAGCATTGGATTTTCCACCCTTAGATATGTGATGTGGCAAGAGATTCCTTTGAGCATCCATGATGCATATGAAAAAATATGCCAATTGTAAGATTCTATGACACATGGAAGTCAAACTTGGCTAAATGTGGAGGAGAATCTATGATGTGTCATAAGACACCTCAAGCCTACTTAAAGCCAAGAATCTATGACAAATAAGCCAAATAAGGACATGTGTAAGAGAATAAGAATATTTGATTATGACAAATCTTATCCAAGTGTCAAAGGAGAATCCACAGAGTGTCATATCCAAGTGTCACTATGATGCAATATTTTATGGAATATTTGAATTGAAAATCCTTTTATTCCACAAAATAAGAATTAGTAGAAAATAGAATTAATGATGGAAAATGGAACTTAGGAAATTAAGAATTTCCATGTTTTGTGGACGATGAATCAATTAACTAATAAAATTAATTAATTGAGGACAATAATTAGGAAGAATAATTAGAAAGAATAATAGGATTAAATTATGGGTTATTTAATCCTATAAGGAAAATTAATAGATGATTGGCCAAATTGACTAAATGAATGCGACCATATCCTTTGATGAAAATTTAATGATGATGGAGATTGAATAAGATGATGAAAAGTAGACCAAAGCTATGGTCAGATTTATTGATTGAAGTTGATAACATGCCAAGGACACATGACATGAATTGATTGATACGTAATATTTAACTGACATTGCAAATGCTATAGGATCAAGGTTGATTGATAAGATTGATCATAATAACATCGACAAACATTGTCAATATTATTAAAATGGTTGATAATGCCATGATTCAACTGAAAGCCTCAACAATGTCAAAGATTGGATGAAATGAATGATAGTTTGACCTAGCATTGAGAGCCACAGTAGTACTAAGGTCAGATTGATAAGATTGCTAGGTTGATAGGTTTCCAAGACATTGAAAGCTACAAAAATGCCTAGGATTGAATAAATGACAATTGATTTGGGATGTTTGATATGTCTCGGGTTGATTAGGGCTAATTTTGAGTGATTTTGAGTTGATATGAGGTGATTTTGAGTGATTCTGAGTTGATTTGGGGTGATTCCAAGTTGATATGAAATGGTTTTGAAATGATATGAAAATAATGTGGAGAAGGATACAAATGATAAAAGTATAATCAATTTGACCAAAAGATCAAAGTTAGTATAATGAGAAAATGGGACAAATTAGTATGAAGAAGTGATGAAACCGTAGATGTGAACCATTTTTGAGTATCTACAGATATATCTCTCATTCTCTATAGATATTGGATGGTAACTTGACATTCATCTCCCTCTTTAACAATAATTCCAAAGTCCTTTATATGATGTATTTATCCTTTGTATTGACTAATCTTTGAATTATCTCTATGTCATCTTTTTTATATCTTTGTCTATACCACCATGTGCCTACTTGCAACTTCATCAACTCATATATTGTACTTCTTTTCACAACTTTAGGTATCTCCTAAAGTGTGACCTTCTGTGTGAATCTATAGGATATTCTAATCATAACAATTGATGCATTACTACATCCCTTCTTAGTTTGCTTCATATAGGGGAATAACCCCTAAGTTACCTCTTAGATACACAAATGAATCCTTGGGTAGTGCCTTTGTGAATATATCAGCTATTTTCTCCTTTGTGTTCATATTTTCTATTCTTACTTCTTTGTCTTGCACTAATTCCATTAAGTAATGATACTTGATTACAATGTGCTTGGCCTTTATGGGCATCACAAGCTCCTTAGATATATTTATAGCACTTGTGTTATCACAATATATCACTACAAGTCCAAAATATCTTCCTTTATACCTTTCAACGATTGCTTAATCTACACTATGTTTGAGCAAGTAATTATTGCTGCAAGTAATCTTGCAATAATACCAACAACTAATGCAATGATAGGTCTGCTATGAACAACATATTGCAATTTTCAATCATTGATCTATACAATGTCTGATTTACTTTAGTAGAATAACCATTCTTTTAAAGTTTATGTTCAATAGCCATATGTGTTCCAACTGGTCTTGAATATTCCATTCCAAAGGTTTTCAACATCTCTTTGATATACTTTGATTATGTAATGTATATCCCTCCTTTCATTTGATAGACTTGCAAACCAACAAAGAATTTTATCTCTCCAAACATTGACATCTCAAATTCTTTCTTCATCTCAATAGAAAATTATATACACATTAAATCACATCCTCTAAATATGATATCATTGAAAAAATTCCAAGTAACAACATCTTATCCTCAGATTCACTTTTCAAATAAAAATTTCCATTATCATTAGCTCTTGCAAAACCACTTCTCACCAAATATATATGTAACCTTTCATACCATTCTCTAGGGGTTGTTTCAAAACATACAATTCTTTGTACAACTTACATACCATGTTCTGCTTGTTAGGTTTAATAAGTCCTTCAGATTTTTCAATGTAGACTTCTTGTTCCAAAATTCCATTAAAAAATGAAGACTTGACATCCATTTGATATACCTTGAATCCTTTGTAAGTAGTATATGAAATTAATATTTTTACTCCTTCTAGCCTTGCAAATAGGAAAAATTTCTCTCCATAGTCAATTCCTTCCTCTTGTGTGCATCCCTTGCAAACCAATCTTGCTTTGTTCCTTGTGGCTTCACCTTTGTTATTCAAATTGTTTCTTGTTAGTTTGAGATTTTTCTCAAAGTTTCCATCTTTATTCTTTAGTTTTGGGTCACTCTTGTTTTCAAATGGTTAGTTTGAACCACTGGTTTTGCCAACTGTCAAATGCAATTTGAGGAAAAAACCCTTTTTTCTATTGTCCATCTACGAGCCTTGACCTTTCAATCCTTTCTTACCTCAAAGCCTATTGTTGACCAAGTCTGATTCCCAATTTTCCTTTGTAAACATATTGATTAAGGTCATGTTAAAGAAATTGCTTTCTTTAATAACTCTTGAACCTCTTGAACCCATTGTACCACTTGAACCAAGTTCAAAAGGTTCATGACTTCAGCTCTTTTTTTTTGGCCTTCATGTAATACCAATGGTGGGCCCTAACCTTATGTGTCACTGAGTTCAATTCTTCAAATATGCACTATAGTTGGACACCTCTTCAAGTCTAACATAGTCATGTGTGACTTCATCATTTACAAAGAGGTAGTTAATTGGAGTAAGGTAATCATTAAGTATCATGCCAATATTTATTTTTAAAGAGCAAAAGTGGAAATTTGGCACATGCAAAGGCAACATATCATTTAATTTACTCACTTTATGTTTAATGATAGGCATCATTTTGTCCCATCCTCCTATTCCTATGGCATGTGTAATTCTTTTTGCCCTTTCCACGATTAATGCCCTATCTTTTCTATGAAGTGTATATGAGTAAGATTTCCCTTTTTCAAAAGAATAATTTTTTCAGTTGCTTAAGTGTCAGTAATGGGAACCTAAGGAAGGAGAACTGTCTTTCATAGTTGTCATAGTTTCTACTCTTTAGGTAAGTCTTGTGTTCTTTGACTCTTTTTATTTCACTTGTTAGCAAAAAATATTGTGTGTTGCTCCTTTAATTTTCAAGAAACGAGAGGGAATTTTGAATCATGAAGTCCATTCTGCACATTTTTGGGAATACCTATAGTCTGTATAGTAAGTCACCCATTGTGTTAGACATAGAACTTTTAGGAGTTAACCTAGGAGGAGTAATGGAAAGGTTGTGTGAGAAATTTTCCGAGTCCTTTTCCACCAAAGTCTTGGATACCAATTTTCTCATGGCCTCCACATTCCCACTTGCATACCCATGTCCAAAATTTATTCAAGAATTTATTTAGATGTATGATATGCCTAGTGAAAATATTCTGAGGAAGGATAGAAGTATATTTTTGAATATCTCTAGGGAAACCATCTCCAAATTGTTTCATCTTGAAGAGCGAGAATTTGTAGATTTGACTTCTACTTTATCACTGGCTAGATTCTCAAAAAAGTCCACTATTTATAGAAATATCATTTCAAAGAGTCGGATTAAGAATCCTTACAAGGGTGGCTCTAGGTCACTTAAAATTCTCAAGAAAGGTCAAATGACCTCACAAGTTCATGATGTCATGGTCTTGTTACACCAAATTTGAGGTTCCTTAGAAGTGTCTTCTTTTGAAGAGTGGATGTATTTTTATATTCAAATTGTTTTGAAAGGGTCTCAAATTGCTATCTCTCGAAGAAACTAGCTCAAAGGAGCTTTAAGCATAAAGAAGGATTTCTATATGTCTTCATACTTAACATATATGCTGGCCAATATTCAAGATTTGCAGTATCTACCTCATGAATCCTAGATAGAAAACATCACTATATATAATTATTACCCTATGTTACATAGAGACAAAGTCTTGGAAAATTTCAAGAAAGTTCATGACATTTTCTTAGGAAAATTGTGTTTTGAAATGAAATGTTCTCCTCACCATAGATTCTCCTCTAAATCTCAAAAATTTGTTCCATTCACATTTAATTCCCCAAGTTTTCTTACATAAGGATAGGTGGTTTTGATGAGGAACCTTTAAGACTCCCTAGATTTTCCCTTGATTGTTTCATCTTGGCGGAGGTATCTCAACAATTAATTTTAGTCATAAACAAGTTTTCCACTAATAAGGTTTTTGATGTCATTTTCCTGCTCAAACTAGGCAAATTAACTTGTAGGAGTATGGAGGATTCTACATGCATAAGCTCATATTTAATAAACTTTCATCTTGGGTCATATCATGCTAGGCAAAAATTTGATAGTAAAAGGGTATCTCGTAGCTTGTTTGAATCCTAGGTGAATTTTTCTCATGTTCTTGATATTGAAGATTTTTGGGAGGACTGTTCAGATGAACTAGAGGTTTAGAGGAGAGAATAAAGTAGGCTCACCATTTCTCAAATTAAAATATTCCATTTAGATTTGGATATAGATGTCTCTGATATTAAAGAAGATAAATCATATTTAACAGGCACTCAAATAACGGAGTCTTTGATTTCTAACAAAGCTATTATAAATTGGGATTCTAAGGAAGAGGATAATATTCTTGAAAGAAAAAAAAGCTATGCTTGAGAGAACAAATTCTTGGCTAGTAATGAAAAAGACCCAACATGCTAGAAAATCAATTGATTCTTGTTCTAATGTTCATTACAAATTTACAGGTAGTAGAAGATCATCAAGGATTAACCAAACACAAAGCAATAATTCTCCCCTAGTGCAAAAAGATCATTCTAACAGTAGGACCAAGATGCCAACACCTATTGGGTCTAATGAAGTTATTTAGGTTGATAGTGAACCTGTTAGGGATTCAGGTGGTATGCTCATTGATAATCTTCAATGGGTTTAGATGACTATGGGAACCTCTCCTTAGAGGATAGAAAATTTGAACACTCCAGTCAAAGGCAAAAAATCTTAGAAATTTCTTGATTCCACACCAAATTGGTTTGTGGCATCAGTTAACAAAAAAAGGAGGCTAGTTTTAGTTTGCTTTCCCATTTATGACATTGTGAGTAAATATAATACCAGAGCCCCAAAGTTCAAATGAAATAGGAGCTCAACCAAGATAGTGTTTGACTAGGAAACATGCAAAAACATTGTTGAGGTGGCCACTTATAATCATAAGGATGATACAGGTGCATTGGATTTGAATAATTTGGAGATTACTCACACCAATTTGGGAGTGATCAATCAGGAGAAAAAGGAACACTAGTTAGAATCATCCATGAAGCAAATTATCCCACAATCATAGAAGGATTGTGTTGAAAAGAGGAAATTGAAGGCAAAAGTCCATACAAGGGCAGAATATATAATGTCATTAACAAGGTAGGGTTCAACAACTGATAGTTTGTCTCAACCCATATTTGATCCCAATGCATCTGAGAATCAATGACTGATGAATGACCTTAAAAAGTAGAAGGCTATAATCTCTATCATCCATAATTGGATAGTTTGTGTGATGAATCTGCTTCCTAAGTTCATACAAGACTTGCACAAGATATTTACTCTTGCTGAAGTGGTGATAGGTGAGGCTCATATACAAATGACAGTATGTAAAATAAAATCTAAAAGATTATTAGTTATGGAAACTCAACTAACAGACATGGAGGAATATGGTCTGGATAAATTCTTGGAGGAAAATGCATTACAACTGGTTGATGCAAGGCTAATCTATATATTGCAAAAGAACATAGCTTGGTGGGTCTCTAATTATAGTTCTACCATTTCCCACATTCAGTCCTTTGAAAATGAGTTCAAAGCAATTCTGAATGACATGAATAAAGATTTGTAGACCATCAATTCAACTCCTTTGGCACCTTTCAAAGAAGGAGGTTCAAATGTGGAAACATTGGTTAAGTAATATGAAGAACCCCTAAAGGTAATAAAAAATGGAGAGGACTTGGCCATGGTAGATCTTACTAAACTTGCTAAAATAGAAACTATGATCAACATGTGCACCCAATAACTTCCAAAATATTTTAGATGGAGTCATCAAAATGAAACATGATAGGGATAGGTGGAAAAATTGCTTGCAGAGCATAAAGAGCCCAAACAAGAATGCCATGTCAAAATTCATAGGTGCATATAGAGTTTGGAAGCTTGCACAAGGACCCTCTACCCAAGATGTTGATGAAGAACAGAAGAGCTGTTGAAGAAACACGATGATGATTCTATTTAGGGAATCTTTTCTTTATGTTCTTTTCAAGTTCTAGTTTTAAATAAATTACTTTTGGGGTCTGTGTACCCATTGAAAAACTTGGTTATTTTAAACTATTTTTAAAAAGTTGTCTAAGAATTGAGTTTCAATGGAGATTCTTAGACATTACTTTATTTAAGCTAGAAACTTATTAGTGTTACAAGTTGGCAGTTTTTGATGGATATCATACTATGAACTATAAATCTAGTTTAGTCATTGTGTGAATGTATTTTTAAATTTTTTAGCATTATACCAAAACAAGATTGTTTTTGGATGAGAAAGATTTTATACATATATATTCAAGGATTGTATGCTTTGGATTGTTCTCTATCAGTTTAGTATTGAATTGGTATTGAAGTATTGGGTCTCTTTTTTATGTTGGATACTTATATGGTGCATATGTTAGACAATCTTTTTATTACATATTTATTTTGAATAAGAAATTGATAGAGAAACTGTGTGTTCTCTCTATTTTATCTAGTTCATGTTTTATTTATTTGCTACTATTTGATTATCCCACTATCTAAGAATAGATGGGAAGCCTTATTACTTTCTGGTTAAAAGTAATCCTTATTTAAGAGAGTGTTTTCATTGAAAATCTAATAAGGGAGCTGAACCTTACTAAAATTCAAAGAGGAATTAAAGAAGATAGTATTCCTCAGCTGTTGGAAGATTGTATTTATCTTATGAATTTGGGAATAGAGGATTTTGTTTATTTGTTTTCTTAAAATAAAAATCTATTTACCAAAATTTCTAAATACCCACTTTATTCCAATCAAATTCTTATCCTTTGGCCTTGGTACGAATGTCCATGTTTTTTTCTTCTCAATTTGATCAATCTCCTTATTTATTTACCTAATCCAATTTTTATTCTCCAATGAATCTTTAACTGTTCTTGGTTCAAACTAACATAGTAAACATGTATCATCCTTCAAATTTTTTCTTGTCATGAATCTTGAATCTTTGTCTCCAATGGTTTGATTAGGTGTATGGTGTCTCCTCACATATTTTGCTAAAACAAGTTAATATCTTCTTTCTCCTTGTTGTAGCTCACTTGGTCCAACTTTCTCAACTTCTCCAAGTATTTCTTGTTGTAACTTGACTTCCTCTATTTGGTGTTCAGTCTCCTCTCTCTATGACTTGGTCTTTGTAGCCTGATGCTTGACAGCTTGATGATGCTCGATAGAGCTTCTATGTTGCAACTTGGCAGTGCCTATGTATTAATGCTTAACAATCTCTTTCTCTTGATAAAGTAAAATACTTGGTTTTCCTTCATAGACATATACAAAGTTTCTATAATCTTCAGGTTCCTTCTTGCATTCTTGTTCATTTTTTTTTGCAAATTCGTCAACTCTAACATTGCACTTCCCACTATTTTGTTAGTCTTAGTATTCAAACACTTGTATGTCTTTCTTTTATTGAAATATCCTAAGAAAATGCCTTCATCACTCTTTGCATCAAGTTTTCCATTACTTGAATCTTTCAATATATATCATTTTCTTCCAAATACTTTGAAATATTTGACATTAGGTGCATAGCCATTCCATAGCTCAAAAGGTGTTTTGTCTATGACTTTCTTGACTTGATCTTGGTTTAGAGTATAAACAATAATACTTACAATTCCTATCCAATACTTTTGTGAAACATTCTTTTCCATCATTAGTGTTCTTGCAAGGTCCATGATCGATCTTTTTCTTCTTTCAGTTATCTCATTTTGTTGTGGAGTCTTTGGCACAAAAAAATGTTGTTTAATTCCTTATCATTGTAAAATATATTGAATTTTTCTAATATGAATTTACCTCCTCTATTTGATCTCAAGCATATTAGACTTTTACCTGTTTCCTTTTTAACTCTAGCCAAAGACCACTTAATCATTTGAAAAGCATCATATTTTTCTTTGAGAAACATTGCAATCATCATTCTAGAGAAATCATCAACAAATAGGATAAAATATTTATCACCATAATAATTTTTCACTCAAATAGAGCCACACAAATTAGTATGATCCAACTCCAAAATATCACCAGAAGAATAGGTCTTGCTCTTGAGACTAGACTTTGTCATTTTACCCATTTGACATTGTTTGCATATCACTTTATTAGGTTTTCTCAATCTTGGTAATCCTCTCACTCTTTCCATCTTACTAATACTTACCGAATTATCAAAGTTAACATGAAACAACCTTTTATGTGATAACCAAACATCTTCAAATTGTGTAAATAAACATATATTTTTAGATAGGTCTAGATAGAAAAAGTTATTTCTTGTTTGTTCTCCACTTCTAATCAATTGACTGATAGCATCGTAGATTTTTTCCTTCTTGTTTTGAAATTCAACTCAGTAACCTAAACTATTTTGATGTATCACACTCAATAAATTATATTTCAATCCATTAACCCTATATGCGTTGTCACATCTGATATTGTCATTCAATATAATAGATCCTTTACCCTTCACATCACATGAAGCATCATTTCCAAACTCAACACAACTTCCATCATAGTGTTCTAGCTTGTCAAACATACTTGTATCACTAGTCATATGATGTGAGAAACCACTATCAATTATCCATTTATCATTCTTACTAACATGTCAAATAAGAACACTTTTGTCAAATTTTTCATCTTCATCATATTAATCTTTTATTGCAACATAAATAACTTCTTCATCATGTTCATTAGAATCACTTTTAGAACCATCTTCTTTAGCAATGTAACAAGATTTATTACCTTTTCCCTTGTAGTCTTTATTACATTGGTTGTCTTTTTTGTCTCTCCTTTCTCAATATCTATTATCTTTCATTTCCTCCTTTTCATCTCAGTCAGAACATCTTGCAATAAAATGACCAACTTTATTACATGTAAAATAGATTATAGGAATTGTACCTTTGTATTTTCCTTTTCCTCTTAGTAGCCTTCTTGCCAATAATGCTTCTAGATCATGAAGTTCATCATTTGATACACTATCACTATCCACAGGCTTACTTTTTAAACTTTACTTTCCATAAAGGGTTAGTTAAAACCTAAATACACATTAAATACTAGAAGGTGTATGATTATCAAATTTTGACAATTTAAATGCAGTGAGTCTACCAGTTAGACTATCCAAAGTTAGGTCATTACCTGATGTACATCTCAGTTCTTGTATTGTAGATAGCCTAATGGCATAAACAAGAAGTAAAGTTATCAATACCTTGATGATCAAAATATCTTCAAGTATGTCTCCTCCAACACCTCTAATTGCTTTCAACACTTCTTTGATTTGGCCATAATATTGGGAAATAGTTTCTCATTCTTTTGTTCTCATGTTATCAAACTTGCCTCTCAAACTTTCAGCTTAAGCCCTTCACACATTTTTGTATCCTCCATAGATTTCTACAAACTTATTTCACATTTTTTTGTAGTAGTGCAATCCTTCACACAATCAAATTCAACACAACTTAGGGAAGATGCTAGATCTATCATCATTTGATTGTGCTCCTGCTTCTCCTTTATTTTATCAATTTTCATGCGTCTAGGTACTTCTATGTATTCATTTTCTAAGTACCAACTCTAGATAGATGTAATCTCATCAAGTGTTTCCATGTTGGTAAGTTCTCTTTGTCTAGCTTGGGTACCTATCTCTTGTACACCTTGATGTTTATCTTAAGTTGCTCCAAACTTTCCTTACAAGTGCCAAAGCTCTGATACCAATTGTTAGAATGATTAGAATAATTGAGATGGGGGCGGGGTGGGGATGAATAAGTTATCCTCAGGTCTGGATGTACCAATTAAACTTTTAACAAAGTTAAATAACTTATTCAAACTCATAAATCTTCTCGGTCCATATAGAGAATGATGTAGTAGGATTTAGAACAAACCCAAATCCACATATTATTATCATAAAATATTTATAATAGGGAAAAACTCAAAGTAAATACACATATATATCCTTACTTATCCCTTCAATATCCATTGAAAAATTTCATTGTATAGAGGCATCTCATGAGGTTAAACACAACATGTTTCAACATAAGTTTAGTATTCCTCCATTCACATATCCTGATTACATTGTTCATAAATTTTGTTCTATACATCTTCTTGAAATCCCCCTCTAGTGAAAATGTTCAAAATTTGTCCTTAAAACATAAAAATCTAAGCCCAATCCAACTATTGTATTATTATTTATGGCCTCTACATCAATACCCATTTCCACTGTCATAAATTAGAAAGAAAACATGAAACCCTTCTTAGGGCATCCAACATCTTTCTCAAAAAAAATCCAAACAATTTTTTTTTTTTTTTTCAAATTGACCATTTGTGAGTATATTTTCATAACCTTTAAGCCATTAATTATTACAATCCATAGATCATTATACAAGCACAAATCTTTGCCTGTAACTCAAATGAAGATATTTAAAAAATAGTTTCACCAAACTTCTCATAACTTTCACATATTTTCACCACAAAAGTTCAAACTAAAGGGAAAAGAATGTAAGTTTGCATATATTTCTATTGATTTTAATTAGAGGTCTTGATTCTTTGGAATGTGTGCATACCAAATGTTTCAATCTCATTGTAGTCAGGCATTCTCAGATATGCAAATAACAACTTTTACAAAAACTACCATAACTTCCTAACATGAAATTAATCCAAATTAAAAAGAGAAGAAATAAATTTCATCGATATATCCAAATATATATATTATACACGGTTTCAAGGATGTACATGGACATACAAGACCTAGAACAAACACATAAACTAAAAATTAAATCAAAATAATAAGAGTAGAAAGCACCAAGATTCCTCCAAAATGTTTCCTTCGTATCCTTAATTTATTTGGAATGACCATTAAAATTATTTTATAAATTTTTTGATGGTTTATAACCTCCTACAACTTCCCAACTACCTTTTGAACCGACTTATTATATTCTTTTAAGCCTTTTTGCAAAGTTTTAAAGTTGCAACTTTTAAGCAACTTTTACATATTTAGCATTTTGATCTCACAAATTTGTGCCAACCTTAAAAATATGTAATAATTGACTATTAATAATTATTTTCAATATTTATACCCTTCCTTGGGTTTACAAATATATTTTAACCTTATTGACCACATTAAGTCCTTGCATAATTTTGACAACTTATTACAAATGGCTTGACTAACTTTTACATCTTGACTCAAATAAATCAAATACATTATATATGACATAAATACATTTTAATATCTGATATAAGAACTCTTAACCTCCTTTATTTATTTTACTTTAGGTGCTCCTACACTGTATTCCCACATTGAAAAATTTCCATGTCCCCTGGAAATGCCTTTGTGAATAGTCCACAAACAAACTTTGCCCCATGCTTCTACTGCACACTCTATCTTGAAATTGATTCTCATGAGTGAAGTTCAAATGATTGCCTCCAAGGTCAAGTCCACTCTATCATGATGCTCAAACAATAACACCAACTATGCCACACCTAGGAATCCTCTCTTGCTTGTCTCCCTAGTTTCTTGGCATCCAACTAGAACTCCTTCTCAGGCCCTGAACCATCTTATGGCCCCTTAGATAGAACTCCAAGTCCACCTCTTTGCAGTGAGTGAACATGAACTAGAAACCAAAAATAAATAAAAGAATTAAATATCCATCTTATTTTCAACAAGGTCTTGACATGAATCCTTCACACTCTCAAGAGCTTCTAGCTCTGATACCAATCTGATGCAGAGCATCTTTAAAAACCCAAAATACCTTCAAGGACTTCATGTCCCAAATCTTCTCGCTATACTCCTTGATAGACTTATATAAAAAGGTCTGTAACTTTTGTATGAGATAAAAAAATCTTCAATCACATAGTTGAATATTTATAAAACTAAACCCTACACAACATATCCAAAGTGAAAAAACATCCAATGATGGAATGTTGAGATATGGCCCCTTGTAACAACACTCTTTTCATCTATCATAAACAAGTAAGAAACTTGCATGTGTAATCCACCTAGGGAATAAACATAACTTTTCAAAAACTTAACCAATCAATCTCAAACCACATTCATTTGAAAGTAAATTGAATATACTTTTTAAAAAGGTAAGATTCAAAATTTCTCAATGGCTAAAACTTGTTCTATGATCAAAACCTTCTCAACTAACCTAAAAATGAAGGTCTTAAACATCTTTTACCAAAGTAGCCATAAATTTCTCATTTCTTGATGAAAATGACCCATCCAAAAAAAAAAAAGGAATCTTATTAAAAAATCTAACTATCTATATTGATGATACACTATTTCTAGGCTGTATAGATCTGTATAAGGTTTGGAAATAGAGATATAATAGTAAAAACCACAAAACAAGAAAGTAGAAAATACTCCAAAATGCTTCCAATTTGGTCTCCTTCTCCTCTATTATATTTTGAATGACCATTACATCCCATTTATACCTTTTTAGGTAGTTATGACCTTCATAACCAACATAACCAACTTATAACCTTCGTAACCAACGTAACCAACTTATGACCAACTTTTGGTGCAAATGTTGTAAAATTGCAATTTTGGCAACATTGCACTTTTACAACTTTTATAGTATTTGTGAATTTTTTCTCGCCTTGACCTTAGGACTTTGTGCCAACCTTAAAAACATGTAATAATTGACTATTGATCACCATTTAAAATATTTATACTGTTCCTTTAGTTTACAAACATATTTTAACCTTATTGACCACATTAAGACCTCCTTCCATAATTTTGACAACCTATTACAAATGACTTGTCTAGCTTTTACATCTTGAATCAAAGGACTCAAATACATTATATATGACATAAATACATTTTAATATCTGATATAAGGACTCTTAACCTCCTTGATTTCTTTTACTTTAGGTGCTCTTGCACCATATAATCATGAATAATTCAACTTATTCATATCAACACTTAGCTCTCTATTTAGTGTTAGCCAAATTATAGAAACATACAATAGTAAATAGCATGAAACATGAAAACAACATTCACACATGTATGACATTGTGATTTAAATTAAAAGCCCAATTTGGGAAAAACTACCAAGTAACATGCTACCACTTTTTCACTCTTATGAAGTGAGCTTGGTTAAGAGCCAACCCTGTTAAAGGTTACAAAATGCACTAATAGGTGTGACCCTATTAAATAATTTAATCACCTTATTTGGAGTGGCCTTGTTAGAGGCCTTTAAAATGTCCCATCAAAATATCGCTGTGATTAAATGATTTACAACATGACTATTGGGTCAACCTTGATTAAAGGATTTTATTGCCATAATGGTTAGAAAGTAAAAAATAGGTTGATCTAATAAATTAAAACTTTCTTTGCATGTTTGAATCTCCTTTCAACTCATTTTTGGTTTATTGATTGGTTTTCATCACATTCTCCATATTTGATCTTCTTGGAAACACTTCAAGCAATCCCTCTTTCACAAACTTCTCAATTTTCCTCTGTAACTCTTGTTCTTCACTTATTATTTACAATTTCTCAATTCAAATAGTAAATAATCTCTTGTGCCTCCTTAAATAGATGGGTTCAATATTTTTCCACTTAAACTTAATAGTAGATTTTAGGGTTTGATCAAATTCATTGAATCTACTCATCATTTTTTCCTTCAACTTCTTTCCTTAAAACTTATACAAACTTATCATTAAATATTACTTTATATCACTTAAAAAACTCAATTCATGCATTAAATATGCTATCTCATCAATCCTAATATTTAACATGTATTGACTATTCCATAAATTCAACTGTGTCGGCCTCAAATCTTGATTCTTTCACAAATTGTCAAAATGCTTACACTTAGTCTTCACTATGATCTTTAGCTTAGTAATCCCCAGGTATCTTGGTCACTACTAATCTTCACTTTTCTTATACTAGATTGATTGTCCATCACCATCCTTAGTCATTACTTTAGTTTATCTTCACCTTGCTCAGTCATTACCATCAATCGTCAAATACTTTTTGGTTGACTAATATGTAAGTTCCTTAATCTTCTCCTTGGTAATGCTTAACATCTTCATTGACCTATTAACCTATTATTTTGTCAAACTCATGTTTTACTCAACTTCTTGACTTCTATCAATCACCTCTTTTGGACTTCAACTCATGTTTCTTCTCCACTTAATACAATGATAAAAACAACACATTATCTTGTCAAATACTAACTGATCTAGTGCCCTTTTTAGTTCCATCATACTTACCTCTCTTTTTTCAACCACTTTATTAGTTCATATTGTCATCTCTCTTTTCAAATCCTATTCATAAATCAAATAATATGACACTCTACACTTTTAGCAAATTTCTTACTAGTAAGGTTTGACATAAATGACAACATAATAATTATTCCAATTGTAGTTTCAATAGTCTAGAGGATTGCATCTTTTTGGGTCTTGAGATGCTTTGAGATATGGAGAAAAAGGTATTGTACATCCATGATCACATGTATACAATACATGATAAATAAAAGAAGTAGGTAGATGTTCACAGGACATATAAGTAGTCTATAATTGGAGACAAGGTATTATCAAGAGTGCTTCCACTAGGACCATAGAGAAGGTAAGTGTCTAATGGGACCCTACTAATGAATCATTAGCTATTTGGGAGGATGCAACTATATTACAAGATTTATTTTTCTACTTGTTTATAGGCTTCTCAAAGTAAGCCAATTTGGCGGGGGGGAGGGGGGGGGGAACGATGTAGTGCCCATCCCATTTTTCTTTTAATTATATTGTTGAATAATTTAAGGCTATTTTTCATGTTATATTATTTGATCTAGTGGTAGTTGGGTACCTAGATTGGTTGATATTATCTTCATAATCTGATCATATATTTGATGAGCTACTTTGTACTTCAGATATTTCATGTGTTATTGTGATTCATGGTTATTCATGTGATGATGTTTAAATTCTTTGATATTACAATTAGATTCATGATGTTGTTTTATATATTTTATGGATGCTTACCCCTTACTTGCATGTGTATAGTGTACATGTCTCTTTTTACTTTTGATTGACGTATCTAATGTGGTTTAGGAAGGGATTCATAGTCACTTGCAATTTAGGATCTACACGATGTACCAATCCCCACCATTGCCTGTTTAGTTTACATACACACATACATAAATAAATACATACATACATACATATATGCATACATAAATACAAATAAATGCTTTTCTTTTATACTGGTTTCATGTACCAGACATTGACTTCCTTGAATTGTTAGGATGAGAGTTCCCTATTGAGGTATTTCAATGTTCAAAGAGAGGGGATGGTTTTCAAGTCCAAACCCTATTTTCAAGTCCAAACCCTAACCCCAATCCTATTTTGTCCTGTGGTAAAGGAAAAATATTTATTTAGTCTACCCTTACAAAATTTTCAAGGTGACGTGAATTTGAGAACTTAAACCTTGAGTATAATTTTTATGCTTTGCCCTTTTGTGTCAAAATTTCTCTAGAGTATGTGGCATACTTTGTGGCTTTGAGTGTATTTAGTCATCCAAGAGAATTAATTAATTAAATAATTTAATGGAAACCTTAAAGAAGGAAAATATTATTACAATATATTTAATTAATTGAGAGAATTAATTAAACAAAGGAGTTAAAATTAAAAGACTTAATTGCTAAAGTTAAACTTGGCTTAATTATAATTATTTAATTTGAAATGATTATAAATTTAGAAGTTGTCTTTTTAAATAACAAGATTTAAATATTGTTTGGAGTTAAAATAATAATAGTATTCTCTAAACTTATTTTGCTAAATAAAAATAAGTAGAAATTATAAAATAGAATATTATTTTATTAAAAGGCACTACATGTGCATGAAAGGTTTAATTAAAATTAAATAATAAGAAAATTAATAAAGTGAGAGGCCATTTGAAAAATAAAAACCCTAACTAGGGTTAGAGGTCTTTAATAAGGAATTTTAGCTCATTCCTCCACACAATTGTTTGGAGGAGCAACTTGAGAATTGGAGGACATAAATTTCTCAGTAGGCTTTTGAAGACAAGATTTTTGTAAGTACAAAGATACAAATAGATACATAGTTTAAATGGAAAACATAGACTCTTCAACTATGACAAAAAAACTTATACTAAGAATCAACTAAACTTGGAAATGTTATCAATTGGGAAACTCCTGCAAACAAAAACTCCAACTTATACATAAATTGGGCTTTATGAAATCATATTGGAAAACTATACATGGTTTATATGTCTTTAATAATGTTTTTTTAAAAAATAATCTTGTGATGGGTTTTTGGGAACCTCATAGTTGATCCAATGGAAATGTTTACCAAAGGTAGGGAGTTGAGTTTTATTTTCTAGTGACTTATGTCAAGTTGATTCTCTATGTGTTCCTGTGATGAGTTCCAATTCTTTATGTAAGCTTGTAGGTTGTGATTCTTTTGATGTAACCTATAAGGTTTTTGATTTATGATCTATTTGTGATTCCAGTTGCTTGTATAGAACTAATGTGATTATGGTGATTTGAAGAGATGCATTTATATGAGCTCAGGGTAGGTTATCTATGTGTATGTTGGGAAGTGGCTTGCAATGGGGGTTAGAGCCCTAAAGAGGCTATCAGGCTAACTCATTGCAAGTTGTATTAATAAGTGATAATATTTTCATTAATGGGATTAAAATGAATTAACAAGAGTTAGTTTGATACCTTTCCCATGCCTCAAGTGCTCATACATGATAGGATGGGAGTAGAGATGATGCTTGGTTGCAACTTCGCTTCATCGCCATGCCTTGTCTATAAGAAAGGATATTGGTGCCACATAGAGTCACTAGGTAGTTAAAGTCTTGAGAGATTGCTAGGGTCAGCTTAGAGTTGACTCATGTGTTGAAAATTTCTCATATGCATACTAGGTATGCTACATGTCTTATTTTCCTCTGGGATCATATGTTACTTTGTGTAGTTAGTACCTTTGAGATAGATTTCTTTCAAGATTCTTTTACTTAGATTCTTGTTGTGACTTTTGGATTGCTATCCTTTTGGAACTTGAGATTACCTCCTCAACATAATGGGAGTGGGGCCATTTAGGCTCCATGAGGTTGGGTGGTAGCGATTATTTTTCCATTGATATCTGATAGTTGGATATCGATGTTGGATATACCTTTCTTGCAGATGTTCTATTCTTCTTACTTGATGATTATGTTGTATGTTCATACTCTAGTATTTTGTACTTAATTTTTTGAGATCCTATAGGATGATATATCTTGTCATGTTGTATATTATTTTAGCATTTCATACCCTACAACATGTGCATTGGATGAGTATGCACTTTTTGTACTTGTATATCCTTTTGTGTAATTTTTCTCATGTGGTTATTCCTATGGCAGTTTCCCTTGGGTTCCTTAGCAGGGCATTACAAGAAGCACATTACAAGGATGAATTCATAGTACAAGGATAAATTAGATGAGAAAATGAGGTATAATAAATTTTAGGATGGAGATGAAGTCATGGTTCATTTGAGGAAGGAGAATTTTCCAATGGGAACATATAACACACTAAAAATGAAGAAGCTTGGACTATGCAAGATAGTTATCATGGTTCTAAAAATTCATATGAAGTAGAGTTTCCTAATGACTATAATATTTCACTAGTATTTAAAATATCATATATGATATAATATCATGAAGGAGGTGATGGCTATTAAGTCATAGAAACCCAATGGAGTATTCCACCAACTACTTCATTTATAAAGAATATTGAGGAGATACTAGATAGTCAAGCTAGCAGGAGTACAAGGAACACAACATTTGAAGAAGATATTGTTGAATGGAAAGGGAGGAAAATAGAAGATTCATCATGTCTAGCAAGGGAGGAGGTTGACCATCTTGTTTTTTTTTTGACTACCTAAGACATGACGGGGTCACTTCTCAAATTACCCTAGGTGTTTGATGTAGGAGTATCCTAGGTGTAAGATAAATCTTGCATCACCCAAAAATTATTTCCTTTCCATGTCTTCAATAAGGGTGGTCTTAGTGTAGAGTTGTTGTTTGTGAAGGCTTGCTACTTAGTAAGTCAATCATAAGAACTCAGAATGTCTTGATTTTAGAGGTGGAGGTTTATCTTGGATATATTAGCCTATTGATTTAGGTTCACTACCATACCATGAGTAATCCTAAGGTTATTATAGATTTTTGGTACAAAAACTCTAGGCTCAGTTTTGAAGGCCTTAGGGGCTTTGGATGGGCTCTGAAATAAGGTTGACTAGAGCTTGCACAAGTCAAGCCTTGAAGATTAGAAGCTAAGGATTCTAGAATGGGGTCATAATAGACAATCACCTTAACAATTTACAAGTTATGAACTTCCAAAGTTGGACCACCCAAAAATTCCAAGATAAATGTCATAATTATTTAAAACCAACTTTATATGTAATTTTAGGGTGGTCGACCTCAAGGGTAAGCATTTGATGTCTAGAACCTTTATGGACAATGTAGAATTGCCTATATAAGGAAGGCCCATAGATTGTCTAGGAAAAATCTAGGTGATAGTTCACATCTCTTTCTTACAAATTATTGTAAGGAAGGTGCCCATGTGGGTTTGCATATATTATAATTTTAAGTTTTGTAATTCTACATTTGTAGAGATAATAAGAAGCCCATATTTTTTTTCTCATAAATTGTTGTTGTTTCTCTATTTTTGTTATGTGTTTGTGGTGTTAAGGGGAGCACCCTTTATCACTTCTATACCTATTAATGAGAGAGATACACTGAATGAGAAGAAAGAGGTGCTATAGTTTCTTATAAAATTCCATAATCAACATTAATTTTTTACACCTCAATATCCTCAATCTAATGGCCAAGATGAATCTTAAAAATAAAATAAAAACTAAGTAGATTTAATGTCAATGGTTTAATAAACACAATGAGAATCACCATTCTCAAGTAACCTACACACTATGGACCTTTTCCATGAGTGTTTGTATGAACACTAGTGCTACACCATATGACCTTTTGTATGATGACAATCCTATTGTGTCTCTTGAGTTGGATTTTTTTCTTCTTTATGTGTTTCACGTAGAGGGAAAATTAATGATGACACCAATAATGATAATTTTCATAACCAACATGAGTTACTTGATTAGTCCCACCTAAAGGCCATAAAATATCTTCAATCTTATCAAAAATTCCTTTTTTAGTAGTAACTATGAAAATGTTGTTTCTTGAAAATTTAAACATGGAAGACCATGTTTTAAATGAGAATTAGAGTAGTGTAAATTTACCACTTGATTGAAATGAAAATTAGCCATAATAATTGGGCCCTTATGTTTTCACCCTTTTTTTATGGTTTCTGTGCTTATGGAATATCTTAGATGCAAAATAATCCATTATAAGAACCTATATAATTCATGCACCTTAGTTAATATTATTCATAATTATTTTCTATCTGTCATCTACATAATCTATAATGTTTATAACATTATGGGAGTCTTATTATTACATTTTTAAATAACACATTCTTTTATATCATTATGATACTATTCAATCAAGATTTAATTTTACACTTGTACTTCTATTATATGCACCACATAGGAATAAATATACACATGCTAGTAAAACAAAGTCCACACCTCACAACCGGTAGCGGGGATGAGTTAGTTGTGAGTAATACATATTAAATTCAAACTTCTTAAATTACAACAATGAATAATATAACAATCCACAAAATACAAGGCTTTTTGTTCTTAGGGAAACCCTTGTTAAGGGGAAAAAACATTTGATGGGGATGATATCCATAATATCATGCACTGTACTATGAAAATATTATCTTTAGAGGATCTAACCCTATTAGGATTCAATACAATACATTTGGTACATATTTTACTTGTTAAAGGATTAAATCCCAATTAAGAGGTTCACAACCCTATTAGCAGTTGATGAGAACAAAAGGATCATTTCTCAAGCACACTGACCAAAGAGATAAGGTTAAACCCACCTTTAATGGAATCACTATCTGATAGAGTAATAAATTGATTGATTGAAAACTCAATTGACTTTAAATTTACATTAAAGATTACTAAGAATGATAAAAGATTCCACTCATAAGTCTTCTTAAAGCATAAAACAATCCTTTAGCTCTACTATAATATCTAGCACCAAGTGTTGCATACATAACATACTATTTTATACATTACAAAAGAGGAAAATACTTTCCTTTATACAAGTTACAAATACGAAATTAGGCCATCCTATTAGGACTTATCCAATGTACAAATAAATGAATAAACCCATGCTAAGGCATACATGTCTTCTTAAGAAAATATACAACAATTACAATTCATAAGATACATGTCAAGATCCATAATTAACACTCAACACTTTAACATGCTACACCATATCATTGGTTATCAAAATGATATTCCACATGCCACATGCTAGAAATCAATTTTACATGAACCAAGTGACCAAAAATTACAAAGATATGTGTAAATACATGTCTTCTACCATTGTCTAAGTTCAAAATTATTGCAACAACCTTTGGTATAATTCTTTGTCACTGTTTTGCAATTGGTCGTCACCAAATCACATATACCTTACTCAAATAAACACATAAGAATATGAAACTATAGAAATAAAGTATAAAATCACATTTAAACAAAAATCTATGCTCATATACTCAGGTATGTCATACATTATTTGTATTATGCTGATCAACAACAAGGCTAATTTGATTATATCTACCTCTAAAGAGCATATGTTGAAATCAATGAAAAAACTTGTGATCATACCATCATGTCAATTAAAATTCCAACTCAAAAATCTCCCATTATCTAAATAATCCGCCTCTTTGGCATTAATGGAAAAATATGGTGAAAAACCATCAATCCAAAACTAGCATATGCATAGATATAAATCTAGTAACTCATTGATAAGAGACTCAATATAAATTCATATCTTTCATATCTTTAACTTGGTACTGACCTAGTTGAATGCATATAAACATTACATAAATACTAAAATAATTTTACTATAATATGTAATTTAATGTACATGACTAAAAAATAAAAAAATACTTGGAATAATCATTTCCAACATTAAATAATCCATCATTATTGTCATCTATGGAGGAATTTAACTATTCATAACAAAAATAGGCCACACCAAGTAAATACCTCTTATCTCTTCAATGGATTGACACTATCTTTCATAAATAAAATCTTGATATTATGAGGTTCTTCTTTAAGGTGTGGCCATTTTCCTTCTATATCCTTGCAAGAAGAACCATCCACATGCATTTGAAGAATGTCATCTCGACTTCTATTCAGTTGACGATAACCCATAAATTACACTAATTAAGCTTGCAAACCTATATAATCATTATATATGTGAAAAATGGAAATATAATAAAGAACCTTGCAAGGTTCCTTTTAGGTTAGTTGATCTATTTGATATCTACTTATATAAAATTTAGGGTATTTTGCTATAAATTTATGTTGTTTATGATATATAATACTATCATTGAGACATGCATCTATTTCTTGATGGTACTTCCAATTTAGTTCATAATGACATATAATTCTTGATATGAACAAGGTAGAACATTTAATGGCCATGACAAAAAATCACTTATCAAATATGAAAAAACAAGTTGTAAAAATAAATAATATTAATAGTACATATTTCTCTCTTTTATTTAATAATACTAAAATAATATGGCATATATGACATACCTTAACATGCATGATATTGTTATGTTGCATAAACCATTCATAACCTTCACATTCACCAACAAAAATAAAAAAGAGAGAAGAGTTGTTTGGGAGCCTACATACCGAGGATTAGACACCTTCTCAAGTATAGATAAATCATTAACAACATCAAAATTCATCTTGATCCTCATGATCAATAATACTATTATTAAATGTGTCATGGGGCAATGTATTTGTAACATCATCATCAATAGTGTTTTCTGGCACATGATCATCTTCTTCTACAAGATCATTATCTTCAACTTTGATGTTCACACCTCCATGTTCTTCCACTTGGAAAATCATATTCTCTGACTAGTCAACATATTCCATACCACATGCCTTAGGGAGCCCCACCTATATAATAATGATCAACATAAATAAATAATAATCATGGTCTCATAATAAACTAAAATTCAATGCATATAAATTATCAAAATGATATAAACATTTTTAAATACTTTAAAACCTAAACACATATTATGAACAAAATATTCATGGATAATAATCATGCCACCTTCAATATGACCATATTGCCTACAATTCTTCTTAGATGTTGTGATAAAAAAGTCTTCTCATCTTTAAGCCCTTGCAATTTTTGCAAGGACAATAACAAATTGGGGGGGAGGGGTGTGAATTAGTTGCAAGAAATTAATTTTAAATCCAAACTTATATATCCCAATTCCTATAATTAAAATAATGATGCACAAAAAGAGAAAACCATAAACCATAACACAATGATTTTTCAACTAGGGAAACCCTTGATCATAGGGAACACCTTGGTAGGGATGAAACCCACAAGATAGTGTACTAATATATATATTCCTTGTAAAAGGATGTGACCTTGTTAGGAGCCAATTATAATGTATTCAATACAATAGTTCTTGTTAGAGAAAAACTCCCTATTATGAGACCTTAAAGATTTTTTAGAAGGTTCTAACCTTTTTAAAGGTTAATAGGGAGAAAAATATACCTACTATCTAAATTGTTTTAACAAATGTGAAGATCAAACTTCAAGATAGAAAATTAGAATCAAGTTTCAAATTGAGTGATCTGTGACTTAATTTCCAAAAAAGTTCCTTTAAAGACCAATACAATCAACCAACCCAATCTCTTCTTTTATATGATCATCCAAAATTCAAACTCACATCCTCTAACCAAATCCATGATTCATGACTCATGTGATACATTAAAAACCAAGGAAAACACATTTCCTTTGTACCCTTTCCAAATAACTAATTAGGCCATCTTGTTAAAGCTCATCTAATGAAAATTTTACTATATAGGACCACAATAAGGAATACATGCATTCTTGAGCATCATTAAAATGATTATACAAAGGTTACCACATGTTACAATAGAGTTAATATATTTACAATGATAATCAATATGTCTCCTCAACCTAGTTGACTACCAATAAAACACACTATATATTTCACAACAATGACCTTTCCATAATAATACTCAAGCCTTGCTATCATGAGAATAGCTGTACAAACATGTCTTCTACCATTAACTAAGATATCTAACATCACTTCAACCTTGCCGATAAGATATATCAAATATGCCACCAACTATCTCTATCAATATTTCCTGTACATTGGTTTGCTACTAGTCTTCAATAAATGATCTACAATTCATCTAAAAATTTATATAACTCTAGAAAACATCAGTATGATATCTATACACATCGTTCTATACAAATATAAGCTCACATAATATGTCATATTATATTCCAACTTTGGTGTGTCAATAATTACCCTACAATATATAAATCTTTGTCATTCTTCATAAACATATATTTTCATTAATGACAAAATTTATCATCAATACAACACATAAATAATACATTCAAGTGCCAACCAAACGTCTATTTCTAACAAACTTCCCTTTTGAAATTGATGACAACATATAATGAAAACCCATCAATATAATTTTTTGAATATTCTCAATATATAAAATTTTTATAATCTTCTAAATACCCTCAACATATAAAGCCTTTCTAACAATCTGCCTATATGCTTCTATTGAGTATCTTTCCCCCTTTGACATAAAAAGTTCTTTTGTTTTGTTTTATGGAATTTATCCTTCTTTTACATCAATGGAAAAGGTACCAATATGCCAAATATCAACTGTTAATATGAAATACTCTGTCTTTGATGAACATCCTCACCAAAGTACCTCAATTGAATCAAGTTAATCTACAACTAAAAATATGTAAAGTTCTAAAAAGCACTATTATGGAAAAACAAAAAATTGTAAGAGCTATTCAAGTAGCTCTACTCATTGCGACCATTCCCCTAAAGGAGAAATACCAAGAATCAGGTCCAAACATTTAAATAATACTCCAATTATAGTGGATTGATGCAATGCTGCATCAATTGCTCTATACTAGTTGGCAACTTGATCCTGAACATACACATGAGATACTCAAAGGTTTCCTTATCCAATAGTTTACTAGATATATCTATTATTTTCTCTTTTGTACATACATAATCCAATTCAATTTCCTTCTCTATGAATGACACTTAATTGCAATGTGCTTAGTCTTTGAATGTAAAACAATATTATTTGATATACTCACTATACTTGTATTAATATAATAAAAAATAATAGGTTTAAAAAAACTAATACCAATATCCTTCAAACATTTTCTTTATCCTTTGCAACATATTCTTCCTCTTCTATGGATCAAGTAGTACAATCTTGTTTCTTGCTAACCAAGATACCAATCTTCCTCCAAGAAAGAATGCTTCTTGACCTGTGTTCTTTCTATCATCAAAATTTCCTTCCAATTAGCATCAGTATATGTATACAATATGAAATCATTAGATCTATTATACCATAAGCCACAATCCATAGTTCCATTCAAATATCTAAAAATTCTTTTTACTGCTACAAAGTGGATCTCTTTAAGATTTGATAGAAATCCTTCCATAATCCTAACAATATTAGCTATATTTGGTCTTGTGTGAGTCAAATAAACTAATCCTCTCATCATTGATTTGTACCTTATTTGTATAACACTAGGTGAATGATCTTTATTAGATAATTTCCATCCAGTTACCTTAGGTATTCCAACATATTTACAATTTTTTGTACCAAATCTTATCAATATCTCTTTAAGATACTTAATTTGATATATGAAGATGTCATCTTTAGTTTGTTTTATTTGTAATCCTAGAAAGCATTTCATATCACCAATCATAAAAATCTAAATTCCATCCTTCATCTCATTAGTAAACTTGCTGCTTCATCATTTCCACCAAAAATTATATCATCAACAATTACCTCAATGATTGAAAATCCATAAAAATTAGTTCTCAAATACATATTGCTACTTTTATTTCCTTTCTTAAAATCCCAACTCAATAAATATTTATCTAATATAGCATACTAGGATCTAGGTGCTTTCTTTAGTCCATAGTACCTTCTTTAGTTTGCATACCATGTCATTTTCTTTAGTAAATGGAAATCCATTAGGGTGTTCAATGTAGACCTCTTCCTCAAGTTTGGCATTCAAGAAAGATTACTTTATATCCATCTAATACACTTTAAACTTCCTGTTATATGCATAATTTTAAAAAAATTCTTACAACCTCTAGTCTAGCTACAAGAGGAAAGATTTCTTCAAAATCAATACCTTGCTCCTTTGAATAGCCTTTACATAAAAAAATTGCTTTACAACTTAATCTTTCTCATTCATTTTGTTCCTTAAAAACTCATTTTGTACCTATAATATTCTTATCTCCAGGTCTAGGGATTGATTCCCATGTATCATTGTTTTCTATTTTCTCAAGTTATTCTTTCATTTTATTTATCCAAAATTCATCTTTACATGCTTCAGTAGTAGTATTAGGTTTATTCTATGAAGCCCAAAAAAATTATTCTCTTTCCTTCCCTCTAGTCATTACTCCTCTACAAGAATTACCAATAATTTGATCTCCAAGATTATTCCCTGCAACATATTCAGATATTCTTGTAGACGCCTAAAATCATCCCAATCACTATATTAATTAATATAATATTTCCCTTAACACTATTATTGATTATTTATTAATCAATTATATTTATCATATTCTTCTACTTATCTAATTAAATTTATTTAATTAAATAGGTTCACTTTCCTAAAGTATTTAAATTTAATTTAGACGGATCCCCTCTAATGTGTTAAATTTATTTAATGCACAATGCTCCATAAATCCTCTTTTAAATAAATTCTAAGTTATTTAATTCCCTCCACTTTATAAATTCTCTAATCCTATGATTAAAATTAAATCATATTTGATTTAATCCTAATCCCACCTAAAACTTAGCCTACCACCCATCACTCTCATCCTTTTAAGCCTACCCACTTGCTAAACCCACTTTATTAATCTTAAGCTCCCTTTTAAACACCTTTTAGCCCTTAAGTAATTTCTCAGACATGTGAAGAAATCAATCCTTAGGAGCCTCTTTTTCATTAAATTCTCCAAAAAGACTCTTACATCTTTGTCTCCCACTCCTTTCCCCAAGGTTGCTCACACTTGTGAGAAAATCTTGAGCCACCCAAATCATAAAGGCTCCTTTTGAATTTTGCATGACTTGTCCTTTAGCCCATGTGTTTCCCTTGTGGCACCTATGTGGATGCCAAATAGATGCCATCTCCTCAAGGTCTCCCTCAAGCCTATAAATAGAGCCTTGTCTCAAGTATTTTCTCATCTCCTTCATTGCATTGTTATCATGCTAGTATAGTGCCATAAATTTTTAGAGATTTTTATACTTATAGCTAACCTTTGGTAGTTAATTTAATTTTAGTATTAGATCTTGCATTCTCATTCTCAATTTGCATTGTTAGTTTATTTATTTGCATCCACTTGCATATCCTTGAATGCTCCAAAGCATGTTTGCTTCCATAGCCATCGCTTGAAAGTGTTCTTCATTCATCTTAGACTAGTTTCATTTATCATTTATTAAATATTGGGATTCAATACTTGGTTTGGGGAGAGAACATCCACATCCCTCAATCATGAGCACATCAACAAGGTCTCATTTGGGTGCCCTTGTTGAGCTGCTGAAAGGTTGCGTGGGACTCTTTTCTATTGGTTGCATTAGAGTAGTGAAACACAATGATAGTTAGTAGTCTTTTGTTTTATTCAAATCTCGATATATGCACATGCTACTAATGTTTTCTTGTTTACATGTACTCTTGATATATTAGGTTTTCATGTATACATTTTGGCACACCCAGTGGGATCCACATCCCTTTTCTAAGTGAAATTTGATCAAAAATCTGCACCATTGAAAAACTTAGTAACTCATACTTGTAAAAAAAAACTAGTTTTTTCATCTTCATGGGTTTAGACTTTGTCATCTGTGTTTTGGTGGCCATAAGGTTTTCATCTCCATGTATTGACATCTCCAGTGATTTGGTCTCTAGCATCTACAATTTTTGTTGTTTGTGGGTTTTGGTGGCTGCAAGTTTTGGCATCTACTAGTTCTGTCATCTATGAGTCTCACCTGTCATTTATGATCTAGAAGCATAAGTATCAGGTATAACTTGATCAGTTCTCTTCTATCATTTTCATTTTCTCATCTCTGAAGTTTTGACTTCTACACCTGTATTCTGTCATTTTTGATATTTTCTAGATTTCTTATTATTTGAAGGATTCTTAATACTCACCTTGTTATTTACTTGATATAAAAGGATTACTAATTAGATTTTATTGCAAGAGAAAAACCTTGGAGAACTTTAGAATTACAGAATGGAATGAACTTGTATGACTTAACCATTTGTCCCATGAATGAATGTTGCAAATAACCTCACAAAATCTAAACAAACTCTTGAATACATTTAAAAGTAACATTACTTACACAATCTTGAATGCCTTAAGATAATTTATGCAGGTTTCATTGCAATGAATGTTTAAACACAATCTTGTATGCCTTAACGAAATTGACAAGCTTTTCATTGGAATGAATGTTTAAACATAATCTTGAATGCCTTAAAGGAATTGAAAAGATTTTCATTGGAATGGATGCTTAGATAACAAAACACACTCTTGAATGCCTAAAGATTAAAGAAGAATGCAATAAAATATTTTGATTTGGGCTTAAAACATACTCATAAAATCTTGAATGCCTAACAAAAAAAGAAGATTTCTATGAAACATTTTGACGTGGTGCTTAAAATGAATACACTCAATCTTGAATGACTTAAGGGAAATTTCTCTATCCCTATCAAATTTCTTATGTTGGTGCTAACCGATTTATTTTTGTTGACAAATTCTCAATTTATTATGTTGACGATGTTGTCAAGTTGGATAGAACCTTGCATGCTTAAACATGAGTGTCTTCAAGAGTAGATAGAAAACCTAAAGCTTCAATTGGGAAAGAAAAAGTGTCTATTAAACCCTGATGCCACTTACATATTATCTCCTCTGCCTTTGGGTGGTCTTGAGTGCACAAGAAATAAGTGGTCTTGTTTTTCATTTTTAGGAGGCATGCTTGGGGATTTTATCACCCCTTGGGATGATTTTAACTCCCATGTTCTGGTGGAGTATAAATAGTAGGAGGTGAATCCAAAGACACCTCTCTTGGAAGTAAAATCTTGTTACTCTTGGCTAAGCCCCAAGGAATTTTATACCTTTGGAAAGTGAAGGTGGAGATTTGAGTTACTGTCTCCTCCTCGATGTGTGGCATTATTTTATTTCATCTATAGATTTGGGCCTTACATACCTTGTGTATATCAAGGACACCCTCTAGTTGATCTTTGTACATCCTAGTTGAGGCCTTAATTAGATTGTTGATGTGTTCAACGTGCTTGAGTGTTCAAAATCCAAAACCAATACAAATGTCAAACAGGTCCAAATGAGTGAAATGGTGAGATAAAAATTTAGTAAGAAAAGTGGTTGTAAGTAGGTCCTCTTGACCTATGGTTTTATTTGCATAAGTCCTTGTACTTGGTCCAACATATGAGAATCATTGGGTTTTTTCTTTCATATCTTCACAACATTTTCATGAAATTCTTGTGCTTGGCCTTATAGTTGGGGTTTATTTTGTTCCTACCATGTCTAACAAAGTCAAACATAAGAAGGTGACGTTATCCAAACCATTTTCCTACAAGGAAAGAAAGAACCTAGCACACAGTGATAAACAATTATGATATAGCATCAAAGACATCAAAAAGGAAGAGGATAGACAAGATCATTATGAAGAAATTTTCTACAATGCAAAACTTCAAGAATGACACTTTCCTAGGAGTAAACCCAAGATTTCTATTTCTAGAGAGAAGATTACTTACCCACGTAGTGACCATATCACCCTCATTTTCCACATCAATCTATTCCTATCTCATCTTTTTCAAAGCTTCTATTCTTCCATTTGCCAACTTTCCTCTTGAGAGCAAGATCATTTGAACCTTAATCCTTAAGTCCAAGAACATCTTTGTCATGATTTATTATTCAAAATCAAACATCAAGAACCGACAGTTTTCAAGTTCAATCCTAGGTAGCAAGACTTCCAAGATTACAACACTAGACCTTTATCCACAAGAAAACATTTATCATAGTCACACTCACTCATTTGGGATCATAAGTCCATCTCCAAATATTGAGTCCTCTATTCAATGTCCTATCATTCCTAAATATCATTTGCCCATCTTTGGTTAGAGACAAATATTGTTATACTATATCACACTTGGTTTGTAGAATTAGCAAGGTCTCTTGTTCACATTTAGGTTGTCTTATGCTCTAGCCATCTTCAATACCACAATAGATCATGTAACCCTTGAGGTATTTACCCTTTTTTAATATAAGGTTCACTTGCTCTCTCACATTTTCTCCTTCTACAAGCTTTCACCCATCATTTTGGTCATAATTGTATGGTACACACATGATCTGGTAGATTAATGTTTAATCCCATGTCTCATTTATTGGAATCAATAAGGCAATAAGAGATGGAGAATCATTTCCCTCCTTGATCAACCTCATTAGGGAAAAAATCCCCCCTAGTACAAAATTTGCTATGCCTAGCTCAATATCCATGCAAGAACTTGAGAATCCCTTTTGAAACACCACTATAGGTAGTAACACACATAATCAGGAAGAAGCCTACCAAGATGAAGACCCCATTCAGAATGATAACATTCCTAATGATGTTCAAACATTTCTTGCAAACCCATATTTGCTATGCCTAGCTCAATATCCATGCAAGAACTTGAGAATCCCTTTCAAAACACCACTATAGGCAGTAACACACATCATCAGGAAGAAGCCTACCAAGATGAAGACCCCATTCAGAATGATAACATTCCTAATGATGTTCAAAAATTTCTTGCAAACCCATACAACTTGGAAATGTTGGAAAAAATATATTAGAGAAAACAAAACTCTGATCTTCCTAAACCTTATCAAGGATGGTCTTAATGTCCCTCCAAATTTTTATGAGAGCACTTTGTTTAGACAAATCACCAAAGATGGTGCTCAAGTGTTGTCAAATTTCACCATAGGAAAAAAGTCTAGTATAGGAAAAGTGTTGGACCAACCGCCAGCCTTCCCCTTTGGGATTCGTGACATGGCTTAATTGCCTCATGTGTTATATAAGTCTAGTGGTTGTATCAGGCATTAATAGGTTGATCTTTTAGTTCAACAACAACTCTAGCTTGTAACAAGTGGTATCAGAGCTTGGTCATAGGTTTGAATCTCCTTAAGTAACCCTGAGGGGGGAATTGTTGGACCAATCGCCAGCCTTCCCCTTCAAGATTTGTGACATGGCTTAATCACCTCCTGTGTTATATAAGTCTAGTGGTTGTATCAGGCATTAATAGGTTAATCAGGTGCACCAACAACTCTAGCTTGTAACATAAAAGAACCTACAGTGGGGACCAATTCTATGCCTATGTTAGCTCTAAAGTAACCCACATTCCAATTAAGTGTAGAACACATCTAGCAAACTATTAGTGCTGTGCCCAACACAAATACACATAACAATATCCCATAGTCAACCTTGATAGGTCCACCTATATGATGCTTAAACATTAGGAAAGTACCTATCCAACAAATGGTAGTCACAACACAACCAATGTATTCCTCTTATCTAGACATGAAAACAAATATGTTGAAAATATCTATGCTAATTTTGACATCTGCATACCAATACATTGGTCAAAGTAGAGAACCACCTCTTCCACCACCTCATAATCCTCCTTGACCCTAAAATCCATTTGGAAAATCATATAACTTTGGAGAAGTATTCAACATCAATCCACAACCATCACAAATGCACCAAACTAGGATCTAGCCCAACAATTACATGAGCTGTAGAGTTTTGTCGACAATATGAGCAACAAGGGGGTGAAAGATTTCTCTTTTGAGGAAATTTTCCCTTTTCTATTTGACAGATCTATCAACATGATACCATTTCCACCAAACTTTGAGATTCCCAAATTTGACTAATACATAGGAGAAACATGTCCTGTCACACATCTCAAAGATTTTTTCATCTTATGTCAAGAAGTTTCCTTTAGTGAGGATTACCTTAAGAGGATTTTGACATGAAGTCTTGGAGGCCCTACACTTGAATGGCTAGTGAACTTACCCAAAAGATCCATCACTTTCTTCAATGACTTGATAGGAAAATTTATAGCACAATACTCATACCATATTAACCATCATGCTTCCTTGAGTGATTTGTGCAACACAACACAAATAAATGGTGAAACATTTGCTTATTTTCTACAAAGATGGTGACACCTTGAAAATCACATGCCCTACAAAATTGAAGACTCAAACCTTGCAAACATATTCATCAAAAATTTAATTCTAGAGATGTCTTTCCAAATGAAGATTGCTAGTCTTGAATACTTTGCACCATTAGTAAAGAAAGGAAAGAACATCAAAAATGGACTCTTAGAAAAGGGTTCCATTAAACATTATAGCTCTTCATCATCAACTAGTGAAATGAACCACAATGGAAAGCCAAAATTATGGTCCAAAACAAAGGTATTACTCATGATGGTGTTACTAATGTTAAGAGTGTACAAAATATTCAAGGTGGAAATAATAACAAGAATAACTATCATCATCAATTTTTTTTTAAAATCATGACATTAAGAATTAGAATCAAAACAAAAATTAGAACAACCAACCATCTTGAAATCAATCATAGTTCTTCCCTCACAACAAAAACAATACTAATAACAACTACAATTGCGACTATGATCGAAATAGAACGTTCACTAGCTTTCATGAATTTTTAGATGCCATATTCTAGAAGCTAGTGGAACACAATTTGATGGTCTTTTCCTTTGACACAAGACCTTTTGACAATAATTAACCCAAACCCAAATGGTATAGAGATAATGAATATTGAAATTATCATTGCATCAAAGGACATGACACTAAGGAGTGTATCAGGCTCAAATTCTTCATCCAAAACCTTGTCGATGGTGGGGAAATTGAGGTTGAGGGAGGACCACCCTCTAAAAATTCTAAATTGAAGATCTTTTAGAATCAATTCCTTGACCACAACATTGACAAAAATACAAACAATATCAGCTGATCTTCCACATCTAATGCACTCCATTATGACTATTCTACTAAGCAAATATCAAGCTTTGACTCTTTGAGTGGAAAAATAAAAACAAATGATATATGTGGCTTTGACTCCATGTGTGGATTCATTGAAGAGGAAGACACCCATGTCAACACTCTCATATTACAAGTAGTTGATTTTGGTGCAACCACTTGATAGGGAGGAATCACTTTGCAAGCTTCCACTTCCAATTTTACTAATCCATTAGTTCCACATGCACCTATTGTGCCATCCACTTCACTTAGACCTACTTCTTGCTATGATGTCTTATCTCAATTAGGGAAGACTAATACACAAATATCCATTCTAGAGCTTCTCACCACCTCACCCATCCAAAAGAAATCCCTAAGACTGCTCTTTTAGAGTTTTGTGTCCCTGAAAACATCAATGCATCCCAATTCACTACCATGATCAAAAATCTTGCTACACAACAGAACCTTTTCTTCATAGACAAAGATTCTTGAGGTCCTAATCACCACCATAATTTTTCACTCCACATTGATGTCCTTATATAATGAAACAAAATAAAATGAGTCCTTATAGATAATGGGTCTAGTTTAAACCTATGTACATTGAAGATGATTTGCTTCTTGGGACTTCTAGAAGAACTCCTAGACATCAAAAAAAGGATAACCATTAAATAATATGATGAGAGAGAGAATAAAAAGGGGTTATCATGCTACCACTATGGGTCAAACTGATTGCCATCAACATTGAATATCATGTCCTACATTTGGACTTACCATATAACATCTTGCTTAGTAGACCGTGGATACATACATTGAAAGTGGTCCCATCTACTTATCATCAATGCTTGAAATTTCCCCACCAGGGAAGAGAGGTCACAATTCTAAGAGATTTTTTTCCTTTTTCTTTTTTTAAGAAATTAGGAGGTGCCCCAATGATTTTTTGTTTGATCAATGAATTTGCTAAGGTCATACCTAGATCTCTCACCATAAGAAAAAAATCTTCGACAATAATTCAAGAATCATTCATTATTGATTCTAGTTCCTGTAAAGCAAAAGAGAAGGTTAAAGCAATCAAGATTAATATTTCAATGAAGAAGGTTACCTTTTTCAATCAATGAATGGGAGAGTATAAGTTTGAGAATGCCTTGTGCATTGGACAACTACCACTCTCTCCCCAATCCTTTGGTAAACCTTCCCAAATACCTCCCTCTCCAAATAAGGACACCATACATGTTAATAAAATAACCTTTGAACATTGGGGTTCTTTAAGTGATGAACACATGGAGTCTAATATCCTACATTTGCTATATTATGATGGTAAAGATGATCTAGTGGAATTCCTCAAAGATAAGTATGTCAAGGCTTCTCCCAAAATTGAGAGCATGGGATATCATGACACAAGCCTTGTACCTAAGGAAGATGGAATCAAAAAACCACTTGAGGCTACTAGCTATCCAAAAGGATGAGGTTTGGGTTCCATTTATCCCAAAGTTTCCTTTACTGAGAACTATTGTATGGTTGAAATTGATTCTGAGACTAAAGAGGAGGAATTCTTTGAAGTACCTTTCCAATATATTGAGGATGACCTAGATACCTATATCCATGCCATTACCATAACCAACATCTCATCAACCAACCTACCCCTCACTAACCCTAACATGATAGACTGGAACCTTCAAGACACACCACTAGCTCTTGATATCTATAACTCTGATGAAGTAGTGATGGCTCTTTTTGGCCTAAAAAATATCCAAGATTATGAGCATGAGACCCAATAAAATGAGGAAGCCTACTTTGGTATCCAAGTCAACTCTCTTAGTCACAAAAGTGAAAAAGAAAATAAAAATAAAAATTAGAAGAAACATCCTCTAGTGAAAACTCTTTTGGGGCACTCTTGGATGAAGAAAAAGATAAAATAAAAGATGCATCTTCTAGTCAAAACCTCCTAGAGATGCTAGAAGAGGGAGAGGTTGACTTTCCATTCATAACTCTACCACCAAAAAAGTCATCTATATTAAATGAAGACACAATTCCAGTTAACTTGGGTACTATAGATAATCCACAAATCACCTACATTACTACTACCCTAAGTATTAAAGAATAAGAAATGATGACTTAGTTCCTAAAAAAAGGAAAAATCAATTTCACGTGGACATACAAAGACACATCTGGTTTAGAAATAGACTTATTTGTGCATCATCTAGTAGTGGATCCAAAGGTTAGACTTGTTAAAACAAAAGCTACACAAGATGCATCCTAAGGTAGCAATCTTGGTAAAAGTAGAACTATAGAAAATGTTAGAAGTAAAGTTCATTCCACCTATTGATTATCCTTAGTGGGTTTCCAACATTTTTCCTATAGGGAAAGCCTCTGGGGGCATCCACACATGTTTACACTTTTGAGACTTGAATCTGACATGTCTTGAGGATGATCTTCCACTACCCAACATAGACATTATAGTGGATTTAGTGGTTAGACATGAAATGTTATCTCTAATGGATGGTTTCTCTGGTTACAATCATATTAGAATTGTAGAAGAAGATGAATGAAAAATGACATTTAAAAACCCATGGGGAACTTGTTGGAAATGTAAGAGAAGTAATTGAGAGGGAAGGGTTGAATCAATTACTACAAAAATATTTCTAGATCCCTTAGATGTCAATACAAATAAAAAATCTGATTAAACTATATTCTGCTGTAACTCGACAAACACACATGCACTCAGTTTACACTAGAAAATGTTGTAACTCAATAATAACTAAATATAATGAACTTATTTTGATTAACATTAAGTTTAACTTAGTATCATACACATAGAAGAAATAGCACAAACACAAGTGGCACCAAGATTTAACGTGGAAACCCAATTTGGAAAAAACCACCAATTCAAACTAGTTATTGATTTTCATTCTTCTGAAGTGAGCTCTATTAGGAGCCGACCCTGTTAAAGGTTACAAAACACACTATTAGGAGTGACCCTATTAGAGGATTTAATCACCCTATTAGGAGTGGCCTTGTTAGAGTTCTTTAGACACTTTAAATAAAAATGCCACCTTGTTAGAGGATTTACAAATAACTATTAAGCCAACTTTGTTAAGAGATTTTGATCATTGGTACAATAGTTTGAGAGTAACAATGAAATGACCTAATTTCTAATGCAACTGAATTGCTGATTATAGATCTCAATTCTAGCTTGAATAGTTGATTTTTCCTAATTGAATGTATCTCTACAACTCAATAAGGATATTCTTCTTATCCTTCTAATTTACTTCCTGTAAGCATCATCAAATCTTTTGTTATGTTCCACACATTCAATCGTCAACTTGACTTTATATTTATATCTTATACATTATCAAGTCAGCTTGAATACAAATTAGAATACTTAATATTCATCTCCTCTATCAGCTAGAACCAATAATTAAATCACTTGAACTCAATATGCCAAAACAAGAAAATCCTTCATTAGTTGATCCTGCTCGATAGACACTAAATCATAAATGATTTTCCTTTTTTAACCAAGTGAACTTAGTTTACATTGCATATTCACAAAGCTCCTTTGGTAATCAAGTGAGCTTGGTTAACATTGGTTCCATCCAAAATTTTCTTCATTAATTGAGTGAGCTCAGTTAACACTCAACTTCTGCAAACTTTCCTTTAATGACTAAGTGAACTCCATAGATATTGTCTTCTAAACTTGGTAAACTCTAGAATTCTTGACAAACATAGAAAACTATCTTCATCACCTGAGTGAGCTTGACATACACTAACTGGCAATTATATGACATTTTATGTAACATCAAAGACAATACATAATTAATTAATTATTTTCAACAATCTCCCTCTTCGGCATTAATGGCAACACAACATGTCATAATACAATGAAATTTTTAGAGCAAGAATAAAGTAAGGAACATATCCTTAGTTTGATTCTGATTCTCATCCATGAGAACTCTCTCTATCAGTTTGAACTCTCTCCACCTTTAGTTTTTGCCTTTGTTAGTAAAACTTTGTCTTCAACATCTTCTATTGATAGAAAACTTTTGATATAAGATCAAGTTCTCCCTCTTTGATAGTACTAGAAGTAATAAAATTAATGTGAGATATGACAAAAAACTTCTCCCTCTTTGAGATCTCATGCCAAAGAAAATACTCAATGAATATCAATGTACCTCATGTACCAATTCATTTACAATGTGCCTTGTCAATATTGCATCAACTGTCTGATCTTCAACATGCTCTGGTTGATGCATCATTAAACTGCATTTAGTGAGCTTCAGATAGGCGAATGGCCCCTAACTTACCTCTTAGATACAAAAATGCATCCTTAGGTAATGGCTTAGTAAATATATCTACAATTTTCTTTTTATTATTCACATATTCCAATCTTACCTCTTTATCTTGTACCAATTCTCTAAAACAATGATATTTTATAGTAATGTGCTTGGTTTTGGTATACATCAAAGGATTCTTTGATATATTAATTGCATTGGTGTTATCATAGAAGATAACCACTGGATCCTTGATCTATATCTTCATACCTGCCAAAAATTTCTTGAACCAAACAACATTGGAACAATCAACTACTACTACCACATATTCTACTTCTATTGTGGACTAAGAAATATAATTCTTCTTCTTGCTTGTCCAAGACACTAGAGTATTTTACCCAGAAAGAATACTCCACCAATTGTGCTATTTTTTTCATCAACACTTCCTACCTAATCAACATCTGTGAATGCTTTCAAATCCAAATTGCATTCATTTTTATACTGTAATCTACAGTCTTTAGTGCCTTTCATATATCTCATGATTCTCTTGATTGTCATTATATGATTTTGTTTGGGATTTACTGAGAATCTTGCCACCATACCAATTGCTAATGCAATATCAGGCTATGTGTGCACTACATACTACAATTTTCTAATCATTGATCTGTATGTGGTTTGATCTACCTCTTTGGAATCATCATTTTTGGAAAGCTTATGTCCCTTAGACATAGGTGTTCCAACTGGTCTTGAATCTTCCATTCCAAATTTCTTTAGTATCTCCTTGATATATTTGGATTGAGTAATATAGATGTCATCTTTCTTCTGCTAGATTTATAATCCAACAAATAATTTTATCTCTCCAAACGTGTATATCTCAAATTATTTGCTCATCTATTTTGAAAATGCCTTGCATAACTCACAATTTCTTATCCATAAAGATTTCTACCAACACAATCTTCTTGTCTGGTCCTTCTTTGATATACAAACTACTGTTATCATTTGTTTTTTGAAAACTAATCTTTATCAAGTAGTTATGAAGTCTTTCATACCAAGCTCTAGGAACTTGCTTGAGACCATATAATGCTATGTGTAATTTTTAGACCATATCCCTTTTTCTAGGATCCACAAAATCTTTAGTTTGTTCTATGTAGACCATTATGGGAAAGAGTAAATGAGAAGAATTCAACCCAATGGATATTTTACCATGAAGTACTCTAATGTTAACTTCCAAAAACTTAAAGGAAAATGGGAAAGTAAGTATGGGGAGATAGAAAGGTATTGTTGGGCCAATGGAATAGTGAAAAGACCCCAAGATATCCATTAAAACCACACATTTACTATTTTAATGGATATCTCCTTAAATTAATTCATGTGGCACAAATTCTAAAGATCAATGGATGGACCAAAGCTCCCATATATATGGAAACACAAACAATTGAACAAACTACCACTCTTTCTTTGAACTGTTATTCTGTTTATGTGCATAAGCTTTTTCAAAAAGCTAGTATCTATTACATTAGCTATTCTCCTCATTTTCTTAATTCAAATTCATTTTGAAAACCATGGCCACAAAATTTTTAGGTTTTGACCATTTGAATAGGATCAAATCTCAATTATAAAACTTCACATATACATCCCTTTATTTTTATGACATGAAGGATTTCAAAAGGAGAGTGAAGTTAGAGCCAATCCATCCCATCATTAAGAAGCTCTAAGGATAGGGGTTATTCAAGGTAGCTAGTTTTTGGTTGTAGTCTAGGCCCTAGAATTGATCTATGAATGTATAAATCATTACAACCCAGACACAAGGCAAATTGTTCTACTAGATGACACAGTGTTGATCTCCATTGATAAGAAAACTGTGGTGAATTTCCTATGAGTTCTAGAACAAGAAGAGTTATTAGATTTGAAATTTAGAGGAGCCATTTTCAAGTTCTCAACAATGAAGATGATTCAAATAAAGGAAATCATGTATACATGGTTCCAAAAACTGTGGAGCACCAAGAGTAAGGTTCCTAAGACCTTGTTTGGGACTAATCTCAAACTAGAGATCATTGATATCTTGGTCCTTCTACATAGAATGAAAGGTGAGTTAGAAGCTTTGAATTTCATTGAGCAATATTTATTTTTAGTACAAGTCATCTACTCTAGCATCCAATATATTGATTGGGCTCATGAGATAAGCAGAATTCTATCCAATGCTCTTTGTGTCAAAAATTTTCACAATACATTCTATATGTCCTCTTTCCTCATCTATATGTTGCCTCACTATAGCTATGGCTAGGCCTCCCAAGAGTGGATATTTTTCCTAATGTGAAATCTTATGAGTTTTATCCATGGTTATAGTTGGAAAATAGCTATGCAGAGTATGTGAAAGTTAATGATGCATTCACTATGAGAATTTTTAGGGAGCTATAGGAATGTCTAGAGAGGAGATTTATTCCTAAAGCTATGGCAACTATCAGCCAATTTGTGAGTTATTTCATCCAATTCTCATCCTTTTCTTAATTGCATCTTGTAGCTTTTGATGGTTTCCCCTTGAAGCTATCAAGATATCCAATGATATGATCATGTTGATCGAGATCATGTGACAAGCTACTCAAGTGAATATGCTGAATCAGAGTTTGAAGAAGAAAGGTTATTAGTTTCCTATGAAAGTGGGAGTCTTCAGCTGTGACACCCATTCAGATGCTAAAAACATGTTGAAGGTGTTTGAAATGAAGTATAAATTGGAAATGTATGAATTCTTGAGGCCCATGTTTGATCCAAATGGGTACATAAGGGATACCCTACAAATTGGAAGTTTTATCAAGAACATCACCACCATTGAAGACTACTTGACCGATTGCAAGGATGAGTTCAAGAACTGTGATCGTGCTTTCACTAGACTAACAGTTGATCAAGTGAAAATGTATAAAGTTAATATCAATGTAGAAGGAGTAGAAGATGATGGTCAAAACATGTATAGTAACACTTATCTAACCAAGCTAAGTGGCACTCTGATAAGCTTGGAACCTTATGAGGATTCAGGGCAAGAGCTAGATATAATGATAGCTTAGATTATCAAAAGGACCAAAAAATGGGTCAAATGGACCACAACCAGAAAGAGTCAAAGAAAAATTACAACTAATCAAGCTTCCCCAATAGTAGAATTAACTTCCTCCTCCTAGGGTGGCACATCAAGTGCAACTTTTGCCATTACCTAAGGGCCAACACAACCATTAGGTGGAGGTGATCAAACTCCTAAAAAAAGTATTCCCTTTGCTTAGACTTGTTAGGATGTCTCCCTCCTAGTAATAAGGACTCTATTAGAAGTAGAGAAGAAGAAGGTAGAGGAATCAAATGATGGTGTAGTCACTCCTTCCCCCTCACCTCATAGAAGCCCAATCCCATATGTAAGTGCTACGCTTCTCCTATCGAGTGGTCCCCAAGTATAAGTAGTAGATTTTAGAGATGGTGGAAGTAGTGAGGTTGAATTGATTGAATATGATGAAGCAAAAAAGAAAACTACAAAGGAAAATAAGGGCCTAGATTCTTCAAAGCTCATTTCACAAGCCCCAAAGAACCCTTTTTCTTTGGCTCCAAAGACACTCACTTTGGCCAAGAGAAAGATGTTTAGTCTAGATGCTCTTGGGATTGCCTCCAAGGTGATAGACACATATTCATAGCTGGAGGACACCCTAGATAGAAAAAGAAAGAGACAAGATGAACGAGCACCCAACAAAGATACTTTATCTCTTGCTATCTGCTTTGGATCAATGCTGAACAAGGTCAAAAAGTAGAAGACCTTGTCCATCCTAGGACAAGATCTTGAAATAGGCCATCTAAAAATGGAGATTTCCAAGCCTACCAAAGGAAGAAGAATCAAAGATATATCTGCTAATGATTTTTCCTCTCACTCTATGGATCTTGGGGAGGCTAGACATGACACCAAGGTTGGCTTATGGGAGTCAACAAATGAGGCAATAGAGGGATAGCTCAAAAGTCTTCAATTATCAAAGGTTAGAATGAAGGCTGAAATCCATGAACTAAATAGCTTCATCAAATAATTGGTTACATCATTAGTGATCCTATTGCCACCAATGTCCAAGAACTCATCTCTTAGCTCCAAGAAGATAAGCACTTCAAAAAAAATCTGTAGAGAGTGGAGTAGGAAACTCAAGTTGGAGGGACTCACCATTATAGAATAGATTGGAAATGTGATACTAAGGCTAGAAATAAAGAAGGATAACATTTCAGCTTATAGAGCTACCCTAGTAGTAGAAAATGTTAAAAGTGAAGATCACATCTATTTACTAAAAAATGTTATCCATATGAAGGGTAAGGAAACTGTCAAAGAAAAGATCTTTCCTAAAGGAAATGAGCCTTTGTTTGAGTGGTTTCAAAGCATGCAATTCAAGTATGAGATGATCATGGTGGTAGAAGAAGGTCTTAAGGAAACACAAGCTAAAGTAAAGAAGGATCAGGATGGAGACTATGAATTCCTAAGAGGTCTACATACAAACTCCCAAACTAGTGGACAAGGGAAGGGAATCATTGGAATAACTATCATACAAATGAACTTCTCCAATTACATAGATAGTTTTGATGGGGATATCTTCTAGTCAGCAGAATAGAGTTTCTCAACTCTAAAAGCTTGGTGGGTGTATACACGTGGCCATGGAGGAAATAAAAGACCAATTAAGTGTTGTCAAAGATTTTTCCAGAGAGCATTATAAATAGCTCTTAAGATACACTAATGTACATGTACACAGGCATGAGGAATTGATTCCAATCATTATCACCGCTAGGGCCTATAGGACAAAATCAGAAAAGGGAAATAAGGCAAAGTGATTCATATCTTGCCCCTTTCATATTTTGATGTAATGATTGTAATGATGAAATTGGCTCCTTTCCATTTTTCATTTTTGAAGAGATGAACCAATTTAAATTCATTTTTAATGGTCATCTTGGAATCGTATATGTACTAGAATGAAAGATTAATAAAGGGTAGGCTAGTTTTTGGTGTGAAATACTAGATGTTGCAGAGACAATTGAATGGTATTTTGTGTCAATTATTTTCTATTACATTCTATTTTATGTTAATGTTTTCTCTTTCATCTAAATTAAATCAAGGGATAAACAGAGCTTCACTCCCCTATTTCATAACAATGAATTAAAGATAATAGTATTATTATCATAGGTTCAAGAGAAATTCCCTTTGGTGTTTTCCTTCAAATTAATCTTTTTTCTCTATAGTTATTTTTCCTATTGATATCATTTTAGTGTTAGTTAGCATGCATTAATGAATCATTAAGCCTTGTGGATTCATAAGATGTGTGAATTTGTAGACTTAATCACTTTCAAAATACCATCTCTTGCCTAAGTTAGTTCCTATTTAGGCCTAACTTGGTTTACCTCTCCTATTCTCAGGTTAAGAACATACCCCTTTTAGTTTTAGAAGCAAACATAATTCATTGAAAATCATAATGCAATAGGGAGCTATACCTAGAAACTCAGAGGAAAGTTAGTCATTTCAAAAACCTTCCAACTATTGTAACCATATAACATTCACAAATTTGGGCATTTAAAGAGTTAAATATAAAGAACAATATGTTTACCAACAATAATCAATACCTTCTTCTCAAGAATAACCTTTACAAACTAACCTTGCTTTGTTTCTTGAAACTTTATCATCTTCATTTAGCTTATTTTTGAATACCCACTTTGTGCCAATTACATTTTTATCCTTGGGTCTAGGAACAAGAGTCCAAGTTTTATTCTTCTCTATCTGTTCTATTTCTTCATTCATATCCTCAATCTAACTTTCATTATCTAAAGAATCATTAACATTTCTAGGTTCAAATTCAACAAACAAACATGTAACTTTCAATTTCTTTCTTGTCATTGTTCCATCTTACTTGACTCCAATGATTTGATTAGGTGCATGGTGCCTTTTGACATATCTTGCTAACACAAGTACTTAGGATTTGGAATATGTTCTATTAACCTCTTCATGATCCTCTATATCAAGCTCGGGTCCCACTATTTGTAACTTAGGTCTATTTGACCTGGTTTGCTCTTGCACTAGCTTGGTAACTTCTAACTATGACTCAGGTACTTTAGAGTGTGACTCGAGTTGTACTAGTTGCAACTCAATAGCTTTTGGTGATTTTGAAGACTCAAGAGGTGAGGCCTCCTATATTTTAAATAGATTTGGCACTGTATCAGGTTCATAATAAACAAACCTTTTGTAATCCTTCAGTTCTTTGCTACCTTCTTCTTCACTCTTTTCTACAAATTCATCAATTCTCACATGTGCACTTTCTATGATTTTATGAGTAATTAGATTCAAACACTTTTATGGTTTACCTCTGCAGGAGTATCCTAGGAATATCCCTTCATCACCTTTGACATCAAATTTACGTTTCCTAGATTCCTTCAAGATATAACATTTGCTACCAAATACTTTCAAGTAACTTACATTAGGTTTGTAGCCATACCATAGTTCATAAGGAGTTTGATTTGAGTCTTTCTTCAATTGTACTCTATTCAAGGTATGCAATGCAATACTGATTACTTCCTTCTAGTCTTTGATTGCAATACTTTTTTCTATGATTAAGGTTCTTGCATAATCCATAATGTATTTGTTCCTTCTTTCAGCTATACCATTCTTTTGAGGTGTACTAGGGTTGATATTTGTCTCTTAATTCCTTTTTTAATACAGATTTCATTGAACTCATTGAAAATGAATTCGCCACCTCTATTTGATCTCAAACACTTTAGCTTCTTTCCAGTTTCTTTCACTTCTCTTGCTAGATACCACTTAAAATTTTGAAAAGCTTCAAATTTTTCTTTCAGATACATTACAATCATCATTCTAGAATAATCATCAACAAATAGAATAAAATACTTATCTCCAGTATAGCTCTCTATTACAAGAGTTCCACATAAGTCTATATGAACTAGCTCCAAGACTCCTTGTAAATGATAGTCTTTGCTTTTGAAACTTGTCTTTCCCCTCTTACTAATTTGACAATTTTTGCATAAACCCATATCAGTTTTCCTCAGACTAGGAATACCTCTTACTATTTTGTTTTTTCTTATCTTGACTAGATTATCAAAGTTCACATGACACAACCTTTTATGCCATAACTAACTTTCTTCTACTTGAGAAATAAAACATGAACTTTTAATGAGATCTAGGTACAATAGGTTACCTTTTGTTTGTTTGCCAGACCCAACTAGATTACTTTTTCCATCTAGCAACTTGGCTTTCCCATTCATGAATTCTACCTTGAATCCAATGTTTTTCAACTGTATCACACTCACTAGATTATTCTTTATTCTTTCAATACAATAAGCACTATCACATTTAAGTTCATTGGTGAGTGAGATAAAAACTTTTGCCTTTATGCAATAAGGTTCATTGTTTCCAAATCTCACACTACCCCCATCATAATGTTCCATGTGTTCAATTTTTTTTTTTATCATCAGTCATATGATGTGAGTAGCCACTATCAATAATCCATGTATCATTTTTTCTAAAATGAGAGATAAGTACCATTTTATCTCCTTCATCATTAGATTCATATTTTACAACAATATAAACCATTTCATCATCATCACTGCTATCTAAATCTTTAGCCATAAAACAAGATTTCTTACCTTTGTCCTTGTAGTCCTTGAAGTTCTTAAAATCCTTCTTGCCTTTGTACTTGTTGTGTTTCTTTTCATCTTTGTGTTCTCTATTTGGACACCTTGCAAAAATTTGTCCAACTTCTTCACAAGAGAAACAAATTGGAGAAATCTTACCGTTATACTTTCCTTTGCCTTTGGGATATCTTCTCATAAGAAATGATTCAATGGCTTCAAAATCACTGTCAGAAGTATCTTCCTCTTCACTTTCAATTTTTTTTCTTTTAGATCTTTCAGCTTTCTTCTTGAGTGATACCTTAGGTTCAAATGCAGACTCAAGATTGCTAGAACTAGGAGTATATTATCATAGTTATCTAGTTCAAATTTTGTCAATCTTCCCACTAGAGTATCCAAAGTTATATTTTTATTTCGACCACATGTCATCTCTTGAATGACATACACTATGATTGCATATATAGGAAGAAGAGTTTTGAGTACCTTTCTTACTGTTGTTACATCTTCAATTTTTCCTCTAGAGGCTTTAATAGCATTGACACTGGCTTTGATTCTTTCAACATATTTTGCAATGTTTTCATCCTCTCTCATTTCATCTGATCAAACTATGCTGTAAGAATTTTTGCTTTGAATCTCCTTACATTGTCATATCCTCCATAGATGGCTTTTATCTTGATTGACATTTCATAAGTAGTTCCACAACCTTTGACCTCATCAAATTTGTCATAGTTTACAGATGAAGCAATATCAATCATCATGATATTATGACTCTTCTTCTCTATAATTTCTTCAATAGTCATAGTTCCAGTAGGAACCTTATATTTTTCATCTAGATACTTTAGCCCTAAATATCCAATGGTTTTCAAGTGTAGCCTCATGAGTTCTTACCATGCCTTGAAGTTTTCTTTGTTTAGCTTTGGGATCTCCCTTCTATAAGACATCCTGATCTTTGGCTTAGGTCCTTGAAACCTTCTCTGCAAGCACCAAAAGCTCTAATACCAATTGTTGGAAATATAAGAGAAGTAATTGAGAGGGGAGGGGTGAATCAGTTACTACAAAAATATTTCTAGATCTCTTAGATGTTAATACAAATCAAAACTATGATTAAACTGTATTCTGCTGTAACTTGGCAAACACACATGCACTCAATTTACACTAGAAAATGCTATAACTTGGTAATAACTTAATATAATGAACTTAATGTGATTACCTTAAGTTTAACTTAGTTGCATACACATATAAGAAATAGCATGAACAAAAGTGACACCAAGATTAACATGGAAACCCAATTTCGGAAAAACCACCAATTACAACTAGTTACTGATTTTCACTCTTATGAAGTGAGCCCTGTTAGGATCCAACCCTATTAAAGGTTAAAAAAAAATTTGTTAGGTGTGACCTTATTAGAGGGTTTAATCACCTTGTTAGGAGTGGCTTTGTTAGAGATTTTTAGAAACTTCAAATAGAAATGCCACCTTGTTAGAGGATTTATAAATAGTTGTTAAGCCAACTTTATTAAGAGATTTTGATCACTGCTACAATGGTTAAAGAGTAACAATGAAATGACCTAATTTATGATGCAACTAAAATTTTGATTATAGATCTCAATTCTAGCTTGAATACTTGATCCTTCCTAATTGAATGTATCTTTGTAGCTCAACAAGGATATTCTGCTTATCCTTCTAAATCACTTCCTCTAAGCATCATCAAATCTTTTGTTATGTTCCACACATTCAATCCTCAAATTGAGTCAACTTGAATACAACTTAGAATACTTAATATTCATCTCCTCAGTCAACTAGAACCAACAATTAAATCAATTGAACTCAATATGCCAAAAATAAGAAAATCCTTCATTAGCTGACTTTGCTTGGTAGACACTAACTCATAAATTATTTTCTTATGTTAGCCAAGTGAAGTTGGTTAATATTGCATATTAAAAAAGTTCCTTTGGTAACTAAGTGAGCTCAGTTAACACTGGTTCCATCCAAATTTTTTTTCATTAATTGAGTGAGCTCAATTAACACTCAACTTCTACAAACTTTCCTTTGATGATCGAGTGAACTTGGTAGATATTTTCTTCTGAACTTGGAAAAATTTGGAATTCTTAGTAGACATAAGAAAATGTCTTCATCCCTTGAATGAGATTGGCACACATTGACTGGCAATGATATGACATTTTGTGTATCATCAAAGACAATACACAATTAATTAATTATTTTCAATAGAACTTTCTATTATCAAGTCATGCTTTTTGGCTCAAAAAATGCTAGTGCCATTGTGTAATGACCACAATCTTCCATGATATTTTGTAATGTAATAATGGAGGATTATGTTGATGAAATCCTAGGAAAATCCAAGATACATGATTCACACATTGCTATTCTTACAACCATATTTGAAACATTGGAAAAATACAAAGTTTTCTTTAAACCTAAGAAGTGTGTTTTTGGTGTCCGATCTAGAAAGTTGTTAGGATACATATTGTTAAGAAGAGGTATTGAGGTAGAACCTACAAAAGTAAAAGCCATCATGGAAATGTCTCCCCCTACTACATTGAAACAACTCTACAGCTTTCAAGGCTAGTTACAGCCCATCAGATGGTTCGTGTCCTAGTTAGTAGATATAGTCCATCCACTCCAACATTTTCTTCAAAAAGACTCCAAGTTTCAATGGGTTTGCCTATGTCAGAAAGAATTTGAAAAAATCAAGGAATACCTGGCTAATCCACCAGTACTAGTTCCTCCAATTGCAAGTTGACCATTAATTCTCTACATTTCTACCACTACAATTACATTGGGTTCTTGTTTGGCACAACTAGATGACAAGGGAAATGAGAAAGCTATTTACTATCTTAGTTGAACACTAGGTGGCTATGCATTGAACTACACTACTGTTGAGAGAGCTTGCTTGGCTGTAGTTTTTTTACACACAGAAACTATGCCATTACATGCTTAATCATACTACACACCTCATTGCTAAGATCGATCCTCTCAAATATTTTCTATCAAAATCTTCCCTCACTGGTCATGCTACAAAATTTCTTTTGATTTAAAGTGAATTTGACATTGTCTATGTAGACTGCAAGGATATAAAAGGATAAGCCATTCCCAACCAACTTGTAGAAGCTCCTCTTCAAGGAGACCATCCTATCATAGAAAATTTTCTAGTTGACACGATTATGATTGCTACCTCTAGTATACATGGAAGCTCTATTTTGATGGCTCTTTCACATAGAAAGGATCAGGGGAAGGTATCTTGTTTGTTACACCACAAGGAGACCTTATCCCTATGTTTTACAAAATTTCATTCCCTTGTACAAGCAAAATATTTGAATGTGAAGGACTAGAAATGGGGCTACATCAAGCTATCCAATGGAATATCAAGAGCCTACTTTTCTTTGAGGACTCTCAGTTGGTCATTAGACAAGTTAAAGATGAATATCAAACAAAGGATGAAATTTTTTTTCCATATCGCAAAATAGTTGAAGATCTTAAATACAATTTCACTAAGATAGTCTTCTAGATGATATCAAGGATAAATAAAAAAGTGGAAGATGCCATGACTACTATATCCTCCATGATTTCCATGCTCAAATATAGTCCCAAGTGTGGATTTCTTGTTGAGAATCTTTTGCTCCTGCTTACAAATAATCTAAATTAGAGCTGGTATGTGAGATTGTCAATCCTGAGTCTCTATGGTACTCTAAAATTTTCACCTACCTTCATCGTAAAACAATCTCCATAGAATTTCCATAAACCAAAGTAAAAACTTCATTCATCGCACTGCCCACTACACTATCCTAGGTGAAATACTTTTCCAAAAACACTTTAACAGAACCCTCCTCCAATGTCTCAATTCAGATGAAGCTAGAATAATGTTAGAAGAGGTTTACCAAGGAATTTGTGGGGCCCATTCTAGTGGACTTACATTAGCAAAAAAACTCCTCAAAATGGGTTATTATTGGCCTGCTATGGAAGTTGATGCCTATCATTTTGTAAAACAATGTATTCCTTGTTAGCAACATGTGTTAAGATAATGAGTGTTGCACACATTGCATAATATTGTTATATTGTATTATTTTATTTTATTATGCACCTTAGATGGACATGCAACATAGGAAGATTTCCATGGGATATACTTGATGAGTTGTATTGTAACATTGTGATAATATTTTATGTAATTATTTAATATTGGAGAAAATAATTAAATTTCTAATATTAAATGTGGGGTCAATGGGTTAGGTAGCACATGGCTTTAGCATATGGCTTATGTAATACCACTTGGTAGTTTTGTGGGACTTGCTACTATATAAGTAGGCACAAGGGTAGTTATTGTATGAGAAAGACAGAAGGAAAAAAGGGAAAGAGTTGACTCGGAGAAGGCTTGACAGGTTAGCCAAGGGAGCATTTGTGAAGGTTGGAAGCATGACATGGGATGTGTGGATTCATGTTTGTTCACATGGATTACTTGGTAGTGGCTATGGTTTTTTGAAGGCTTCCATGGTTGTATTGTAATGGTATTTTTTTTCTAAATAATACACGGTGATAAATGCATTTGGAGGCTAGATTTTTCCCTCAATGAGGGTTTCCAAGGGTATATCTTGTGTCATAATGTTTGTGGGTATGTTTTCTACTATCTTGCATGTGGATTTTAATTGTATATTTATTTCAGATCTATTATGGGTTATGTAGAAATGATTATATTATTTGTTGCAAGTTTCCTTATAAGTGGTATCAGAGCTATGGTTTTATTATTGTAACCATAGATTGAATCCATGGGAATGCATGAGAGGATAAAAGAAAGGGCAAGATATATGAGTTTCTAATTATAGATCTAAGGGTTTTGGACTTGCTGTTATGATGGGATGTTGCTAGATTTTGGGCATGTGAAATTGCTGGACAAAAGGGTTTTTGGGATGTTTCATTTAAATGAGGGTTTTAAGGGGAGCTTACAAAAATGACCTCCTAGATAAAAACAAACCTCACCATTGGATCTAGGTTGATGTTTCTATAAATTTTGATATATAATATGCCCTATTTTGGCCATGTTTAGAGGAGATGAAAGAGGTTTTTTGTTTTAGCTGTGATGCCATCAATTGGAGTGAAAATGGTCAAAGGACTATCTTGGTAAAACAACCATAACTTTCTCTCATAATATTGGATTTTAGATTTCTTACAACTGTTGGAAAGATAATTCAAAGCACTACAACTTGATGTAGGTTTGGTTCTATAATTTTGACATTTTTAAAGGTTTTAAGAGCCCACAATTTAAATGTTTTTTATTTTGAGCACAAATTAGGGCATAACTTGGGCATATTGAGTCAGATTTTGGACTTCAAGTAGTCAACAAATTTTTTTTAGAAAGCTCTACACATTGGTTCATATTTGGTACAAGTTTGGCATAGTTTATTTGTTGATAAATTAATTTGAATAGTTTATGGTATATATTAACTATGGTAGTATTGTGAATTGTATGTTTGGAGATTTGATTTTGATGTCATTGTATACTTAGTTTATATTTCAGATTGGTCTCATGATGATATGGTTATTAGTATTTGATTTAGATATGTATGATGACTTGTTGGGTCTACAAGTTGTGCAATTTTGTAAGTGGTCTATACTTACAAGTTGCATTTATGGCTTGGATATAAGTTGTCTTTGCCCATTGATCTTTCATTATTGATACATATTCAGATTGGTGACTTGGATTTGGGTTGACTATGCCTTGAGTCACATGATTTTTTGATTTTTTTCTTCATGTAGAAGGGATGAGATTTTGTTACCAGGTATAGTCATGGTGAGGATTGTTGTTGACTATTTTATGCTAACAGGTTGGATACTTTGAGAATCAAATGCGTGGTTCATGGATGTGATCATGGTACCATGGATTTTGGCATGACATGATTGGATATACATGTACATCCTTGATGTTCATTGGTTTGGATTCTTGATTTGGTTATGGTGGTATATCTACTTAGTTGAGGATCATAGTTATTTTGTTTCTTTTGAAGAGCTCATGATGTGTACTTTGAGTTCTTTGATGGTTTGATGCATTGTTTGATTCTCATGGTGAGAGGATGGTTTTTTCATCATGATATCATGTATAGCTTGAATACATAGTTTGGTGGGAACTTATGAAAGTGATGAGGTGATAGTACAGGATTAGTTCCTAATTTTGGTTTGTATCTTCTTGGTTTCACTTGGTATTGACACTTTGGTTGTGTGTATAGACCTGGAGGATCTTCATGTAGGAGATGGATTTTATGATGCCATAGGTGGCTTGGTACCATAGTTGAGTGGGAGTTTTTTTGGCATTGATATATTTATTGAGTGTTTGTAGATGTTGGAGATTTGTCTTAGGTCCAATTGATGTAGAAGAATCTTTAACATTTGCATGGTACACTTATTATCTGCATGGTGTGTGGAGATGGTTCTTCATGGTATGTGGAGATGATTTTCTTCATGGTGTGTAGAGATGGTTGCATCTTGAGGACTTATGGGGTTCTTGGTAAAGGTGTGGTTTATGCTTTCATTTAGCATGTTATCCTTGGTGTGATGATGGTTTTGTTATTATGTCATGATATACTCTTGATACACATTTAGAGTTTCGACATATTATAGTGTGTTCATATGGAGCATGTTATCTCTTTGGTTGAGATGTTTAGATCATGCTGTCATGTTTATGTTCCTAAGGCCATGATTGAAACTTTGAAAATGATCTTGGTTTAGTTTCTTGGTATTGAGTACATTGATCATAAGCTAGATACTTCATGATATTTCTATGTTGCATTTGGAGTTGGCATGGATCAATTGGTTATAGGTTCTAATGGATACTTAGAGGTGGTGGTGATGTTGATTTCTCTTGGACTAGAGAAGTATTTGTTGGGACAGTTGTTTGGTTTCAATAGGATAGTTTGAGGGGTATTCACTTCATATGGACTTGTGAGGAGATTGTTCTTAGATGAGTCTTGGTTGGAGACTTGGATATCTTGATGAAAATTCTCATCCCCTACTCTTGTTCTACTTGATGGTTTGCTACTTGATAGGCATAGTCCATTGTTTCTCTTAAATACATTAAGTTTATGCTTGTCTTTCATGGATACCGATCTTGAGCTATGGTACATGAGTTAGTTCTAGAGGTTTCATTTGGGAGACAGTTTAGCATTGGTTATCTCCATTTGCATATGTTTTTATTCTAGTTGAGTTTGGCAGATAGTTTTATATTGGGCATATTCCTTGGCTTAGGAATAGTTTATGAGTTTGAACTTCTTATGAGAGGCTTACATCCATGATTATCTATATGGTTTAGTTTGGGTGTTGTTGAGGCTTCTTGTTGGGGTTTTATGAAGGAGATCATACTTGCACAATTTATCTCTAGAGGTGTGTGTAGAAGGACATGATATAGGTTATGATTTGCATGGTTTCTCTTTGGTCTTGGTTATCTTCCTGTATATTTGGTTTTGCTTACATTGGATTTGAGATTGGTTAGAGATTGTGATCACTAGTTTGTGCTCATGTATGTCATTTGAGAGATGACATAGTTATTCCTTTATCTCTTTCCTCTATTGGTTGTGGAAAGCTTTGGAGACTGTTGGAGATTTTTAATGAGACTTATTCTTGCAAGTTATTGGTTTATGTGTTGTGGATGTCCTTGAGAATACATGGATTCACTTCTTTAAGACACTATGCGTGGATTGGTTATAGATTTGACATTATCTTTTGTAGTGGGAGCTTCTTGGTATATATGACAAGTATTTCTCTTGAGGCTTGCGATTGCAGGTTATAGATTGGATATGTTGATTATGTGAGATTCACTTGGTATACTTTTGGAGGTATGGATAGTTGGATGGCTTTGGCACTTGTTGTGGGTCTTATGTTAGCTAAGGATATTTTGACAACTACAGTTGCATGTATTTACCTTTGGATTGGGTGTTTGTGCTTGACAAGTCAGTACAAGATTTTATGATCTTCTAATGTGGTAGGTTGGGTGGCTTTCTCTTTGGATGACTTTTATGTATGTTTGGTGGTAGTTAAATAATAGGAGGTGGCTTCATTTATATTTGAGATGCTGGATACTTTGATTTTTTTGTGGGTACTAGGATGGAGCACTTGGTGTACTTTGATCTATGATGGTGGATGTGCTTGGAGGGATTGTTCCCTTGTTCATTTATATGGCTACAAATTGACCCTATGCAATCTATACAAGTGGGAGATTGTTGAGATAATAGGTGTTGAACACATTGCATACTATTATTTTATTGTATTATTTTATTTTATTTTATTTTATTATGTAAGGTTATTATGTGCAACATAGGAAGATTCCCATGGGATACACTTGATGAGTTGTATTGTAACATTGTGATAATTTTTCATGTAATTATTTAATGTTGGGGAAAATAATTAAATTTCCAATATTAAATGTGGGGTCAATGGGTTAGGTAGCACATGATTTATGTAATACCACTTGGTGGTTTTGTGAGACTTGCTACAATATAAGTAGCCACAAGGGTAGTTGTTTTATGAGAAAGAGAGAAGGCAAAAAGGGAAAGAGTGAGCGAGACAAGGTTTGACAGGTTAGCCAAGGGAGCATTTGTGAAGACTGGAACTATGACATGGGATGTGTAGATTCATGCTAGTTCACATGGATTGTTTGGTACTGGCTATGGTTTTTTGAAGGCTTCCATGGTTGTATTGTAATGGTATTTTTGGCTGAATAATACATTGCGATGAATGCTTTTGGAGGTTGGGTTTTTCCCTCAATAAGGGTTTCCCAAGGTATATCTTGTGTCATAATGTTTGTGGGTATATTGTCTATTCTCTTGCATGTGGATTTTAATTTCATATTTATTTTAGATCTATTATGGGTTATGTGGATTGTTGTATGTTTCATTACAACATGGAGATTTGATACACGGTCCTGCCCAAGACCTTCAACCTACCATCACACCATGACCTTTTTCTAGTTTGAAGTTTCAATCTTATTGGTCAAATATATCTAGATTCTTCAAATGGCCACAAATATATTATTACCACCACCGATTACTTCACAAAGTGGTTCAAGGCTGTACCATTAACCTACACTTTCAGAAAATAGGTTTCAAAGTTCATCTTGAACTACATCATCTATTGTTTCGACATCCCCCAAGACATCATGAATAATACTGGGGATCATTAAAAAAATTAGGAGGTTTCCACATTTTATAGAAAATTTGGAATCACCTTGTATTTCTCCACCAAATAATTCCCCCAAGGCAATGGTTAAGCTAAAGCCACTAATAAAACTATTTTGAAAATTCTCAAGAAAACTGTTGATGCAACTGGCCGTGACTAGCACCTCCAAATTGCTCCCATCCTTTGGATACTATCACACCTCCATCTATAATCCCACAAGAGCCACTCCATTTTCCCTTCTTTACTATCTAAGGTTTTATTACTCATTGAAATTGAGGTCCCTTCCCTTAGATCTCTCTCAAGAATTTGATGTGTGAAGAAGAACACCAAGTTGCTTTCTTGCAAGAGCTGCAACTCCTTGATGAGAGATGCCTCATTGCCTTAAAACACCTCTACATGTATCAACATAACCTTCAACTCTAGTTTCACAAGAAGGTCAAAGCTCAAGAATTTGAGGTTGGTGACCTAGTGTTGCAAGATAACATGAGAAATCTCAAAAATTGAGAAAAGAAAGGAAATTTGAAGACAATTGGCTTGGTTGATTTATCATTACAACCAAGTATGGTTCTGGGGCATGTTATATTACCACTCTAGAGGGAGATCCACTCCCTAAGCCTATAAATATTTAGCACTTCAAGAGGTTCTATGCTTGAGTTCAAAAGTTCGTGTATAGTGTCACTAAGTTCTGCAAAAATCAAAAAAAAAAAAATCCAAAAATAATTGCAAAAAGTTCTTGAAGAAAAGAATAAAAAATAGAAAAGAGTCCTTGAAAAAATTGGTATGGTGAAAACCTATCTCAGGCACCGTATGTAAAAATAAGGCCCATTATCTATAAGGTTTATCCCACTTCACCATGTTTCCTCCATTTCATCCCATATTTGTGTAGAAGTCCTATTTGGTTCACACTTTTCATGCATCCAATAAAAGACCTCTTGTCTATGAGGTCTCCATCCACTTTCATTTTCATAATACCTCTAGTCTGTGAAGCATTTTTGCATCAAGTGCTCACCCTACTCCCATTATCTTGAGGTTTTTCCCACAATAGTGACTATGATAGAACCTACACAAAATCTCCATTGAGGCTAAATGATTCAAGAAACTTGTTCTTTCCATAGCTATTGCCAATGAAGCCTCAAGACAAAAAATTTGACCAAAAAAACCTCACAGGATGATTCCTTCCTACAACACCATTACAAAATTCCCTCTCAGAATAATGTTCATGATTAGAACTATGAACTAAATGACTACTTGGTCATTTAGTTTATTTTTTATTTTTATTTTTAATCTTTGTGTGTTAGTAGTAGTCTTCTCAGCCATGCCTCAATCTTCCATATCTTGGTATCACTTGAATGGCTCCAACTAGCTACATGTGTCATTTGTAGTATGATCTATTTTTTATGCTTTAGTACATCTTTGTAAATTTTTGAGTTATGAATATGCACTACTCACTGGGGGCATTGGGTTAGCACACTTTTCACCAAGATCCCTAAAAAGAATTTGGGTGTGTATAGACCTCTCCAATGCATATATATCATTTGTTCCATCATGACTATGAAAACTACATCGATTTTCCTAAAGTCTCTATTGTTGAGAGTCTACTCCATACAAAGGAACCTTTTCATCTATGCTACTATAACATTCAATGCATAACTCCTTTTTCCAAATCAAACTAGGGTGTGCTCTCCCATAAAAATATAACTGAATCCCTCAATATCATGTAGTTAGGATTCATGTAGTATAGGGCTTCATTACATTTTGTTTAAGACAAGGGTTATTTTATCCCTCACCCCTCCTATGCCTCACTACTTGATCCCTATGAGCTACAATCTAACACAAGTCTATCCGTTAGGTATCATTCATATTGCATTTTTATGTCTCACATTTGCATAATGTGTTGGCATCATTTCATTTTGCATTCTTTCTCTCTTTCATGATTAGTGTGACTCAATATATTACTAAAATTTTCATTTAGGATACATTCATTTAATATATTGCATTCATTACATATTTTTCATCTCATTCATTACTAATCATTAGGTTACCTTATTCATTTACTAAATTAATCCATTAGGTATCATCATTACATTCACTACATTACTAATATAGATATTGTGATACATCCATTTCATCAACAATCATATAGTGATCTCATACATAAAACAATAAATGCATACATCTCATACATCGTCATCATATAGGACCTTCATCATCCACTTAGACATTATATGCATCATAGAAAGAACTACACCACATCACACACATCCTACATCACAATGTCAATAGAAATATAATAAAATTAGCCTCATATGCATAAACATCAATAAAAACACCATCATACATACACATTTAGGATCATCGAATTATTCCATCATATATATCAAAAAATAAGTGTCCATGTATAATACATATACAAAACATCATATCATACACTTTGCAAGATACATCATAAAAAAATCACTACATCTACACATACATGTCTATCACTATGTCAAAACTAATTGCTCTAGGGATCATCTTCCCAACTGTGAGGCCTCTACTCCTCCTGTACCCCCTCCTCATGGAGGCCTTTCTTGCCCAATCGACTGCTCTGATCTTTGATGGCCACCTGTGGCTCAAGAGTTGGATGCCTCTTGAAAGTTAGGATGTTGCTAGTCTACTAATATGACATCATAATATAATTTCTAATAGTAGCCAGCCTATTGTAGAGCTCATGCCTCTTGACAGTGTGCACACATGGCCTCTTGCATCACTATCACCATCCCCCTCTCCTATGTTATCTACATGGTGATGTCTTGCTACCAATGAAAGTCATCTACTTGTCACATTAATGTCTCTCTCTTAGACCAAAGGGCAACCACATCTTGTCAAAGGGTATCTAGCTTTGCAAGCTCCTCTACATCAACATGCATAATAAGATCATTGAACTTGCCAACAACTATCATCACATGTAATCTTGCAAGGATCCCCTGAGCACTGTTAGCCCTCACCTGCTCTACTTGTAATTTTTTCTACAATCTAGTAATCTTTTTCTATGCACTGGCATCCTTGGCCCACTCTACTATTGTCTTCCCTTATAATTGGGCAACCTTTAGCTGGAGGCTATCCCAATATACTCTAATCATATCCATATTGACCTACTACATTGATAGTGGCCCTTGTGGTTCCTAGGGCATGGATGCTTCCTATGGCCCCTGCCCTTGTACCTATGGACCTTGCACTGATGATGGTACTACTGTTACCTGTCCACCCATCTAACAAACTCTTTGTCCTTGTGGCCCCTATAGATGTGGTTCTTGCCCCTTGTCCTCTCCATCTCCCCCTCCAAGACCATCCCCCTTGGCTCATACCTTATCTACCAGTGGCGATGCCCATGGTAAAATTAATCTCACCCATTGATGAGTTACCCACCACTATGTATATATAGGAGTCATCCCTGCATCTATGTAATTGTGCCCATGGACCCATGGTACTAGAAAAATGCTGCTCCATGAAGCTCTCACCAATCTGAAGGAGGTTTCAAATCTTGACACTCTTCCCACCTTTTAGGACATTACTAGATACATGAATTGATCTAGTATGACTTCTTGGATTCGTTCGAACTACCTCTACGCCCTAGAGGTCATGTACCACATCATGATGTGCACCATCCAACCAATCAACCAGTAGTTGGACTATCCATACTGGAGGTAGAGCCAATCCTTTGAATCATCCTCTCCTTGTGTAGGAAGAATAGTCTCCCAATAGTTACAACTTGCATATTGTGTCCAGTCAAAAATGATAATCTCATCCAAACAATGTTGCCAAAATCCTATGGACTCGATGGATGTGTACTAGATGGGTGACCTTTATCAACATACATATGGCTTCCCAAGTAGTCATGTCTCACATTGAGTAATAGGTGGTGTCACGCTTATGTGCTCCCATGACCATACCATCAATAGTGTCAATCTTGGGCCTATGGTCCTCTATGTCCTATAGGTGCACATATGCAAGTCATAGTACAAATGGGCTAAGATAGTATGTCTGCAATAGAAAATCACTATGTCATCCTATAGCAAAGTGCTAAGTACTCAGACCCATCCAATTGAAAATCCATGCCTAGCATGGTCAACTACCATCCTCCATATCAATGATGCCAAGTAAAGGGCTAGCTGCGATAGTTCTTGGTCCAATGCCTACCTCTATGTAAGTGAAGACTACTGAATGGGCAATCAATGTCTCTGTAGCTTGAAGCATTCCCAAAAATAAGGATATACACCCTTTAGAACATACTCTAGGTATTTCCTATATATTAGAACTCGTAGTATCCGTCACACATCTAGCAATGTCACCATCACCTCTCCTATCAACAAATGAAAGCTCAAAGTAGGTGTGTGCCATCGCTCCATTGATGGAGATAGCTATGCTGAGTGCTCCCTCAAGTATTTCCACTCATAGATTTGGTCAAGCCCAAAAAGCCAAACATCTCCCCACTCTTCCTTTTTTAGTCTATCGCCTAAGGCCATCGTCGCAGGATAATGCTCTTGCGACCAAAATGTCACCATCACCTCGTACAACATAGACATGCAGTAGTCAATTCACCATTGTATCTGTCATCATTTTCTTTTATCTAAGCATGGGGCACCTTTTCTTGTTAACCATGACCATCCCCATTTCTTGGATTAACTGATGAGTCCACATCAGTGAAGATGCTAATCCATGTAGACATGGATTCACGAAGAAAAAAAATCCTAGAGACACCAATTGAGCAACTTTAACAGCTTCAAAGATGTCAGTGTTTTCATTAATGACTATCATTTTGGCATCTTCAAAGATAATGACACATAGATCATCATCTTTGACCCGTCTTTTCCTCCTAGTTTGTCATCTCAGGAATGATAAGATGTGTCCTATCATTTTTGAAGATGACACACCGAGAACTATTGTTTGTGAAGATGACAGGATATGTCCTATCATCTCCCCAGAGATAGATTCTTTATTTTTTCATTTGTGAAGAGGATGGAGTGAAGAACTATCATCTCCTACCTGACCCCCTTTTCCCAATTTCTCTCTCTAAAAAATGGCTAAATTAAGTGTGGAATGAAAAAATTGACAAGTCAAGATAGTTGACTTACCAATGGTCCCATGTCAGCCGGTCTCTGGTGCACTCAAACATGTTCTCCAAGCTGCAATCTCTCAATGAGGTCCATCCTTTGCTCTTGTTCCTTTCTCTCTAGGTGTATAAATAACTCTTCCATGAGCCCCTTGGGGGCTTATATAGGCCCTCCAAGGTCCCTTTTTGCATCTATACCCATTCCTTTTCCCTACCTAACCTTGTCTATCCCAAAGTCATGCAAAATGTCCATCTGATGGGGACAAAACCCATGCACAGAATGGACACAATAGGAAAGGGAAATTTAATTAACTTTGTAAATAAGCTAATACATAAGTAAAGAGAAAATGGACTACATAACATGCCCTATGGGCTTACAATAACATAAATTTGGAGATAATTTCTCCTTTCAGTACCTCCTCTCAAACCCCACTCTGATCTGCCTTTTATAATGCCAGAAATCTCCTTAAATAGACCCCAGAGGGTTAAGGACTAGGAATACATTCTAGAAAGTGCTAGTAGGCATCCATCAACCAAATAGAAGGCTCCGAAAGCTGCGTTAGAAGTTGACACAAATCTAGAAGAATCTAGAAACGGTAACCGAACTTTCGGGAGGCATAACTTTTGAACCATAGCTTCGATTGACGAACTGTTTACATTTTTGGAAAGCTCTTGAAGTGCTCTATAGCCATATGGAGGATCTTTGATCATCCCCCATTTTTTGGGCCCTTTTTCAGGTCATTTAATGCCCCTAACCTGACTTTGAAGCATTCTTAGGAGGTCTCCAAAACCTCAAAAACTACAATAACTTTCAAATCATGGGGCCTTTTGACCTGATTCTTTTTTTGGAATGCTCTAAATTACAATTACATTCATCTGGCCAATTCACACCTTCTAGCTTACCAAAATGATGGCCCAATTACATACTCCTATTTTTTTGACATTTACACGTATCCCAAGGTGTTCAAATACTCTATCTTAGAACACTGATATTGGAACTGTGAGAGTTGGAACCTTTATTTGACCCAAATGGGTATCTAGAAATGAAAACACATGAAATAGAAACTAAGTCTAAGTACATTTTTTTTGGGTGACACAGGATTTCCCTTATACCTCTGGATGCTCCTACATCAGACACCCAAGGTAGATTGAAAAGTGACCCTGTCACCTTATGAATGGTAGAGGAAATCCCAAATGGGAAACCTTAGCTGCTAAAATCCAAGTTGAGTACTCAATCAGCCATCCTTTTCACTTGACCAAATACTCTTCATACTGCCTGTTTTAGGTACTTCTACCCACACGATGATCTAGAATGTCTTCTATCTCCTCCTTCTTAGAAGCAGGAATTGGACATTGCTCTAACACCAGCTCCTCATCTGCACCATCATCATGATACTCTGTTAAGTTTGCAATGTTGAAAATAGGAGAAATGTGAACACCATCTGCCAGCTCCACCTCATTTACATTTCCTGAGTCATGTTTCTTCAAAATTTTGCAGGGGCCAAATTTCTTCATTTTCAGCTTGTTGTAAGTACCGGCTGGAAATCTTTCTTTTCATAAGTGCACCATGACTAGATCCCCTACTTGGAATTCCTTATGTCTTCTCCTTTGATCAGCCCTAGCTTTATACTCTTGATTCATCTTGGTAATGTGTGCCTAAACCTCCTCATGTAGACACTTGATATGTTCAGCAAATTCTTCAGCTTCAGCACTTGTCCTCTCCCCTTGCTCTATCTTCCTCAATTCTAGTGCAGTCTTTGGGCTACTTCCATATACAATTTGGAATGGTGATTTTCCAGTACTCCTATTTATAGAGTTATTGTAAGAAAACTATTCTTGTGGTAGAATCAAATCCCATCCCTTGGGCTTATCCCAAATTAAACATCTCAGCAAATTGCCCAAACTTCTATTTACCACTTCTATTTGGCCATCAGTCTGTGGGTGATGTGTGGAACTGAATTTCAAGTTTGTTCTCAACTTCTTCCACAATGTCCTCCAAAAATACCCCAAAAATTTAGTATCTCTGTCAGAAACTATACTCCTTGGAAGACCATGTAGTCTTACCACCTCTCTAAAAAAAGTGTGCAATATGGACAACATCATGAGTCTTGTGGCATGGAATGAAATGTGCCATTTTGGAGAACCTATCAACCACCACAAATACTAAGTCATTACCCCTTTGTGTCCTTGGCAATCCAAGAACAAAATCCATACTTATGTCCTCCCATGGCCTTGATGGAATAGGCAATGGCTGATATAGTCCAGTATTGTGACTAAATCCCTTAGCAACTTGACAAACCTAGCAACTCTGTACAAAATTCTTCACATCCTGTGAAATTTGAGGCCAAAAATAATGTTTTCTAAGAATGGCAATGGTCTTATCTTGACCAAAATGTCTTGCCATCCCTTCGCTGTGTTTCTCCTTCATTAGATTTTCCCTCATGGAACTCCTTGGAATGCACAATTGACTACCCTTGAACAACATGCCATCCTGAATCAAATAGTCTAACCACTTGGTTCTATCTACAGCAACAGGCTATTTATAAGCGTTCCATGCTTCAGCAAAATCAGGATCCTCAAGGTACAAATTATTGAGTTCATCAAACCCAACTACTTCAACTTGCATTACTGTAAGCAACAACTATCTCCTACATAGTGCATCTGCAACCCTTTTAGATTTTCCACTTCTATGCTTCAACACAAATGTATAACTCTGCAAGAACTCTACCCACTTCATATGCCTTTGATTCAATTCACCTTGTCTATTTAGGTACTGTAATGCATGATGATCAATATACAAAACAAATTCCTTTGGAAAAAAATAATGCCTCCATTTCTTTAAGGCTTGAACTATTGCATATAACTCTTGATCATAAACATAATACTTCTTCTTTGCATCATTCAATTTTTCACTAAAATATGCAATAGGCTTACCTTCTTGGCTTAATACAGCCCCAATAGCACTGTCACTAGCATCACAATCCACCTGGAACACTTTTCTAAAATTTGGAAGTGCCAACACAGGCTGTTCTATCACCTTCTTCTTTAGCAATTCAAAACTTCTCGTAGCTGCTACAGTCCATTTGAACTCTTTTCTATCCCCTCTTATTGTATCAGTTAGGGGTGCACAAATGCCATTGAAATTCTTAATAAATGTCCTGTAAAAACTAACCAGACCATGAAATGATCTTACCTCAGTAGCAGACCTTGGAATAGGCCATTCCAAGATGGCTTTTACATTTTCTGGATCCATTTTGAGACCTTCAGGTGATATAACAAACCCCAAATAGAATAACTCCCTTTTTGCAAAGACACACTTCTTCAGATTAATTAACAGTGTCTCTTCTCTTAGACTTTCAAGGACACTATGAATATGCAATAAATATTCTTTGAAAGTCTTGCTGAAAATTAAAATATCATCCAAATAAACAATAAATTTTTTTCCCAAGAACTTCTTAAGTACCTCATTCATGAGCCGCATGAAGGTGCTTGGGGCATTCGTCAATCCAAAGTTCATGAATAACCACTCATAAAGACCCTCCTTAGTCTTGAAGGCTATTTTCCACTCATCTCCTTCTCGTATCTGTATCTAGTGATAACCACTCTTGAGATCTATCTTTGTGAAGTACTGAGCTCCGCTCAAGCCGTCCATAAGATCATCCATCCTTGGAAAAGGAAATAAGTACTTGATGGTTATCCTATTTATAGCTCAAGAATCTGTACACATCCTCCACTCTCCATCCTTCTTTGGTGCAAGTACTGCAGGTACTACACATGGACTTAGGCTCTCTCAAATTAAGCCCTTCCTCAATAGCTCCTGATCCTATCTATTTAGCTCCTCTATTTTAGTAGGAGTCATCTCGTGAGCAGCCTTGTTAGGCAAACTAGCTCTTGGAATCAAATCTATCTGATGACTGATTTTCCTTATTGGTGGCAATCCTTCTGGAACATTATCAGAGATAATATCTCCAAAATCACCTAGTAAATCTAAAACTTCAAGTGGTATTTCACTACTACCTTCTTTATCTTTCCTAAGAATCAAAGCATACCACATACGCTGATGTTTCATTCCATCTAAAAACTTCCTTCCATCAACAAAACAAATCCTAGCACTACTACATACCTTTTAACCTTCCTTTTTCATGAGCTTTGGTTTTTGGTGAACTCCATCCTTTATTAGAGAGTATGTGTTTGCATGACCATCATGTACTGCATGTCTATCAAACTGCCATGGTCTACCCAACAATAGATGGAAAACATCCATCAGAATAACATCACAGAGAACTTCATCATGGAACTCCCAATTTTGAATTCCACTAAACATTGTTCACTTACCAGGACCTTATGATCATCTTTTACCCAAGCAATCTAATAGGGCTAGGGATGTCTCTCCCTCTTGAGCATTATCTTAGAGACCATCTCTTCTGATACCAAGTTATCAATGCTACCACCATCAATGATCACGTCACAACATTTATCCTCACACTTGCATCTGGTACGGAACAAACTCCTCCTTTATCCTGGTTCAATCTCACCACTTAGTAGGACCCTTTCATTCACCAAGGTCTCTCCTCTTTTTGCATCCTCTGAATGTGATGATTGTGCATCCTCATCCACATGAGCAACCCTAGCTTGGCCCTCAGCTCTCCTATCTGTCCTTCCTTGTCATTGAGGGAATTCAAAGGCATGATGACCTTCTTCATTACAATGGAAATAGGTACCATGGAAGCCTCCTCTTCCTTGTCCATGTCCTCTACCTCTTCCTCTTTGATTTCCAAAGTCTTGATCACGGGAGTGGTTAAAACCCTCATTCCTCTGGTTCTTTCTGGTACCCACATCTTCATTTTTCTTTTGGGTTTCATTTCAGCCTCCAGATGACCTACCACTACCCCTTCCTCCTTGATCGTGCCCTCTTTGTTTTCCTTCAAACCTTTTATTCAGCTTCTCTTCAACTCGTAGGGAAAATTGGTATGCCTCTTCAACGCTGGTCATTCTTACTAGACTTAATTCCTCCTGGATGCTAGGTCGCAACCCACTGATATAACGAGCAACCTTCTCCTTATTTGCTTCTACATGCCCTGCTCTAATCAAGAGTCGATAAAACTCCTCTGTATATTCTTGGACTGATCTTCCTACTTGCTTTGACCCATGCATCTTCTTAAACAAATCAAGCTCGTAGCCCACTGGAATGAACTGCTTCTTCAATTTGTCCACCATGCGATCCCACCTTGTGATCTTCTCCTTTCCTCTTCTATTTCTTTCCAATTGAACCTCTTGCCACCAAATTTTGGCATGGCCTTTCAGTTTGGACTTTGCAAACTTAACCCTATTTGGGTCCCTAATATCCTCATACTCAAAGTATTCTTCCAGTTCATTGATCCAATTGATCAACTCATCTGGTTTCAGATTTCCTAAAAATACACCCACTTCAATTGTAGGTCTTTTCCCAAACTTAGTAATGGCCCTAAAAAGCCTTTCCTCTGCCTGATTTATAACTTCCTTGTCAAATTCCCCTTCTGCTCCCATTTCTTCTTCTTCATTGTCTTCCTCACTATCATCACCTGCGACAACATTTGCTCCTCTACGGAGCTCCTCTTGCAATGCCTGTACCTGCCTTTGGAGGGCTCTAACCTCCTCAAGATTAATAGCTCTGGCCCTTCTTCCATGCTCTCTTCATGGAGGCATCTTCTAACTCGAACCCACAACCACACAGTCTTGGTGCAAACTGCCTCACAATCGGTGCTCTGTCTACACACTCAGGAAAACTTGCTCTGATACCACTTTATGGGGACAAAACCCATGCATAGAATGGATACAACAGGAAAGGGAACTTTTATTAACATTATAAATAAGCTAATACATCAGTACAGAGAAAATAGACTGCATAACATGCCCTATGGGCTTACAATAACATAAATCTGGAGATAATTTCTCCTTTCAGTACCTCCACTCAAACCCCACTTCGAACTGCCTTTTACAATGCCATAAATCTCCTTAAATAGACCCCGAAGGGTTAAGGACTAGGAATACATTGTAGAAAGTGCTAGTAGGCATCCACCGACCAAATAGAAGGCTCCAAAAGCTGCGTTAGAAGTCGACACAAATCTAGAAGAATCTAGAAACGGTAACGAAACTTTCGGGAGGCATAACTTTTGAACCGTAGCTCTGATTGATGAACTGTTTACATTTTTGGAAAGCTCTTGAAGCACTCTATAGCCCTATGGAGGAGCTTTTATCATACCCCATTTTTTGGCCCTTTTTGAGGTCATTTAATGCCCCTAATGTGACTTTGAAGCATTCTTAGGAGGTCTCCAAAACTCGAAAAACTACAATTACTTTCAAACCGTGGGGCCTTTTGACCTGATTCTTTTTCTGGAATGCTCTAAATTATAATTACATTCATCTGGTCAATTTACACCTTCTAGTTTACCAAAATTATGGCCCAATTGCATACTCCTATTTTTTTGGCATTTACATGTATCTCAAGGTGTTCAAATGCTCTATGCTAGAACACTGATAGTGGAACTGTGAGAGTTGAAACCTTTATTTGACTCAAATGGGTATCTAGAAATGAAAACACATGAAATAGAAACTAAGTCTAAGTACATTTTTTTTGGGTGACACAGGATTGCCCTTATACCTCTGGATGCTCCTGCATCACCATCCATGCCTTTAACTTCATTTTTTTTTCTTCTTGGGTCTTTTTCATGAAAATTGAACAAAATTTGTCTTTTTGCTCTATTTTCACAAGGGGGCACCCTGCTCCCCTGTTGTCATTACAACGCAACTCCTAAGACTCCTCTCCTCTCTAGGGCAACCTATATTTTCTTTTTTTTGAAGCAATGTCATCTCGACACTACATCAAATAGGGGAAAAATGTAAATGCTTAAAATTGTCCCAAACACTATATTAATTAATTTAATATTTTACTATAATTGATTATTTATTAATTAATTATATTTGTCATATTCCTCTACTTATTTAATTAAATAGGTTTACTTTCCTAAAGTATTTAAATTTAATTTAAATGCATCCCCTCTAATGTGTTAAATTTATTTAATGCATAATGCTCCATAGATCCTCTTTTAAATAAATTCTAACTTATTTAATTCCTTCCATTTTATTAAATTCTCTAATCCTATGATTAAACTAAATCCTATTTGATTTAATCATAATCCCACCTAAAACCTAGCCTACTACCCATCATTCTCATCCTTCTAAGCCTACCCACTTGTTAAACCCACTTTATTAATCTTTAGCTCCCTTTTACACACCTTTTAGCCATTAATTAGTTGCTCACACATGTGTGAACAACTTAATCCCTAGGAGCCCCTTTTTCATTAAATTCTTCAAAATGACTCTTACATCTTTGTCCCCAACTCCTTTCATTAAAGTTTCTCACACGTGTGTGAAAATATTGAGCCACCTAAATCATAAAGGCTCCTTTTGAATTTTTCATGGCTTATCATTTAGCCCATGTGTCTCCCTTGTGGCACCTATGTAGATGCCATGTAGATGCTAGCTCCTCAAGGGCTCCCTCAAGCCTATAACTAGAGCCCTTGTCTCAAGGATTTTCTCATCTCCTTCATTGCATTGTTATCATGCTAGTATAGTGCTAGAGATTTTTAGAGATTTTTATGCTTAGAGATAACTCTTGATAGTTGTTTGCATTTTAGTATTAGATCTTGCATTCTCATTTTATATTTGCATTGTTAGTTTATTTATTTTCGTGCACTTCCACATCCTCGAATTCTCTCAAAAATGGTTGATTCCATAGCCATTGCTTGAAAGTATCCTTCATTCATCTTAGACTAGTTTCATTTATCATTTATCAAATCTTGGGATTTAATAGTTGTGTTTGGGAAGAGTCACTACTACATTTGGTCCCAAATTACAATGGTAGGCCATTACAATTATGATGATAGGCCATCAAAATTATGATAATAACCCATCGACCAATTGAAATTAGTTGAAATTGGCCCTTGTTGAATGGGCATTAGATTTTTTCTATTGCAAGTTGTGATGGAAAGGGTTATCATCTCAATTACGATGACCATAGGGTCATAAATTGGGTTACCATTCTGGCAAACCATTGATTTTCATCATAACAATTGTGATGGAAATCTATCAAAGAAACCATTACAATTGTGATGTCTGTGTGATAGAAATGCTATGGGCAGCTTGGAAAGCCATCAAAAATGTCTATCGTAATTGGGATGGGCATGCAACAGGAATGTTGCAGGATTGATAGCCAACCATCGCAATTGTGATGACATGCCATATTAATTAAAAAAAATTGGTGACAAATGTTGATAAGCTATGATGTAATCATAGGTTAATATTGAGCTTCACTTGGTTTCGAGAATAGTTTAATATTCTCTACTAATTAGAGGCAACTATGTGAAGGTGGAAGCTCATTTGGTCCCACCCCCACAACCCCAAACATCTAAATTTCCTATTAACATCTAAAATCTTTAAGAAATGATAAACGTTTAAAGCAAAAAAAGGTTCCAGACCTGCAAAAGTGACATCATTTTTTCCATCTTCTAGTGCATGTCATTTTTCCATCGCATCCAAAATAAGATTCTGCCACTCTAAATCGAGAATGTACGCGTAACTACATTTCGTATGCATGGACAATAGGAGCTAAAAAAACCCAACACTTTTACATTTATTTAATAAGTCTATACAAACGTCTAATAAAAATGCAAATTTTTTGGGTTTTTTTAGCTCCACCTAATGTATTATTCATATGAATTAAGATTGCATATTGAACCACAACATCCTTCTGCATTGCTTGAAACTAATAGATTCACACAGTTAGTTGTCATACAATCAAAGGTTAATGTTGAACTTCACTTGGTTTCAAGAATAGTTTAATAATCTCTACTAAGTAGGATTGACCATGTGAAGGTGGAAGCTCATTCCCCCATCTAGAGTCCCCATTAAAATCTAAAATATTTAAGAAACAATCAATCTTTGAAGTAAAAAAAAGGTTCCAGACCTACAAAAGTGACATCATTTTCCCATCTTTTGGTGCATGTCATTTTTCCATTGCATCTAAAATAAGATTTTGCCACTCTTAATTGAGAATGCACATGCAACTATGTTCAAATGTATGGATAATAGGTGGAGATGATAAAACACAACATGATTACATTTATTTAATAGGTCAATTAAGTTTTTAAAATTATAGAACATCATCAGGAACAATGTTCATGATGGTCTATAACTTAAAAAACCTAATTAAAGACCTCTAACAAAAATGCAAATGTGTTGTGTTTTTCAACTTTGCCTGATGTCATATGCACATGAATTGACATTGCATGTTGAACTATGAAATCCTTCTACATTTCTTGAAACCAAGAGATTCACACAACTAGTTTTCATACAATCATAAGTTATTGTTGAGCTTTACTTGGTTTTGAGAATAGTTTAGTATTATCTACTAATCAGGGCCAACCATGTGAAGGTGGAAGCTCATTCCCCCCCATCTAAATTTCCTATTAACATCTAAAATATTTAAGAAATGATCAATCTATAATGTACCTAGAATGCTCTCATATCATAATGCTATTGAAGTCCATCTTCATTGCCTATGAGTAATTCATCATACAGATACATCCAGTAATGTCCTCATTGCCTCCTACATAAAACGAATCTAATATTAGAAGACCCCTTAAGAAATAATAGTTCAAGTGAAATAAACACATGACAAATGAGAGGGAAAAAGAGGAATCTACTTACCAATAGGTGTTTCCATCGCATCTATGGCCATGATACATGTTGAGTGAGTTTTATTATTTTTTTTCTTGTTGTGCCAGGATCTCTCTATTTACATACATACATACATACATACATAGACACATATAAATATGTATATAAATACATACATACATACATACATACGTACATACATATAGAGAGATCACAAGGGCATGACAATAAGATGCAAGATCACAAGGGCACGATAATGAAATGCAATGATCACAAGGGCACACACATATACTTACATATATTGTCTTAAAATATAAGCCTAATGAGTTAACATATAATGTCTTAAAATAGTTAAGTGCTACCTAACTATGTCCAAGGCGTTTGCACATTGGAGGCATACTTTTCCTACATACCTGTATCCATGGGTTCAAGACCCTTGAACTACTCATTCTAATAAATATATAGTTATGGTTTCTAATTGTTTTGATGTAACTGGATTCCTATAATCACTGGTGAGCTTTACTTACCTAATAGAACTCTTCACCATCATAAACCCACTTAGGTGAATCAAGGTTTTTTCTATAATTACAATACTGTAATACCTTGGTACAATCTTTGTGTTGTAGTTTATAGTTAATGTGAGGTTAACCTATATACATCCTAACTCAGTCCTTATATAATTATGTTTAAAAGCTTGTGACAATACCCATGGCCATGTTGCATGTTGACTGAGTTTTATTTTTTTCTATTGTGCCAGGATCTATTTGTTTATATAAATACATAGAGACATACATACATATACAGAGATCACAAGGGCACAACAACAAGATGCAGAGATCAGAAGGGCATGATAATGAAATACAGTGATCACAAGGGCACGAAAATGAAATACAATGATCAAAAGGACATTAAAACAAAATCCTAGATCTCCATTGATCTCCACAATCTATAAGATCTCTCTATATATACATACATACATACACATGTATACATACATACATCTGCATATGAAATTTTATCACCTTAGAAAACTATATTTGATCCTACTAGCTAGGAACAATTGATTGTTTATTTTATTGTACCTGATCTAATGATAGTTCTATAGGAATTTGTAATCAACTCGACTAATCAACAACTAGACCAATTTAACTAGGTTATGGCTTGTTTCTTTCTAAAAATATTTGCTATTATATGTTTTTCTAAAATTTATTGCCCATTTTTCTTAGTCTGCATTATTTTTGTGTAGGATCTTGAGCTATGTCAGATAGCATGGGTTGAGTGAGTTTTATTGTTTTATTATTTGGATTCTAGAATATGGGCTTTGTTTTATCATTGCCTTTGTTCAAGTCTTGATTTCAATGAAGTTAAAAAGTGGTTTTTAGGGCGGAAAGGACTATATAATGAAGAAGAAACTTGAAAACTTGAATGTAAAAATGCTGAAATGAAACCTATTGAGTATCAAAAACCTATGGTAGAGTTACAAAACAATGTGAAGTTGATTTTAGATATAAACAAAAGATAATAAAGCATGACATAAATAATTTCCCATTTGTTTTGATTGTGGAGAGCTGTATGTGAAAGAGGGCAGAGAGCTCTGAACAAGGGTGGATAGATCTAAATGTTGGTGGAAATTTCATTGCTATGCCCTTGTGATCATTGCATTTTGTTTTCATGCCCTTATGATCTCTTCATTTCATTTTTATGCCCTTGGTGGAGATCAATGGAGATCTAGGATTTCATTGGCATGCCCTTGTGATCTCTACATTTCATTGTAGTACCCTTGTGATCTCTGTGACCTTGCTCTATGATTTTGTTTCCATGTCACACATTTGTGATCTATGTGCCCTTTGCAACACTGAAATATTTGGGGTCAAATTGTGATGACAATTTGTGATGGTGGTGTAATTTTTGGTGTTTGTCCCCAAATGTAGTGGTGCTTGCTTTGTGATTTTCTTCAAGGGGAGAAGAGGTACCTACACAAATGTTCTTTTCTTTTCCTTCTAAACATGTTTCTCTTTATATTCCCCCCAACAAGTGATTAAAGAAGCTTCTCTTTATGTATATGTATTTGTATATATGTGTGTATATATGTATATACATACATAAAAACATATATATACAAAAATCACAAGGGCATGACAATGAGATGTAAAGATACATACATACATACATACATATGCATATGCAATTTTATCACCTTGGAAAACTATATTTGATCTTTACTCAATCACCAAGAGATAATATAATTTGTAAGTACAAATTTTGGCATACTTAGTTTGGTATGAATAGTTTTGATTGAATTCATCGAAAGAGAGTGAGTCTACTCATGATGATAATGGATCCACATATTAGGTCTTTAGAGGAGAGAGACTTATAGAAGATTAGATGTTGTTTATGGATATGTGATGACTCATTTGTGTAAATGGCTGATTTGACAGGTTGCAAAAAATTAGGGTGTCGATTGCAAATAGTTTCAATAATTTGATAAGGACTCATCTTTGAAAGCAAGATGATCAAAAGTGGCATGTTGATGTAGGAGCATCCAGAGGTATAAGGGAAATCCTGTGTCACCCAAAAAAAATGTACTTAGACTTAGTTTCTGTTTCATGTGTTTTCATTTCTGGATACCCATTTGGGTCAAATAAAGGTTCCAACTCTCACAATTCCACTATCAGTGTTCTAGGATAGAGTATTTGAACACCTTGGGATATGTGTAAATGCTAAAAAATAGGAGTATGTAATTGAGCCATCATTTTGGTGAAATAGGAGGTGTAAATTGGTTAGATGAATGTAATTGTAATTTAGAGCATTCCATAAAAAGAATCAGGTCAAAAGGCCCCACATTTTGAAAGTTATTGTAGTTTTTAGGTTTTGGAGACCTAAGAATGCTTCAAAGTCAGGATAGGGGAATTAAATGACCTTAAAAAGGGAAAAAAAATGGTGGATGAGAAAAGGTTGTCCATAGGGCTATAGAGCGCTCTGAGAGCTTTCCAAAAATGTAAACAGTTCGCCAATCAGAGCTACGGTTCAAAAGTTATGCCTCTCAAAAGTTTGGTTACCGTTTCTGGATTCTTCTAGATTTGAGTCGACTTCTAACACAGCTTCTGGAGACTTCTATTTGGTTGGTGGATGCCAACTAGCACTTTCTAGAATGTATTCCTAGTCCTTAACCCTCTGGGGTCTATTTAAGGACATTTCTGACATTGTAAAAGGTAGTTTGGAGTGGAGTTTGAGAGGAGGTACTGAAAGGAGAAATTATCTCTAGATTTATGCTATTCTAAGCCCATAGGGCATGTTTTGAAGTCTATTTTATCAGTACTGGATATATTAGCTTATTTAAAAAGTTAATACAATTTACCTTTCCTGTTGTGTCCATTCTGTGCTTGGGTTGTGTCCCCATCAAGTGGTATCAGAGTTAGTTTTCCTAAGTGTGTAGACAGAGCATGGACTATGAGGTAGTTTGCACTAGGACTATGTGGTTGTGGGTTTGAGTTAAGAAGATGCCTCCATGAAGAGAGCATGGTGGAAGGGTTAGAGCTGTTAATCTTGAGGATGTTAGAGCCCTCCAAAGGTAGGTACAAGCATTGCAGGAGGAGGTCTGTAGAGGAACAAATGTTGCCGCAAGTGATGACAGTGAGGATGACAATGAAGAAGAAATTGGACCAGAAGGGGAAATTCTAAATCAAGCAGAGGAAAGGCTTTTTAGGGCCATTAGTAAGTTTGGAAAAAGACCTACAATAGATGTGGGTGTATTTTCAGGAAATCTGAAACTAGATGAGTTGATCGATTGGATCAATGAACTGGAAGAATACTTTGAGTATGAGGATATCAGGGACCTAGATAGGGTTAAGTTTCCAAAGGCCAAACTGAAAGGCCATGCCAAAATCTAGTGGCAAGAGGTTCAATTGGAAAGAAATAGAAGAGGAAAGGAGAAGATCACAAGGTGGGATCACATGGGGGACAAATTGAAGAAGCAGTTCATTCCTATGGACTACGAGCTTGATTTGTTTAAGAAGATGCATGGGTTAATACAAGCAGGAAGATCAGTCCAAGAACATACAGAGGAGTTTTACCGACTCTTGATTAGAGTAGGGCATGCAGAAGCAAATAAGGAGAAGGTTACTCATTATATCAGTGGGTTGCAACCTAGCATCCAGGAGGAATTAAGTCTGGTAAGAATGACCAGCGTTGAAGAGGCATACCAATTTGTTCTACGAGTCGAAGAGAAGCTAAATAAGAGGTTTGAAGGGAGACAAAAAGGGCATAGTCAAGGAGGAAGGGGTAGCAGTAGGTCATCTAGAGGCTGTAATGAAACCCAAAAGAAGAATGAAGATGTGGGTACTAGCAGGAACAAGAGGAATGAGGGTTTCAACCGCTCCTATGATCAAGACTTTGGAAATCAAAGAGGAAGAGGAAGAGGATGTGGACAAGGAAGAGGGGGCTTCCGTGGTACCTATTTCCATTGAAATGAAGAAGGTCATCGTGCCTTTGAATGCCCTCAATGACAAGGAAGGATAGATAGGAGAGCTAAGGGTCAAGCTAGGGTTGCTCATGTGGATGAGGATGCACAATCATCACATTCAGAGGATGCAGGAAGAGGATAAACTTTAGTAAATGAAAGCATCTTACTAAGTGGCAAGATTGAACTAGGACAAAGGAGGATTTTATTCTGTACCAGGTGCAAATGTGAGAAAAAATGTTGTGATGTGATCATTGATGGCAGAAGCACTGATTACTTGGTATCAGAGGATATGGTCTCTAAGCTGAAGCTCAAGAGGGAGAAACATCCCCAGCCCTATCAGATTGCTTGGGTGAAAGATGGTCATAAGGTCCTAGTAAGTGAACAATGTCACGTGAAATTCAAAATTGGGAGTTACCATGATGAACTTCTCTGTGATGTTATTCCAATGGATGTTTGCCATCTATTGTTGGGTAGACTGTGGCAGTTTGATAGGCATGCAGTACCTAATGGTCATGCAAACACATACTCTCTAACAAAGGATGGAGTTCACCACAAATTGAAGCCCATGAAAAAGGAAGGTGAAAAGGTATGTAGCAGTGCTAGGATTTGTCTTGTTGATGGAAGGAAGTTTTTAGATGGCATGAAACATCAACGTATGTGCTATGCTTTGATTCCTAGGAAAGATAAAGAAGGTAGTAGTGAAATACCACTTGAAGTTTCAGATTTACTAGGTGAGTTTGGAGATATTATCTTTGATAATGTTCTAGAAGGATTGCCACCAGTAAGGAAAATCAGTCATCAGATAGTTTTAATCCCAGGAGCTAGTTTTCCTAACAAGGCTGCTCATAGGATGAATCTTACTCAAATTGAGGAACTAAATAGACAGGTTCAGGAGCTATTGAGGAAGGGCTTGATTCGGGAGAGCTTGAGTCCATGTGTAGTACCTGCAGTACTAGCACCAAAGAAGGATGGAGAGTGGAGGATGTGTATAGACTCTTGAGTTATAAATAGGATAACCATCAAGTATTGGTTTCCTTTTCCAAGAATGGATGATCTTATGGACTACTTGAGTGGAGCTCAATACTTCACAAAAATAGATCTCAAGAGTGATTATCATTAGATATAGATACGAGAAGGAGATGAGTGGAAAATAGCCTTCAAGACCAAGGAGGGTCTTTATGAGTGGTTAGTCATGCCCTTTGGATTGACGAACACCCCAAGAACCTTCATGCGACTTATGAATGAGGTACTTAAGAAGTTCTTGGGAAAATGTGTTATTGTCTATTTGGATGATATTTTAATTTTCAGCAAGACTTTGGAGGAACATTTATTGCATATCCATAGTGTCCTTGAAAGGTTAAGGGAAGAGAAACTATTAATTAATCTGAAGAAGTGTATCTTTGCAAAAAGGGAATTAGTTTACCTGGGGTTTGTTATATCACTTGAAGGTCTCAAAATGGATCCAGAGAAGGTAAAAGCCATCCTAGAATGGCCTACTCTAAGGTCGGCTATTGAGGTAAGATCATTTCATGGTCTAGTTAGTTTTTATAGGAAGTTCATAAATAATTTTAGTGGCATATGTGCACCCCTAACTGACATAATAAGAGGGGATATAAAAGAGTTCAAATGGACTGCAGCAGCTATGAGAAGTTTTGAATTACTGAAGAAAAAGGTGACAGAACAGCCTGTGTTGGCACTTCCAAATTTTAGAAAGGTGTTCCAGGTTGATTGTGACGCTAGTGGCAGTGCTATTGGGGCTGTATTAAGCCAAGAAGGTAAGCCTATTGCATATTTTAGTGAAAAATTGAATGATGGAAAGAAGAAGTATTCTGTTTATGATCAAGAGTTCTATGCAATAGTTCAGGCCTTAAAGAAATGGAGGCATTATTTATTGCCAAAGTAATTTGTTTTGTATACTTATCACCAGGCATTACACTACCTAAATAGCCAAGGTAAATTGAATCAGAGGCATATGAAGTGGGTAGAGTTCTTGCAGAGCTATACATTTGTGTTGAAGCATAGAAGTGGAAAATCTAACAGGGTTGCAGATGCACTAAGCAGGAGACAGTTGTTTCTTACAGTAATGCAGGTTGAAGTAGTTGGGTTTGATGAACTCAAGAATCTATACCCTGAAGATCTTGATTTTGCTGAAGCGTGGAAAGCTTGTAAAGAGCCTGTTTCTGTAGATAGAACTAAGTGGTTAGGCTATTTGATTCAAGATGGTATGTTATTCAAGGGCAACCAATTATACATTCCAAGGAGTTCCATGAGGGAAAATTTGATTAAGGAGAAACACAGTGGAGGGATGGCAGGAAATTTTGGTTGAGATAAGACCATTGCCATTCTTAGATAGCATTATTTTTGACCTCAGATTTCATAGGATGTGAAAAAGTTTTTACAGAGTTGCCAGGTTTGTCAAGTTGCCAAGGGATTTAGCCACAATACTTGACTATATCAGCCATTGCCTATTCCATCAAAGCCATGGGAGGACATAAATATGGATTTTGTTCTTGGATTGCCAAGGACACAAAGGGGTAATGACTCAGTATTTGTGGTGGTTGATATGTTCTCCAAAATGGCACATTTCATTCCATGCCATAAAAATCATGATGCTATCCATATTGTAGACTTGTTTTTTAGAGAGGTGGTAAGATTACATGGTCTTCCAAGGAGTATAGTTTTTGACAGAGATACTAAATTTGTGGGGTATTTCTGGAGAACATTGTGGAAAAAGTTGAGAACAGACTTGAAATTTAGTTCCACACATCACCCACAGACTGACGGCCAAACAGAAGTGGTAAACGAAAGTCTGGGCAATTTATTGAGATGTTTAGTTGGGGATAAGCCCAAGGGGTGGATTTGATTCTACCACAAGAAGAGTTTTCTTAAAATAACTCTGTAAATAGGAGTATAGGTAAATCACCATTCCAAATTGTATATGGAAGTAGCCCAAGGACTGCACCGGAATTGAGGAAGATAGAACAAGGGGAGAGGACAAGTGCTGAAACTAAGGAATTTGCTGAACATATCAAGCATCTACATGAGGAGGTTCAAGCACACATTACCAAGATGAATCAAGAGTATAAAACTAGGGATGATCAAAGGAGAAGACATAAGGAATTCCAAGTAGGGGATCTAGTCATGGTACACTTAAGAAAAGAAAGATTTCCAGCCGATACTTAGAACAAGCTGAAAATGAAGAAATTTGGCCCTTGCAAAAATTCTAAAGAAACATGACTTAGGAAATGAATATGAGGTGGATCTGCTAGATGGTATTCACATTTCTCCTATTTTCAACATTGCAGACTTAACAGAGTATCATGATGATGATGCAGATGAGGAGCTGGTGTTAGAGCCATGTCCAATTGCTGCTTCTAAGAAAGCGGAGATAGAAGACATTCTATATCATCATGTGGGTAGGAGTACTAGAAATAGGCAGTATGAAGAGTATTTGGTCAAGTGGAAAGGACGGTCGATAGAGGACTCAACTTGGATTTCAGTAGTTGAGGTTTCCCATTTGGGATTTCCTCTACCATTCATAAAGTGATAGGGTCACTTTTCAATCTACCCTGGGTGTCTAATGCAGGAGCATCCAGAGGTATAAGGGCAATCCTATGTCACCCAAAAAAAAGTACTTAGACTTAGTTTCTATTTCATGTGCTTTCATTTTTGGATACCCATTTGGGTCAAATAAAGGTTCCAACTCTCACAGTTCCACTATTAGTGTTCTAGGATAGAGTATTTGAACACCTTAGGATACGTGTAAATGCCAAAAAAATAGGATTATGTAATTTAGCCATCATTTTGGTGAACTAGGAGGTGTAAATTGGCTAGATTAATGTAATTTTAATTTAGAGCATTCCAAAAAAAGAATCAGGTCAAAAGGCCCCACGGTTTGAAAGTTATCACAATTTTTCGAGTTTTGGAGACCGCCTAAGAATGCTTCAAAGTCAGGTTAGGGGCATTAAGTGACCTCAAAAAGGGCCAAAAAATGGGGGATAAGAGAAGGTTGTCCATAGGGCTATAGAGCACTTCGAGAGCTTTTTGAAAATGTAAACGGTTCGCCAATTGGAGCTACGGTTCAAAAGTTATGCCTCCCAAAAGTTTGATTACCATTTCTGGATTCTTCTAGATTTGCGTCAACTTCTAATGTAGCTTTTGGAGCCTTCTATTTGGTTGGTGGATGCCAACTAGCACTTTCTATAATGTATTCCTAGTCCTTAACCCTCTGGGGTCTATTTAAGGATATTTTTGGCATTGCAAAAGGCAGTTTGGAGTGGAATTTGAGAGGAGGTACTGAAAGGAGAAATTATCTCCAGATTTATGCTATTGTAAGCCCATAGGGCATGTTTTGAAGTCTATTTTCTCTGTACTGGATATATTAGCTTATTTACAAAGTTAATAAAATTTCCCTTTCCTGTTGTGTCCATTCTGTGCTTCGGTTGTGTACCCATCACATGTCCATCCTTATTATAGATGCCTCTATCTCATAATATAAAATTACCTCAAACAACAAGCTACACATTTTTAAATATATTGAAAATCAAAAGAACAATATGGAAAATGAAAAGAACATTCACCTATAATATTTTTGAAGGAAAAAAATATAATAAAAATATAATTTGGTGGAAAAAGCCATGAGCTATGTGGCTCCACATTTTGTCTATGCCACTGTCCAATAGTGGAAACTCTTCACGTTAAATATGAAGATCTTGAAATTAAAAAAGTTAACTATTAGAGATCAATATTTGTGTTTTAGTGATAACAAATATACAGTCTAATGTTAAGAAAAAAATAGTCTTAACTATATATGATTAAATAAAATAAACAAGAGAACTACCTGTAGTTGTATAATTCTAGTATTATTAATTATGTTAAACAAAATGTTCAATAAAAAAAGTATGAAGTAACATAAATGGATCATTTGCTTGATCCTATTATGACTTAATGTGAATGCATCAGATCATTACTTGGATGATATTATGCGTGAGATCTTTACTCAATCACCAAGAGATAATATAATAGATGATATAATATATAAGTACATATTTTTGCATACTTAGTTTGGTATGAATAAATTTGATTGAATGCAAGGATAATTTATTGTGTGAATTCAAGACATGAATTATTAATTTAATTTATCACAAGTACTATGCAAGTGTGTGTGTGTATGCATGTAAAGTAGTTCACATAGTGAACTAATTTAAATACATACATGCACATATGCATACAATCATCATAATTAGTTATCCTTGAATTTGACCAAAGCTATTATATATGAACAAGAGATAAATGTTTAGAAGGAAAAGAAAATAACATTTACATAGGTATCTCTTCTCCCCTTGAAGAAATCATAGAGCAAGGGTATGAAGATCACAAGGAAATGACAACAAAATCCTAGATCTCCATTGATCTCCACCAATGTTTAGAGCTATCCACCCTCATTCAAAGCTTTCCACCCTCTTTCATGTGCAGATCTCCACAATCAATCAAAACAAATGGGGAATGATTAATATCATGTTTTCTTTTCTTTTTTGTTTATAATCTATAATCCACAATCCATAAGATCTCTCTATATACATACATACACACATACATATACATACATACATACACACATACATACATAAATACATATATACATACATACACACACATATACATACATACATACATACATGAAAACTACAATGCACTTTCCAAGATTTTGAAATTATTCAACAAAATTAATGTTTTACAAGAAAATGCATCTGAAGTACCATTAGCTGAAAAGAAAGAGCATGGTGTTGAAATAGTACAAAACGTTCTTGACATGAGAGGTCCACAAGTGAGGATGTTGATCAATCTTGAAAACTTGAATGCTGAAATAGAAGCTATCAACAATCAAACACCTATGCAAGAGTTATAATATGATTTTAGATAGGGTAGAGGCAGATATTAAAAAGTTTGATAATCAAAATTTAAGGCACGAGAGTGAAGGAGAAGGAGTGACTTTAGAAAGAGACTGCACGATAGAAACAACAATTAGACAACATCAAGGATATTATGGAAGCCACTAGATAGAATCTAGGAAAGTATTGTGGTAGGTACTATGATATTGGAATCACTTGCAAGTGTCTTTGAGAATTTATAGTCCAAATATAAAATTCTTATAAGAGTGTTTTAAGTATTGGCACAGTCTCCCTATGATGACCCAAGTATCAAATGCTTATAAGAGTGTTTCAAGGTTGGGAGCCACTTCAACATCCTTTGCATAGTTTAGAGTTAATGTCATTGTGGAAGAGGCTTTTGCAAGGGAATGAGCCTTGTGATTATGGCATTTACATAGAAGAAAAACTTTCTTATTCAACTCTTTACACTCAACTCTTCACTGAAGCTAATTGCTTGCATATGTAATTTTATCACCTTGGAAAACTATATTTGATCCTAGTAGCTTAGAACAAGTGATTGTTCATTTTACTGTGTCTAATCTAATGATAGGTCTATAGGAATTTTTAATCAACCTAGCTAATCAACAACTAGATCCATTTAACTGGTTATGGATAGTTTCTTTCTAAAAATATCTACTATGATATGTTTTTGTAAAATTTTTTGTGAACTCTGCCCATTTTTCCTAGTCTACATTATTTTTGTGGAGGATCTTGAGGTAAGTAACTTAGCATGGGTTGGTTGAGTTTTATTTTATTATAATTTGGATTCTAGAATATGTATGTAGTTGGATCAATTTTTATGTTGTGTAGCTGACATGTAATAAGAACCTTAAAAAAGATCTCTAAATATACATGTTCAAAAGGAGATATAAAGAGATACCTATTTAGAAGGAAAATAAAACAAAATTTACATACCCTTGAAGAAAATCATAGAGCTAGGGCACAACAATAAATGAAATCATAGAGCAAGGGCATGATAATGAAACACATAGATCACAAGGGCATGGCAACCAAATCATAGAGAAAAATTGTAGAGCAAGGGCACGACAACAAAATGTAGAGATATATCATAAGAATGAAATGCACCAAGTGCATATGCATAATCACGAGGCTCATTCCCTTGTAGAAGCCATAACCTAGTTAAATACATGTATATATCAACCCAACTAATCAACAACTAGACCCATTTAACTAGTTATGCCTCGTTTCTTTCTAAAAATATCTACTCTGATATGTTTTTGTAAAATTTCTTATGAACTCAAGCCAATTTTTGTGGTCTGCATTATTTTGTACAGAATCTTGAGTTAAGTCACTTAGCACGGATTAAGTGAGTTTTATTGTTTTATTATTTGGATTCTAGAATATGTATACAACTCGATCATATATGTAATAAGTACCTTGAAAAATATCTCTCTGAATATATAAAGAGATACATATTTAAAAAGAAATATAAAGACATACATGTTTACAAGGAAAAGAAAAAATAAATTTACATTCGTACCTCTTCTCGCCCTTGAAGAAAATTGTAGAGCAAGGGCACATAGATCATAAGGGCATGACATGCCAATGAAATCATAGAGAAAGGGCATGACTTGCGAATGAAATTTTAGAGCAAGGGCATGACATGACAATGAAATTGTAGAGCAAGGGCACAATAACAAAATGTAGGGATCACAAGGGCAAAACAAGAAAATGTACCAATCACAAGGGCCATGAAAATGTTCATAGCTCTCCATCCTCATTTAGATATCTCTACCTCTTTTGTACACAACTATCCAAAATCAAAACAAATGGAAAATGATGTCATGTTTTGTTTTTTTTGTTTTTAATACTCATAAGGGCGTCATAATTATGATGCAAATGTCAGTATTGTGATGATGTCAGAGATAATTGTAAAAAAAAAATGACCACAAATTATACCACTATCACAAATTGCTATCACAATTTGACCCTAAATTTTGTAGTGAGAACATCCACATCCCTCAATCTTGAGCATACCAATAAGGTCTCATTTGGGTGCCCTTGCTGAGCTGCCTTGAGGTTGCATGCGACTCTTTTCTATTGGTTGCATTATATTAGTGAAACATGATGATAGTTAGTAGTATTTTGTTTTATTCAAATATTGATAAATGCACGTACTACTAACATTTTCTTGTTTACATGTGCTCTTGAAAGATTGGGTTTTCACATATACACTTCTTTTTGTCTTCTCTAATTTGTACCTGTATTCCACCATTCATTTCAAAGAATTTTTCTTTCTCTATATTCTGATTCATTATTGCTATTTAACTTGTACTAGCCTTATTAAAATCATAATTAGAGTCATAATCAAATTTTATTTTAGTTATGTGAAATCCTTCATCAATCCTAACATTTGCACTCTCAACAATATTCTTTAGTCTTCTATTATAGCATCTATATGCCTTGTCTTTCATGTTAATTTTACCAAGTGCTTTGGGAATTTAAGGGCCCTGACCTTCACAAGGTCTACCTTGAGGCCTTCTATTCCCAATCTTTGGGAGAGATTATCAAAAGAGGTAATATGCTATTTTTCCCTAAGGTAGGAGATCCTGATGACTTTTTCAATTGGATACCCATAACCTTGCTAAATGTCTCTTATAAGATCATTACCAAGGGTATTACTCTTAAATTTTTTCATATCATTGCCTCTATTGGTTCACTCTAAGAAGATTGGATTTATCAAGTCTAGATACATTATAGATAATATCATTGTGGTATAGGAGGGCATGGAGTGGGGCAAGAAATCAAAACAATCTTCTCTCTCTCTTTAGATAGATTTTTCTAAAGCCTGTGATCACATTGAGTGACCTTTCATTTTAGCCATGCTTCAAGCTTTCAACTTTGGTGCAAATTTCATCTACTCAGCTTAAATGATCTTTAGGATGCATCTTCTTGTATTAAAATCAATGGTCACTAGTCCCAATCTTTTTTCCTTTATAGGTCCATTCACCAAGGTTATTCGATAGCTCCTACTTTATAGGTTCTAGCAGCCAAAGGGTTTGGATACTTACATGAATGTCCCTTTCCAATTCACTTACTCATATTGTCAATGGGCATTTCTTAGATGACTCATTCCTCATGCTCATTGAAGATGAAGATAATATTGAAGTGACTCTTCAATGTCTAGATACCTTTTGTCTCACTTTTGGGTTGACTATTCAATGACACAAACTATTTTCTACCATCAACCCTTCCTCCCATCTCCTTCTTAGCTTTTGCAGCTTGGTGGAAATGGGTTTAGCATGGGGAATTTTTATTCTTTTTAAGAATTCCCTTTATCTTCAAAGAAAATATTGTATACTACTAGAATGTAGTCATTATAGTTCTCTTGGATTTACAATCAATAGATTTTCCCAGAACATAATTAGATTTCAAACCCTTATTATTGTTAAAGAGCTATGTGAAATGTAAGATAATTTCATAATCAAAAGTATTTGGAGATCCTAGGAGGTAGTCAAGCCTTAGATTTTGTGGGATAGTGATGGCTTCTAGGATGGGCTTTCCATGAATTATCAAAAGCTATAGCAGTCACCTCTTTTTAATGTCTAAGGCTTTCCTCTTTCTAAGGTTCAATGGGCCAATTCTCTTCATTTTAAAAAATAAGGCATTTAGATTCCCTAAGATTTATTTTCTAGATCTACTATGAGTCTTCATTCTTGGTAGGAAATGTAGGTCTAGTTTCATTTGTCTCATCCATATTGACACACTTTTGACTTACTGCTCTCTGCCTTGCCACTATAGCTAATTCACAAACTAGATATTTCTTTCCTTGAGCATTAGTGGAAGAACTAGAAAGGGTACCCTAGTACTCCCCTCTCCAAATATAAGACCAAGTTCAGTTTGTTTGTTCTCAAAACTATTGGTTGAATTCCTACAAGCCTTTTTTGCTCAATTTTGGGAATGTCAAAATAATCTCGATCAACAAAGAAGATTAAAACACTATTGTGCAACCTCCATACTTCAAGCTTTGCAAAACTAAGGTGATTGTACTTATGCTTAAACCTTTATATTTCTAGAGTCAAGTTGAGTGATAATAATGTAGACTTTTAACTGATACTCTTGAGTTGGCAAGTATCTTCTCAAGGATAAATCAAATTTGAGTGCTTTGAATGTATATAAGTAATGAAGTGTAATAAGGTATCTATGTAGATGGGTAAGATAAAGAATATCACCTTCCACAAAATTATACTTTTCTTTAAAAGAAACACAAAGCAATCCCTTTTAGTAGGGAGAATAGAATCAATTAGAATATTTACTAGAAATATCAAACTTCTTGGAGATGGGCATGCTACCATCCATTGCCAAATAGAGAACTTGAAGTCATACTACCCTAGTTAATTTTATTTAACTTTAATGGATGAAGACCAATAAAACAAAAGATACACATGTATTTGAGTTTTTCTTATCAAGGGTTTGCTCAGTTTCAATCTATCAACAACAATATGAATCCAAGAAGATAATTCATATACCCCAATATTTATGATCAATTCCTAGACTTTGCAAAAGAAACTGAATACTTTTATTAATTCTAGAAATGAGTACAATTAGGTTGTGATTGGTTATCATATTTATCCTATGTTGCATATATACATATTTATTAGTATATTTTGTATTCTTAATATCTTTTTGTGTATCCTATATCTATTCTAAGGTCTTGGTACCATTTCTTATAGAAAATGAAAGGGTGCAAAAAACTTTAGATCTTTACAAAAGAAATTAATTGGATAACTAATTGCAACCATTCAACAAAATTTACAATAACAAAACTTAGAAAATTTCCAAGAAAATTATAATTCTTGCATCATGTTGAGAATCTCATCAAAATTTTAGTTTCCCTAAAGATCCTATAACTCTACAAGAATGACACAAACTTTGGTTATATTTTCCTCGAGATGTAATTCACAAGTTTCAATGGAAAAGCTTGCATAATTGGTTTGTAGTTCCAAGCAGTAGTATACATGCTATTGAGAACATCCAATTGGTCTTCTACAGGTAGATTCAAATATGGTTCTATGATGGACTTTGGTTCATCCTCTACTTTTTAATATTGAATCAACAATTTGATGGCTACGTATCCCTAAAACTTACACACAAGAAAGACCAAAAATTGCACTGCAAGAATGTTGCTAGTGAATGATCTCACAATGTCCTTTTCACAACGGTCATGAACACATTAACTTTGACCATCCTTTCACATGTGCTAAAGTAAAATTATTGTCACATCTAATTGAGTGCAAATTTAAGGCCAATAAATTTACTTAGCTATTTCACATGCATTTCCTATCATGAGGCTAAAGAAACACTTTTGCATTTCCTTTTAACATTGATTTTCACAATTACGGCTTTGTAGAATTCTTCCTCCCATGAAGTTGCAAAATTGAGACAATACCACTCCAATACTTGAGAAATTACAAGATCAAGCTATCAAGAAATAATGAGTTAAAAAATTGTGAAATTAAATAGGAAAAATTATTTCTCATGTGAAATCACAAAACTAGAAAGTTGAAATTAGATTCTCAGTGATATCAGGAAATTGGGAAAGAAAGATTATGTTATCTCCAAAATTGTGAAATCGAGGCTCTCCTTTTATTGCTTGCTTGATATTCCAAAATTTTGGATCTTCACTACCTTGCAAATTCCTCTCATCCAAAATGGTAAAACATATCTATATTGAAAATCTTCCCAATTCAAGACTCTGAAATGAGGAATAACTCATGCTTGAAGAATTTTTTTTGGAGTACCATCAGTGGCTCTTTCTAGGGACACATATTTCATCAAAATATGATGAGAATCCAATTATCTCTAGAATGAAAACAAGAAAACAAATAAAATCAACCTTACTCTAATAATATAAAAATAACAAACATGCCATATTTAAAAGAGAAAGTGTTTTAGATATTGGCCATGAATAGAAAACTCCCATATGTGTCCATTAGTATCCTATAGGAAGAATGAGTGCTCTCCTACCTTTCCAAATATTAGAAAAGGTTCTAACCACAAAGCATCAAATTTTCCATGCTTTCCTTTATCTTGATCCTTAAAATTCCATTTCAACACCCAATCACCATTATTAAATGTTTTGTCCATTGATATTTTTTCATGAAGATATTAAACATTGTTCCACTTTTCCATATTATGCTTTAATGTTGTTCTCTAGTTCTCATCTAAATCTACCAATGCACTAATACTTTCATCCATCTATCTACTCAACTCTATCTTTCTTGATGAATCTATAAACTAAGAATAAATTATTTTTGAGAAACCTAACTTCTTTTCCATACACAAGTTTAAATGGTGAAAACCCAATGATCTTTTTTTTCTTCTAATCTAGTTTTCCTATACTACAAAATGAAACTTTGAATCGTAGGCCCTATTTTTATTACCCAAAATTCTCTTGATGATTTTAAGTATACTCTTATTACTAGACTCATCCTGACTATTCCCTTAAGGAAGATAAGGAGAAGAGTAGGAGACATAAATACCATATGTAGTGAATTTTTTTGAAAATTCCTTTGATCTAAAGAACATTCCATTATCAACAACAATCTTTCTAAGGACTCCAAATTTGGTCATGATATAGTTCATTAGAAAGTCTATAACAATGATGCTAGCGGAATGTCTAGTTGGTATATTGTTTCTACCCATTAAGTGAAGTAAATGTGGCAACCAGAATCTAGCTATACCCACTACTTGATTTATTACTAATCTCACCTATACAGTCAATTCTTCACATTTAGAATGATTCTTCTACTTGTAAGTTTTTAAGAGAAAAAGCTGCATTATATTTCAAGTTTACTAAATTTCTTTGGCATGCTTTGTACTTTTTAGTATAAGAATTACAATCATTGAAAAGATGAGGCCAATAATATCTTTTCTGGAAGATCTTATGAGCAATTTTCTTTTTAGAAAAATGTCCTCTACAAATCCCTTCATGGATTTCATTTAGAATTACTATTTCTTAAGTATTACCCAAGAAACTATGTAAAATACCATCTCTGTTTTTCCAGTAAAGATCACCTTGGAGAAGGATGTATTTTTTTGATTACAACTTTATAGTTATCTTCTAAATCTCATTCAAACCTTCATGGTAACTCATACACCTTAACTAATATACAATATTAGAAATTTTAGAAAGTAAATGCCACCAAGATAATTGGGGGGGACCTCAAACACGTGATTATTATAAACAACCATAAGAATATGCACATACACAATAACACCAAATATATTCACTAAGGGAAACCTTGAGTAGAGGGAAAATCTTGGTTAGCATGGTACTCATAAAATTATTTACTAATAGATACATTCCTTGGAAGAGGATGGACTTTGTTAAGAGCTAATGAAATAAATTCAATACAAATTAGTCCATGTTAGGAGACTTTGAATCCCTATGAGGAGATTCTGACCCTATTAGGAGTTGTAGAAGGTAGAAGGACCCACATTCCAAATAACTTCAAGGGAAAGACCACCAAGATCATTATCTAATTGGTCTCTGCATTATTCCTTTTAGAATAATAGAAAATACAATTGATCTAAAAAACTCTAACTCTTTCTTTGTCCTCTTACCGTATCTTTTTTTAATTAAACACATCTTTAGATCTTAGTACCAAATCTACAAATTCAAATCTCAATAAACCCTTTGATCTCTTACTCACATTATAATTTGCACCCACAAAACACTTGATTAATTTACATTTCTTAATTCCATTTTCATCATAAAGAAAACAAATTTCCTTTATACCAAGTCATCAAAATAATTCATTGATCAGCCTTGAGGCTTTCCTAATTAATTAAAATAGGACATCATTAAGATAATAGTTTACATTACATCTTTTTATAATTACATAACATTTTTGGCTCATTATATTTACAAATTTTCACATGTGCAAACTTAGTCTTCACAAACTTATTAACATCATCATGATGTTGTCTTCTATCTCTATCTAACTTTGCTTATCCATATTCAATTCCTATTAGGAGATATAATCCAAACATCATAAACTACCTCTCAAGAACTTTGTTTGTGAACTATCTTCTGTAAATTGCAAATAACTATCATCATTCTTTGACTTTCTATAAGTTCTCTTAGCCACATTGTTGGAAATGATTGAAAAGATCATGAATGAAGAATAATGGAACTGGTAAAGAATGTTTTCAACCATTGTTTTATCATTGATGTCAAACTTGCTACTTGCAGGAATGACAATTGTTTAAGTGATCCAAATACTATCAATTGGTTGATTGACAAGGAGGAGGCAATCAATCAGATGTAACTAGTGCACCTAGAGAAAGGTTGAAGTTATGATGTTGTAATGAAGTATAAGGATCAACTAAGCCATTGATGAAATAGTGTATTGATGACATACTCTAAGAGGATGGACACACTGAGACACATCAAAGATGTAAGGTTTAGCTAAGTCATTTGTAAAGCCTAACTAAGTTCATTAGAGAGAGCCAAGCAAGCTAGTTAGAGCTGAGCAGATTCTTAGTTGAAGCCAAGAAAGTTCAACTTCAGTGTGTGCTGAGCAATCCTTTGGGTGCCGAGTAACACAAGAATGTTCAGGTGCTGAGTAATTGTTCAGGTGCTGTGCAATTGTTCAAGTGCCGTGTGTATATGAGCAATGTTAGTATGCTAATAGAAACCAAATTTAAATAAAGCTTCTACAAACTAAACAAAATTTATAAACTTCAAGATAGACTAAGATGAACTCTCAATTGAGAATATGAGCCATTAATGGACTCTCTCAATGAGAAGCTCTCTTGCTGAGTGGCTTTGTCTAAATAGATAGGATGTATGCTCAAGCTTATGCTTCAAAAAGGGCTTCAAATGGAGTTGGAATTTGGGTGTGACTATATGGTTTTGATGTAAAATGGCTTCTTAAAATGGCATTATGACTTTACTTCATGGATTGTGTTATTTTGCAAAGGGGAAGGATCCAATTTATAGGCAAGAGGCTTGAGGGATTGAGGGCTAAGATGCAAGGATGGGAAAAAGCTCATGGAGGGCTCATATTGCATGAGAGGAGAGCACATGGATTGTGCTTCCTTACAGCCAATCAGGGAGGGACACATGTCACAGGGTGAGAGGATGGAGGAAAGGGGAAGGATGAGTCAACAAAGGAGGCTCAATGGGATAAAATCTTCATAAAGACCCTCATAATGGCTTGTAAGAGCAATAAAAGGGCTTGGAAGAGTCATTTATGGCCTAGTGGGCTTCATAATGTTTTATGGTTGGGATATTTTGAGGGAGATGAGAGCAATTTTGAGTTGGGCTTGATTAGGAGGGTTTTAAGCTTGCTTAGGATTGTGCAAATGATTAGAGGATGGATTAGGATGGTTTAGGATTAGTTTAGGGATAGGCAAGTGATTGGCATTTAATGAGGGTGGGTGAAGGAGGAGATATTTGTTAACTTTGGCTTGGGTTAGTAAGTCTTAACCCATGTTTAGAGAATGTGACAAGGTTAGGAGGGGATTAGGATTAGGTTTAAAGACATCTTCTAGAAGAGTCTAGACTTTGGATGAGGATAAAGACTTTCTAGAATAGTCTAGAACTTCCTAGGATGAGGATGAAGACTTTCTAGAAGAGCCTAGAACTTCTAAGGATGAGGATAAATTAGATTTTTAGGAAATAAATAAAGTTTTATTTATTTCAAGGGTTTGGGTTGAGGAGATATTTATTAAAACTTTTTTAATAAACATGAGGATTAATATTTAAATCTTAGTTAAATATTTTGAGTTGGGATTAGGGGTAGGAAATGATGGGATTAGCCTTTAATCAAAATTAAAGAAGGATTAGAAGATTTTGGAAGAGGTTAGTGGTCTTAAGGAAATTGGCCAAGTTTTAAGCAAAAAATAAATTTATTTATTTATTTTGGATTTTTTGGTTAATTTATTAATTAAATAATTAATAAATAAGGAAATAATGTTTAAATAAGATTTAAACATTTTTGGGAGGGATTCTTTAATTAAATATTTTTAATTAAGATAAAGGGATTTAATGGCATAAAAATAAATAAATTAATTAAATAAATCATTAATTAATAAATGATGATGTCATCAAATTTTTTTCAAAAAATAAAAATACTTTATTTTCTAAAGGTTTTTAGGTGTCTACACCGTGTAACTCAAGAAAAGACTTTAGGTGTTGAGCATAGTAAACCAATGATGCTGAGTTGCTGCATTATTTGTTAAGAGAAAAGATTCACCAGATCAGTAATGATAAGTTTGTTACATTGAATTTTGTGAATTAGTTGGATGATAAGGATGATGAGTAGATGTCACAAAATTTTATGCAAACCATGCAAACCAATTCAAGGCGAATGCTGATGGATTTATCATGAAGTTTCTAGAAGAAACAATTTTGAGGGAAAACAATATCATTTTCTCAAGATTAAATCAAATTGATGAGCAGAAAGATTTGAGCAAGAAATGAAGAAAATAACTTCTTTAAAAGGAGTTACAAGTTAGAGATCAAGTGTGCATGTGAGAGGGAGTTGGTCATAAGAGTGGTCATGTGAAGAAGCCAAGAGAAGGCTAGTGTGAAGTGTCAAGAAGAGGACATAGTAAGGAGTAAGCACCGAGCATCAAGACTCTGAGTTGATCAAGTGACCATAGAGTGCATTCGCATAATGAGTGGAAGGACTCAATGAGACAAATCTTGAACAGTGGACAAGTTGTCAGCACTATAAGGAAGAAAAGCCAAGCAAAGAAAAGAACTAAAGAAGTGATCTGAAATCTGCAAGGTTAGAGTTGCAAACTTTATCAGGTCAAAAAATTTCTAATACTTTCTTACCATTGTATTAGACATTGAAATCTTACATTGCTAGGTTAGCTTAACAGCTAGGTGGATAAGCCTAAGGAAAAGGATAGAAGATCTCTAGGAGAAGGATAAGAGATCCTCAGGAGAAGGATAAGAGATCCTTAGGAGAAGGATAGGAGATCCTTAGAGAGGGATAAAATATTTTTTTGAGAAGGTGACTGTAAATCCCATGGACTTGGGTGGGCCTAACAGCTCTATGTAAATCCTTTAATAAGGTGGCATTCTAAGTTGAATGTTCTTAAGTCCTCTAATAGGGCACACTCCTAACAAGGTGTAGAAATCCTTTAATAGGGTCACATTTTACAATTTGTAAAGCCTTTAACAAGGCAAACCATCAGAAGTGGTTGAAATCAATTACGCAGTTATTTTGTGGGTGTCATCCCCACCCCAATTTTACCTTCTTATTCCTAAAGGGTTTCTAGGTCACCAAAATCCCTTGTGTTATGTGGTGATGCATGTTTACTTTTCATGATTGTTTAATGTTTAATCGCATGCATGATAATTTCAATTATATGCCATTAAGGATTTGAAAAGAAAGTAAAAGGGCTAGTACTTCTAATTCACCCCTATTTTATTAAAAATTTGAATTGGAAATCATTGGACCTTGAATAATTGATTCACCCCCCTCTTAGTTATTCTACAAAATTCTAACACACATCACTAGGATACTCTATATAACATATCCCCAACTATGCTTGATCTCATCTTCAATCCTCGATTTGTACGATCTTAATCTCTATTTTCTACTCTTCCAGTCTTTATAGTATGTTAACATCAATGATAAACATAGTCATGAATGCAACATAAAGTCATGCTATGAGTCTCTCCAATGCTCCAACAATGCTAGGGTACTCCCCATTTGGAATATCACTAGAAATCATGCTAACAATATCCCCCTTTGGCATTAGTGACAACATAGATGACCAAACATACTTTTTTTGTTTCTCCCATCTTTTCAAATCCTCTTCATCAATCAAATCATAATCTTTCAAGAAAAGATCCTCATCAGTATCACTTCTTCCCTATTTACATCAATACTTTGTTCATGTAAAACTCTCCCCTATTCTTCATATACTTCTTTCCTCCATACTTAGGAGATGTTTTTCATGCATTTTCTCCCCCATTGACAATAACGACAAAGGCATCATTATGTTAGTGATGCAGGAGCATCCAAAGGTATAAGGGCAATCTTGTGTCACCCAAAAAAAAAATGTACCCAGACTTAGTTTCTATTTCATGTGTTTTCATTTTCGGCTACCCATTTGGGTCAAATAAAGGTTCCAACTCTAACAATTCCACTATAAGTGTTCTAGGATAGAGTATTTGAACACCTTGGGATACGTGTAAATGTCAAAAAAATAGGAGTATGTAATTGAGCCATCATTTTGGTGAACTAGAAGGTGTAAATTGGCTAGATGAATGTAATTTTAATTTAGAGCATTCCAGAAAAAGAACCAGGTCAAAAGGCCCCATGGTTTGAAAGTTATTGCAGTTTTTCAATTTTTAGAGACCTCCTAAGAATGCTTCAAAGTCAGGTTAGGGCCATTAAATGACCTCAAATAGGGCCAAAAAATGGGGGACGAGAAAATATAGTCCATAGGGCTATAGAACACTTCAAGAGCTTTTCGAAAATGTAAACAGTTTGTCAATAAGAGCTACGGTTCAAAAGTTACACCTCTCGAAAGTTCGGTTATCATTTCTAGATTCTTCTAGTTTTGTGCTAACTTCTAATGTGGCTTCTGGAGCCTTCTATTTGGTTGAAGGATACCTACTATCACTTTCTAGAATGTATTCCTAATCCTTAACCCTCTGGGGTCTATTTAAGGACATTTCTAGCATTGTAAAAGGCAGTTCAGAGTGGAGTTTGAGAGGAGGTACTGAAAGGAGAAATTATCTCCAGAATTATGCTATTGTAAGCCCTTAGGGCATATTTTGGAGTCTATTTCTTTGCACTAAGTGTACTAGCATATTTTTATAGTTAATAAAAATTTCCCTTTCTTGTTGTGTGCATTCTGTACTTGGGTTGTGTCCCCATCAAGTGGTATTAGAGCTAGTTTTCTTGAGTGTGTAGACAGAGCACCGACTATGAGGCAGTTTGCACTAGGATTGTGTGGTTGTGGGTTTGAATTAAGAAGATGCCTCCATGAAGTGAGCATGGTGGAAGGGCCAAAGCTATTAATCCTAAGGAGGTTAGAGCCCTCCAAAGGTAGGTACAAGCATTGCAGGAGGAGCTCCGTAGAGGAATAAATGTTACTGTAGGTGATGAAAGTGAGGATGAAAATGATTAAGAAGAAATTGGCCTAGAAGGGGAATTTGATGGGGAAGTTCTGAATTAGGTAGAGAAAGTATTATTAGGGCCATTACTAAGTTTGAAAAAATACCTACAATTGATGTGGGTGTATTTTCAGGAAATCTAAAACTAGATGAGTTGATCGACTAGATCAATGAACTAGAAGAGTACTTTGAGTACGAGGATATTAGGGATCTAGATAGGGTTAAGTTTGCAAAGGCCAAACTAAAGGGCCATGCAAAGATCTGGTGGCAAGAGGTTCAATTGGAAAGAAATAAAAGAGGAAAGGAGAAGATCACAAGGTGGGATCATATGGTGGACAAATTGAAGAAGCAATTCATTCCTATTGATTATGAGCTTGATTTGTTTAAGAAGATGCATGGGTTAAAGCAATTAGGAAAATCAGTCCAAGAATATATGGAGGAGTTTTACCGACTCTTGATTAGAGCAGGGCATGTAGAAGCAAATAAGGAGAAGGTTTCTCATTATATCAGTGGGTTGCGACCTAGCATCCAGGAGGAATTAAGTTTGGTAAGAATGACTAGCATTGAAGAGGCATACCAGTTTGCCCTACGAGTTGAAGAGAAGCTAAATAAAAGGTTTGAAGGGAGACAAAGAGGGCATGGTCAAGGAGGAAGGGGTAGTGGTAGGTCATCTAGAGGCCAAAATGAAACCCAAAAGAAAAATGAAGATATGGGTACTAGCAAGAACCAGAGGAACGAGGGTTTCAACCGCTCTCATGATAAAGACTTTGGAAATCAGAGAGGAAGAGGTAGAGGACATGGAAAAGGAAGAGGAGGCTTTCATGGTACCTATTTCCATTACAATGAAGAAAGTCATCGTGCCTTTGAATGCCCTCAACGACAAGGAAGGAAAGATAGGAGAGCTGAGGGTCAAGCTAGGGTTGCTCATGTGGATGAGGATGCACAGTCATCACATTCAGAGGATGCAAAAAGAGGAGAGACTTTAGTGAATGAAAGGGTCCTACTAAGTGGTGAGATTGAACCAGGACAAAGGGGGAGTTTATTCCATACCAGGTGCAAGTGTGAGGATAAATGTTGTGATGTGATCATTAATGGTGGTAGCACTGATAACTTGGTATCAAAGGAGATGGTCTCTAAGCAAAATCTCAAGAGGGAGAAACACCCCCAACCCTATCAGATTGCTTGGGTGAAAAATGACCATAAGGTCCTGGTAAGTGAACAATGCTTAGTGAAATTCAAAATTGGGAGTTACCATGATGAAGTTCTCTATGATGTTACTCCAATGGATGTTTGCCATCTATTTTTGGGAAGACCGTGGTAGTTTGATAGGCATACAGTACATGATGGTCATGCAAACACATATTCTCTAAGAAAGGATGGAGTTTACCATAAATTGAAACCCATGAAAAAGGAAGGTGAAAAAGTATGTATTAGTGCTAGGATTTGTCTTGTTGATGGAAGAAATTTTTTAGATGGCATGAAACATCAGCATATGTGCTATGCTTTGATTCCTAGGAAAGATAAAGAAGGTAGTAGTGAAATACCACTTGAAGTTTCAGATTTACTAGGCGAGTTTGGAGATATCATCTCTGGTAATGTTCCAGAAGGATTGCCACCAGTAAGGCAAATCAGTCATCAGATAGATTTAATTCCAAGAGCTAGTTTTACTAACAAGGCTTCTCATAGGATGACTCCTACTGAAACTAAGGAGATAAATAGACATGTTTAGGAGCTATTGAGGAAGGGCTTGATTCTGGAGAGCCTGAGTCCATGTGCAGTACCTACAATACTGGCACCAAAGAAGGATGGAGATTTGGGAATATGTATAGATTCTCGAGCTATAAATAGGATAACCATCAAGTATTGGTTTCCTTTGCCAAGAATGGATGATCTTATGGACTGCTTGAGTGGAGCTTAGTACTTCACAAAGATAGATCTCAAGAGTGGCTATCATCAAATACGGATATGAGAAGGAGATGAGTGGAAAACTACCTTCAAGACCAAGGAGGGTCTTTATGAGTGGTTAGTTATGCCCTTTGGATTGAAGAACGCCCCAAGCACCTTCATGCAGCTTATGAATGAGGTACTTAAAAAGTTCTTGAGAAAATTTGTTATTGTCTATTTGGATGATATTTTAATTTTTAGTAAGACTTTGGAAGAACATTTATTGCATATTCATTGTGTCCTTGAAAGGTTAAGGGAAGAGAAACTGTTAATTAATCTGAAGAAGTGTATCTTTGCAAAAAGGGAGTTAGTCTACTTGGGGTTTGTTATATCACCTGAAGGTTTCAAAATGGATCTAGAGAAGGTAAAAGCCATCTTGGAATGGCCTACTCCAAGGTCTGCTATCGAGGTTAGATCATTTCATGGTCTAGTTAGTTTTTATAGAAAGTTCATTAAGAATTTCAGTGGCATATGTGCACCCCTAACTGACACAATAAGAGGGGATAGAAAAGAGTTCAAATGGACTGTGGTAGCTATGAGAAGTTTTGAATTGCTGAAGAAGAAGGTGACATAACAACTTGTGTTGGCACTTCTAGATTTTAGAAAGGTGTTCCAGGTGGATTGTGATGCTAGTGGCAGTGCTATTGGAGCTGTATTGAGCCAAGAAGGTAAGCCTATTACATATTTTAGTGAAAAATTGAATTATGCGAAAAAGAAGTATTCTGTTTATGATCAAGAGTTCTATGCAATAGTTTAGGCCTTAAAGAAATTGAGGCATTATTTATTGTCAAAGGAATTTGTTTTGTATACTGATCATTAGGCATTATCGTACCTAAATAGCCAAGGCAAATTGAATCAAAGGCATATGAAGTGGGTAGAGTTCTTGCAGAGCTATACATTTGTATTGAAGCATAGAAGTTGAAAATCTAACAGGGTTGCAGATGCACTAAGTAGGAGATAGTTGTTGCTTACAGTAATGCAGGTTGAAGTAGTTGGGTTTGATGAACTCAAGAATCTGTACCCTAAGGATCCTAATTTTGCTGAAGCATGGAAAGCTTGTAAAGATCCTGTTGCTATAGATAGAACTAAGTGGTTAGACTATCTAATTCAGGATGGTATGTTATTCAATGACAATCAATTATGCATTCCAAGGAGTTCCATGAGGTAAAATCTGATTAAGAAGAAACACAATGGAGAGATGGCAGGACATTTTGGTCAAGATAAGACCATTTCCATTCTCAAAGAACATTATTTTTGGACTCAAATGTCACAAGATGTGAAGAAGTTTGTACAGAGTTGTCAAATTTGTCAAGTTGCTAAGGGATTTAGTCACAATACTGGACTATATCAGCCATTTCCTGTTCCATCAAAGCCATGGGAGGACATAATTATCGATTTTTTTCTTGGATTACCAAGGACACAAAGGGGTAATGAATTAGTATTTGTGGTGGTTGATAGGTTCTCTAAAATGGCACATTTCATTCCATGCCACAAAACTCATGATGCTGTCCATATTGTAGACTTGTTTTCCAGAGAGGTGGTGAGACTACATGGTCTCCCAAGGAGTACAGTTTTTGACAGAGATACTAAATTTGTGGAGTATTTCTAGAGAACATTGTGGAAGAAGTTGAGAACAGACTTGAAATTTAGTTCCACACATCACCCGCAGACTGACGACCAAATAGAAGTCTGGGCAATTTGCTGAGATGTTTAGTTTGGGATAAGCCCAAGGGGTGGGGTTTGATTCTACCACAAGCAGCATTTGTTTACAATAACTCAGTAAATAGGAGTACTGAAAAATCACCATTCCAAATTGTATATGGAAGTAGCCCAAGGACTGCACCAGAATTGAGGAAGATAGAGCAAGGGGAGAGGACAAGTGCTGAAGCTGAAGAATTTGCTAAACATATCAAGCATCTACATGAGGAGGTCTAGGCACACATTACCAAGATGAACCAACAATATAAAGCTAAGGATGATGAAAGGATAAGACATAAGGAGTTCCAAGTCGAGGATCTAGTCATGTTACACGTAAGAAAAGAAAGATTTCCAGCCGGTACTTACAACAAGCTAAAAATGAAAAAAATTGCCCCTACAAAATTTTGAAGAAACATGACTCAGGAAATGCATATGAGGTGGAGTTGCCAGATGGTATTCACATTTCTCCTATTTTCAACATTACCGACTTAACAGAGTATCATGATGATGGTGCAGATGAGGAGCTGATGTTAGAGCCATGTCCAATTCCTACTTCTAAGAAGGAGGAGATAGAAGAGATTCTAGATCATCATGTGGGTAGGAGTACCAGACATAGGCAGTATGAAGAGTATTTGGTCAAGTGGAAAGGATGACCGATCGAGGACTCAACTTGGATATCAGCAGTTGAGGCTTCCCATTTGGGATTTTCTCTACCATTCATAAATTGACAGGGTCACTTTTCGATCTACCCTAGGTGTTTGATGCAGGAACATCCAGAGGTATAAGGGCAATCCTATGTCACCCAAAAAAAAAAATGTACCTAGACTTAGTTTCTATTTCATGTGTTTTCATTTCTGGATACCCATTTGGGTCAAATAAAGGTTCCAACTCTCACAGTTCCACTATCAATGTTCTAGGATAGAGTATTTGAACACCTTGGGATACGTGTAAATGCCAAAAAAATAGGAGCATGTAATTGAGCCATCATTTTGGTGAACTAGAAGGTGTAAATTGGCCAAATGAATGTAATTGTAATTTAGAGTATTCCAAAAAAAGAACTAGGTCAAAAGGCCCCACGGTTTGAAAGTTATTGCAGTTTTTCAATTTCTAGAGACCTCCTAAGAATGCTTCAAAGTTAGTTTAGGTTCATTAAATGACCTCAAATAAGGCCAAAAAATGGGGGACAAGCAAAGCTGGTCCATAGGGCTATAGAGCACTTTGAGAGCTTTCCAAAAATGTAAACGGTTTGTCAATCAGAGCTATAGTTCAAAAGTTATGCCTCCCAAAAGTTTGGTTACCATTTCTAGATTCTTCTAGTTTTGCGCCAACTTCTAACATGGCTTTTGGAGCTTCTTATTTGGTCAGAGGATACCTACTAGCACTTTCTAGAATGTATTCCTAATCCTTAACCCTTCAAGGTCTATTTAAGGACATTTCTGGCATTGTAAAAGGCAGTTCGGAGTGGAGTTTGAGAGGAGGTACTGAAAGGAGAAATTATCTCTAGAATTATGCTATTGTAAGCCCTTAGGGCATATTTTGGAGTTTTTTTCTCTGCACTAAGTGTACTAGCATATTTTTATAGTTAATAAAATTTTCCCTTTCTTGTTGTGTCCATTTTGTACTTGGGTTGTGTCCCCATCAGTTAGTCTTCTATTCAATATGTTAAAATAGCTCAAGTGTCCAGAGACACTTTTGAATACCATCTACCAGGAGTCCTCCATTACTCAACTCAAACACACATACTCCCCCATATAGGAAGCATCAATAATTTAGTCTAGATAAATAATAGTGCTATGTACCACTAGACTGATGTAATCTCTACATCATCTACTCTTAAGTAGGTAGGGGTATAACCCTAAGAGTACCTCTCAAATACTCAAATTTATACTTAGGCAAAGGCTTCATAAATATATCTACAATTTTTTCCTTTGTATTCACATCATCAAGTTTGATCTCTTTCTCTACAACTTTCTCTCTCAAAATAGGATACTTGATGGATATGTGCTTTGTCTTAGAATGTAATACATAACCCTTAGACATACTCACTATACTTGTCTTATCACATTTTATAATGATAGGTTTTGAAAACTCTATCCAAATATCCTTTAGCATCTATTTCATCCACATGATCTGATTACAATTGTTTATTGCTACTACATGCTCTACTTTTTTTGTACTTTTTAAAATACAACCTTGTTTCTTGCTTATCCAAGAAACCAATCTTTATACAAGGTAAAATGCTCCATCACTTGTAGTCTTTTTGTCATCCATACTAGTGCAATCTGCATGAGTAAATGCACATAGAGTAAAGTCATTTGATCTGTCATACCATAAACCAAAATTAGGTGTACCCTTCAAATATTTGAATATTATTTTTACTATTACATAATGTGATTCCTTAAGATCATCTTGAAATCATGCTACTATGCCGATTGCATTTTCTATATCTGGTATTGTGTGTGTTAGATATTGCAAACATCCAGTCAAGGATTTTACTTATTTTTCTCAATAGTAGGTGTCTCATCTTTTCTAGATAGATTGTTACTAGTTATCATATGTGTAAAAATGGGCTTACAACTTTCTAAAACAAGTCTCTTTAATAAGTCTTTCAAATACTTAGTTTGAGAAATGAAAGTACTTTCTCTATTCTGCACAATATGTAATCCCAACAAATATTACATCTCACCAATCATGCTCATCTCAAATTCCTTCTTTATTTCATCAACAAATTTCTCACTTGCATAATCATCACCTCCAGAGATTATATCACCCAAAAATATTAGAATAATCAATAGACCATTCTCAATTTCTTTCAAATACAGATTACTATCTGCAATACCTTTAACAAATCCCAATTTTTCTAAATATGGTCCAACTTTGGACACCAAGTTCTAGGTGATTTCTTTAATCTATATAATGCTTTCCTCAACTTACATACTATATCTCCTTCTTCTATCAAAGGAAAATTTTCAAGCTTCTCAATGTATACTTCTTCTTCAAGTTCTCTGTTAAAAAATGGTGACTTTACATCCATCTGATACACTTTGAATTACTTGTTTGCTGCATAAGTGAAGTACATTCTCGCTACTTCAATTTTGGCAATAGGTGAAAATGTTTCTTAATAATGTATACCTTCTATCTATGAATATCCTTCACATACCAGCCTAACTTTGTTTCTCACAAATTCACCTTTTTCATTCATCTTGTTTTTGAAAACCTATTTAGTTCCTATAACATTTTTTGTCCTTAGATATGGGAATCAATTCACAATATGATATAGTTCTTCCTATATTGCTTGAATCCAATAATCACCCTTGTATACTTCATCAATACTTTTAGGTTCTACTTGAGAAATCAAACATAAATTTTTAATATGTACTTTATTTCTTATCATAATTTCTCTATCTTTTCTTCCAATAATTTGATCATCAGGGTGATTCTTTGTCAGATTCTTATTTGGTGTCATTGTCTAAACTCTTACTTCTATTGTAGGTTCATATCTTGGTTCCTCTCTCTATTCTATAATTAGGATATCTTTCTATAAATCATTGCTAGTTTCATAAAACAATTCAAAATTCTCCTGGCTAGCCTTTAGATTAATCTCTTCATCAGAATTATAATCATCAACAATAGTTACTAAAGCTGTCTCTTCCATTACTTCCTCTTTCTCAACCAATCCAAGTTCATCATCTTCATCATCACTATCATTCAAGAATTATTCTAATCTTTATAAAATATAAAGTCCTTAGGCACTCTTTACTTTTAAGGATTTATAGTCTTCTTTACTGTCTTAGGACATTTGGATGAAAAATGACCAAATTCTTTACATGTCCAATAGACAAAAGTTTTCATACCTTTATCTCACTTCTTATCTTCCTCTTTCCAACAATCATAGTTAAATCCATCAAACTTTAGACTATCCTTTTTGAAATGGCTCACCATAGATCTCCTTAAGTTGTTAAGATTTTCCTTCAAGGATTTGATGCTTTGATACCAATTGTTAGAAAGTAAATTCCACCAATATAACTAAGAGGGGGGGCGGGGGGGGCATGAATTAGTTATCAGATCAATACAAATTTTAAAAATCTTATTAAACCTCAAACATTTGATTAATATAAATAACCATAAGAAGACATACATATATAATAAAACTTGATATGTTAACTAGAGAAACCCTTGATCAAAGGGAAAACTCTGGTGGGGATGGTACCCACAAAATGATGTACTAATGTATAAGTTTCTTGTAGGAAGATGAAATTTGTTAGGAGCCAATGGAATATATGTTATTCTCAGATTGGTTTTAACATATGAGTGACAATGCACTTAAGTCATTTTCTTAGTTCATGCTGAACAAGTAATGTATGACAAGCATAAGATGTCAGATAGTGTATGCTGAATAAGAAGTAAGTGCCAAGTCATTCAGATGTCAAGTGATCAATGGATGTAGAGTCATTTAGAGGTCAAGTTACAACATTGAAGATACAATAGATGCCAAGCATCAAACACTTCAAGTGTCAAGTAAATAATTTTGGACATAGTTGTTTGTAATGGCACAAACTTCCATGTAAACTATTTTTGAGTAGACTTAAGCATTTGGCTAGAATTCTAGATGGTAAGGACAAATCTATATTGAGGATCCCTATGTAGTACATGCAACCAATCAGTCAAAGGGATATTTTAAGTGGAAAAATGGGTGAATCACAATTGTTGATTCATACCTAACCCTAAGTCACCCAAGTCTTCATAAGGAGGAAAAACCCTAAAAGAAAAGAGTGTGTAAGGAGCAGCCAGATAAGTTTGCATGTGAAAATAGAGAATTCATGGTGGATAAGGAGCTGTGAATTGAGATACATTGCATAATTATTTAAAGGAGAATAGAGGAAAAAAGTGATACATCTAACTAAGGAGGATCAAGTACACATTAAGAAAGAGGTAATATATTATCTAGCAGCAAAGTGCTAACCACAAGATCATTGTTGAGACATTCTAGTAGATGAATTAGTTAAATCTCTTAACAGAGTAGTCCTAATAGGCTATTGTGAGTCCTTTAATAGGGTGCTTACTTCATTGTAAGTTTGAAGTTATTTATTCATGCATGCTTCTAATAGGGTGTCAAAATCCTTTAACAGAGTAAAACCTAAGAATCTTTTAGCCTTTAACAAGGTAGACCTTTCATAAGGTAGATCATAGTGTATGATCAAACATTGTAACCTTCATTGGATACAATTTATTATTATAGTAGTGAAGAATTGTGGGTGTCATCCCCAACCCAATTTTACCTTCTCCTAGAGGGTTTCTAGGTAACAAAATATCTTGTGTCATATATGTGTTGAATGTTATTTTCTTTCATGCTGTGGATGAATATGTCTAGCTAGTTATTTAAGTTTACATGCAAATTGTGAGATGGATGTGTGGTGAATGATTTTATGTTTAAAGTTTTGAAGAATGATGCAACCCCCCTCTTAGAGTTTACTTTCCCTATTGTATTTCCAATAATTGGTATTAGAGCACAATTCTCTAGAAAGGAAAGCTTTGCAACTTTGAAGAAATATCTTGAAGATGGAAGTCTACAAGTTGGGAAAGACTATTGAGAATCAAAGGATTGAAATCCAACTTACCCTACATTAGCTGAATGAAGAAAGAGATGAGTTGAAGCACTCATTGAAAAGAAGGAAAGATATAGCTATTGAAGAGAATGACACACATTACTAAGAGATTGACACTACTAAATTGTTTGTAGATGGAAATTCAAGTGAATTTGATGCAACAATTGCAGATCTGATGGAAAAAAATGGTGTCCTAATTAAAGAGGTCAAAAATATTAAGATAGAACAAGAGATCCAATCAATATTGCTATCTAAAGTGATCGAGTAGAAAAGGAATGCTAAAGAAGAAAAAGTCATGATTGAAGATGAAAAAGGTATACTAACCAACAGACTGTAAGAGAAGACATCAGAGGTGAATATGATTACTCACATGCAATTGGAAACTATGAATCAAATGACGATTGCCAATCATGAATTGAATGGAAAGGACATTGAGATCACAACACTAAAGTTGTAGAATGAACAACTGAGAAATGATTTGAGAAGAGAAAAAGAATTTGTTGAAAGTTTCAATAGACCTAGTGAATCCATCAAGTATTTTGAGAAATTGATGAGGTCTCCTAGATCTAACAATGATACCACTAGATTAGGCTACACTAGCACTGAAGAAAGAGAATCAACTAAAAGTGGTGAACAAAGAAGAAACAAAGTTAAGAATTACAAGCCTACTTGTCATAATTGTGGAAAGATAGGTCATATAACAAATATTTATAAGAGCAACAATGCAAATTAGAACCCTGAGAAGAAATTCATGGGTAATTTTCATAAGTGCAATAATCAAGGACATCAAGCACATGAATGTAATACCAAGACATTAAGCACACAAATATTTGAAGGTCATTGCTATAACCGTAAGAAGTATGGACATAGAGCATATGAGTGTAGATCAAAGCCTAACTAGTCATCAAACAAGCAAGCCAAGGTAAACCATACTAACATATCCTACAATTTGGATTAAAATATAATTTATAGTTGTCACTATTGTCAAGAGTATGGACATGTTGTTGAGAATTGCATTAGAACACATTTCAAAAGTGACTATAGTAGATGGTTGAGTCAAACTACATGTTCTAGCTATTTGAAGACTGGTCACATAAGAAGAAATTGTCCAACAAGGTCAAAAGAACCTAGTAGTGAATTCAATAAAGGAAAAAGAAAGGTTGATGCTGAAGAAGTCAAAGTGTAGATGAACAAGACATGGAAGAAAAATGAAGATTTTAGTACATCAACTTCAGATGGGATCACTTCATCCAATAGATCAGGTGATCACATGACCCCCAACTAGGCAATCAAGAGGTATGTATGAGACTAATATTTCAGAGTTAAATTACACATTAGGTCAAAGGATAGAGTAAGATACAAAGTATTAGTTAGCACTAAGAAAATATCTATAAGTTTTCATGTTACTAACAAGCATGAAAAGTTTCACTATTGCTATCAAGTGAAAGTTTAGTTGTTGTTGAGCTTTCAAAGATGATAGTGTTGGCCAAGCTCACTGCGGTTTCTAAGAGTGGTTGAAATTACATGGAAGTCGAGTGAGTCAAAATTTCTATTGGAGCCAAGCTTACAACTGTGTAAGCATCGAGCATTTATTGCAAAGTTTCAAGGGCTATATGGTCAATTTTTGACTCATTTTTAATTATTTGAGATTTGAGAGAGCACAAAGAGCATAAGGAAAATTGGAGAAATCAATTCAAGCATTTTCATACAAAATTCAATTGCTACTCAACACCAAACATCATATTTTTCAAGGTATTTATCGTGTGTCAAGCTACAATGTTTGAATTTATGCAAACCCTAGTTAGTTGTTGTGGCATCTAGCTCTTTTGATACTATGGTTAAGGAAGGAAAGGAAGTTTTAAATGTTCAATTGATTATTAATGAGATCAAAAAATCGCATTTTTGGGCAATTCCTGACATTGCATATAAAGGAGACTCATCTGGTGTGGTATCTATGATACCACCACAAGTTTGAATGATAAGGGATGTAAGGTGTTGCTACAATTGTAAGGTAGGAAGCATTGGAGACATGGAAATAAGAAAATTATATGGAAAATTGTGTAAAATGGAGTATTGGAAGAGGAAAACAAGGTTGTAGAGAGAAAAGGGTTAAACCGTCCATAGATTTTCCAAATGTATTCAAGATAGAGTGGAATAAGATTGTGCTTAGTAGAATACATGAAAAACTTGTATAGTTGGAGGATGAACCTATCAAAATACAAAGAAGATTATAAATAGAGTGACAGGGTATCCAACCCTAGGCTGAACAAAGACTATGAGGAGTGATGCAAAAGAGGCAATTGAGAAGGATACAGGGGCACAAATGGAAAAATAGAGGGATGACCATAGACATAATTACCGATCCCCTAATTGCATTTGCAGTGAGAGTTATTGCACAAAAATTCTTTTAATCTAGAAAGTTGAATAGATTTGGGTTAAAAGATAGTAAAGAAAGACCATTCTTATGACCTTTCTAAGTTTCAACTTCAATAGTTATTAGAAAAATTGGGAGCCATAAAAAAGACAAAAAGTGCATAATGTAGCTTTGGTTCAATACTTGTTTGCATATTTTTCTATGTGCAGAACACTTTTTAGTCATTTGGGAAGCTAGCTTGGAAGACTAATAGGTCTATTGTAGTGCTGATTGGTGAATTCATAGAGCAACTTGGAGATAATTTTGAGACTGTGATGACTAGTTATTTTGAAGACTTTAAGAAGTCAATGAAATGAAGATTGAGAATTCCAGTATCACTAGTAGAGAAGCATTTCAATGATGTTTGTTTTCTAGTTGATGTTGATTTCACTTATGTCCAAGCTACTATTCCAAGGGTGAGACAGCTCAAGCCATTACCTTATGAGATTAATGTGGATGAGGCATCTGCAATAATAACTTCTTTATTGGTAGAGAAAGTGTTGATCTCAGATTGGTTTTGACAATTGAGTGTCAACACACTTAAGATTTTTACTAAGTTCATGCCGAGCTAGTAACATATGCCAAGTATAATATGTATAGATGTTGAGTAAATCAAGTGCCAAGTAAATAGTAAGTGTCAAGTAGTTCAAGTGCCCAGTGAACAGTAGATGCTGGGCAAGTTCAAGTGTTGACCCAGACATAATTATAGTATGTGTTGAGCATTAGTATTAACAAGTGCCGAGTAACATAGAATTGACCTAATTGTTTGTGATGGCACAAACAACTATGTAAACCATTTTTGAGCCGACATATGGATAGATCTCAAAGCTTTGAAGATAAGATCAAATCTATTTGGATTCCCTATGCAATCAACATGCAACCAATCAAAAAATGGAAGGGATTTAGTGGGAAAAATAAATGAGTCTCAATCGTAGATTCATACCTAAACCTAAGCCACAAAAATATTTTTAAAGGGAGACAAAGCTCCATAATTCAGTATGTGAGAGAGAGCATTAGAGAATGCATATGAGTAGGTGATCCTAGTGAAGATTTGAAGAAAGTGAAAATGGGTGAATTGATCGGTATACAGTCAAGGTAACATGGAAGAAGGACAAAATTGCAAAATTAGTTAGCAGAATAGAGGATTGAGGATATAACAATTTCATATTAGATTAGAGAGGATCAAGATGGATTGAATTGAGATATGAAATTAGCAATACCAAATTGTAAGTGTGTCAGATCAAACATTCTACTATGCTTTCTAACAACTATATCATCAGGATGAAATCCTTTATATTAAGGTTGATTTAACAGTCATAGCGAAATCCTTAAATAGGATAACATTCCAAGTGAGTACTCTAAATTCCTTTAGCCAGACACACTTTTAATAGGGTGTTAAAATCCTTTAATAGGATAGGATCTAACAATCCTTTGTAAGCCTTTAATAGGGTAGATCATGAGAATGGTCAAATTAGGTAACCTTAACAAGTGAAATTTATTGCTACAATAGTTACAAATTATGGGTGTCATCCCCTCCCTAGTTTTACCTTCTCATTGGAGGGAGTTATTTGCAGATGGTAACTCCTATTATTTGATGCAACAATTATAGATCTCATGGACAAGAATAGAGCACAGGTTGAGGAGATCATAAATCTCAAGTTGGAGCAAGAATCACAAGCTATATTGCTATGTGAGGTGACTGAACAAAATAAGAAAGCTATAGAAGACAAGGCCATTATTGAAGAAGACAAAAGAATTTTGTCAACCAAATTGGAAGAAAAGTTAGTAGAGCTATCTTAGATCTCAAACATGCAATTGGACACCCTAAGCCAAATGATGAATGCTCATCATGAGTTGAATGTCAAGGACATTGAGATAGCTATAGTGAAGTTGTAGAATGAGCGATTGAAAAATGACCTAAAAAGAGAAAAGGATTTTGTAGAAAGTTTCAACAAGCCAAATGAAGCCATCAAGTACATTGAGCAACTACTAAAATCCCCTAGATCTAGTAAAGACACATTAGGATTGGGCTACACAAGTAATAAAGAAGGAGAAACATCCAAAGCTACCAAGGAAAGAAACAATAAAGGTAAGAATTCTAAACCTACTTGTCATCATTGATGAAATGAAGAAATAAAAGTTTTATTAACCCTTTTTATGAACATTTGTTTATAACATGCTGAACTTTATCATCCTTTAGTATAAATATTTTGAACTCTTTGATGTATAAAGTATGGACATAGGGTATAAAATGATAGTCGAAATTATATTAAAAAAGGGATTCATTTTGTGGTAAAAATCTTTCTTCATGAGTGTTTGATATGGGTAGATCTTCCTGCAGCTGAAGAGATTGCAAAAACTATTAGTTGAATAATTAATGCCTTTTATTTATAAACTAATAAATGAAAATAAATGTTTGTGGGAAGTCTTGTGTGTATTAAATATTGATCGTAGGATACAAGATGAGCAGGAGTTAAACAAACTATGAAGGAATAGCACTAAAGCGTTGATGACATTAAGGAGAAACGTTATGACACCGTTGCAACTAGAAGACTTGGCAGCAAAGTCAGAAGGGACTTGTTTTAATGAATAACCAAGCGGGACCTAACAAAGCAGCCGAAAAAGGAAGTAAGCATAAAAGCAATCAGTTAAACATGCAAAGCATGATACTTGAATTCATGGAAAGCTTTTTGAAGACAGATAAATGAGCAAATCTAGCATTTGCTGTGATCTCTATATTTGTGGGGAATTTAAGGGAGAATTAATGTCTTTCCAATTGCATGTTTGTAGTCTTAAAGTTGTAACTGGCTTTCCTTCATGGGGAAGTCGTAGTTTTAGGAAATTTTTGTTCTTCTCTATAAATAAGACCTCGTCTGTACCTATGAGGTTAAGTAGTAGTGAATAGACAGAGTTGATAGACATCTTACTGTTTTTCTTGAGTTATTGTAATATTGCATATTTGATGAATACATGTGATTTGGTGGATATTTTTAGTGAAAATTGAAGTGTTTTATTTCTCTCAAGAATTTGCACCATCAGAAAGATCTCAATGTCCTGATTCCAATGCAACTTGAATGGACAAAAATGGAGTCCAGATGAAGAAGTTACGCTCAGTCAAAGTTTTGGTCAATAGGTAGACCAGAGGGCTAGATAAAGGGAAAAATTGGACCATCTCGAAAGTGGTCAACAATGGGTTTCAAATCAAAGATCTTGTCGAGAGCTTCCCAACGGCGTTGGTTTCATCAAAAACGGACTTCATATGTGAAAGTTATGGTAGTTTGAATTTTGGAAGTAAAAGTGTCATTTGAATCTTGATGACATCATCATGATGTCATGGGGCTGTTTAAAGACCAAAAAAAAAAAAAAAAAACGGAAAAGCAATTTGAAAAGGCGATTCTAATGAGGTTTGAACCCGTGACCTTTGACTCCCAAAACCAAGGTGATAACCATTGCACCACAACTTTGCACAAAATTCTATTTAAGTTAATTATTGTCGCAACTCCACATAAAAGAGGCCGCCGGCGGGTTTGGAACCCCGGCTGGCGGCCAACCAAAAATGGAGCATGCCATTCCGCTATTGCTGCGACTAAAGATGAAAACGCAAGATATAATATTTCAACTTTATCCTCAAAACCGCCCTCTTTACAAACTAGGTAATTTGTTATGGATAGTTCCCATTTTTAAACCCCAATTTGTTATAGCCGAATCTTGTAAACGACTAAGGGGGTATTTTTAAATTTTTTTTTTATTAATGACCCTATATTTACATTAGTTTGTTTTAGCCTATTATAGGCTAATATTTTGTATAAAAAGAGGGTTTTGGGACCCTTTCAGGGGAGAAAAAAAAAGATACAGGAATTTTTGAGGGGGATTTTTTTTTTTTTGGTGAAGTCTTTCAAGGGAATAGGGAGATTTTGCTTGGTGATTTTTCTGGAGCCATTTTTCGTACTTTGAAGAACTGTTATGCTGTCAAAGTGCTAGAAGAAATGGTCTTGGTGCATAATTTGTAATTGATTTCTGGAGATTAATCGGATTGGTCGTACTCTATTGGAGCCGACCTGGAGACGTAGTAACGTTTCTGGCGAACTCTGAAATCAAACTTTGTTTGCACTCTCTATCTTCTTCTCTCTCAATTCTATTTATTTCACCTTAAATTCTTACGTTTTGATGCATAATTTCATTTATGTATGTATGAAATTAAGACTTCCGCTAAGTTGTGATTTATTTATTTTATTAAGCATTCATTACTGCAAATAGTCTAGATCCGTTCATCAGATCAAGTGGTATCAGAGCCCAGTTGACTATTATTGCAGTTATTTTCTTGAATGCTAACAAGATCCAGGATTTAGAAGGGCGAAGGCAAGCTTGAAGAATTTAATCCTAAGATCGGGAAGCGAAGAACATTTCCAAAGATGTCTATTTCTGGAATGGAGGTTCCTAATGAGATCAGTGAGCAGGAATTTCGAAGAGCATTCATCGAGATGAAGGCTAAGGTGGACATTCTTTTTCAGGAGAGGCAAGAGCGGAAAGAACGTGAAGACAAGAAAGGGAAACATCATGGAGATGGTGACAAGAAACCAGATCCACCCTCTTCTTCTTCTCCTCCCTCTTCTCTTTCTTCTCCATCTTCTCCTCATTCTACTTCTTCTAATCCTTTCAAGAGTGGATATAAGCCTAAGATCAAACTGGATGTAAAATTTGACTTACCTAAGTATTGTGGTGAACTTAATGCTGAAAAATTGGATGATTGGATTCAACAAGTAGAAGTCTATTGTAGAGTCCAAAATCTATTAGATGATGTTGATAGGATTCAATTAGCTACTCTTCGGTTAGGAGGTACAACTTTAACCTGGTGGGAGAGTAAGACTAAGGCAGAAGTTTCACAGCATGGTAGAGTTAGTTTGACTTGGGCAGAGTTTGTTAATGCTCTTAAGAAGCAGTTTTATCCCCTAGGACATATGCAGCAGGTAATGATGGACTGGCAAATGTTTAGGCAAGGGAAAGGTCAAACTGTCCAAGAGTACAACCATGAATTTAGAAAAAGGGCTATTGCTTTGAATGTTCCTTTGTAAACCCAGGATACTTTGTTGAAGTACATAGGAGGTCTACATTCCTACCTTAGACATTCTATTTTGGTATTAAACCCTTGTAATTTGGATGAAGTGTTTGTTCAAGCTACACACTTAGAGTCAAGGGGTAAAGGATCTTTTATTGATAAGTTTGATAATGATGTAAATAAATCTTCTAAGAATGCAGAGACAGGGAAAGGAAAGAAGACAACTATAGTCAAGAAGGATGATAAACTTTCTTGCACTCATTGTGATAGGAAGGGTCATGATGAAGAGCATTGTTGGCAGTTGCATCCTCAACTGAAGCCTAAGTGGGCTCAGAGACAGAATCAAAAACAAAAAGGTAAGGAGAAAGCTGTGAATGTTGTTATGGATCTTGGTTCGGATTCAGATGATGAGACTAAGATAACAGCCATGGGTTTGAAAGGTAAAGCTCCTATTTCTGGTGTTTCTGTTGCTAGTTGTGCTTCTACTTCAACAGTAAATGATTTCCCTAAAAATAAGAAAAGGAATGAGTTGTTTCATTTAAGGGTTGTTGCTAAGAACACTAAAATTGATGCACTCATAGATAGTGGTTCTCAAGTGAACTTGATTTTTGAAAGTATTGTTAGAAACTTGGGATTGAAAACAACATTACATAAGAAACCTTATCCACTAGGCTGGATTTGTGAAAATGATAAGTTGCAAGTAACAAGACAATGCACCTTAAGATTCACAATCATTAGTAAATTTGTGGATGAAGTACAATTTGATGTGGTTCCACTAGATATCTGTAGGATAGTACTTGGTAGCCCTTATCTTTATGACAAAAAAACAATTTTCTACAGGGAAAAGAATCATTATCACTTATTTAAAGATGGCATTCAGTATATTGTACATTCTCACAGGATTAAGACTGATCGTTCTTTTGCAAACACAGGGCAGTTAAAGAGGGTAATTAATGCAAGTAAAGAGTTAACTCTTATGTCTGTCAGTACAGGTGGTTCTACACTTGAACTTGGAGTAGCTAACCAGGGTCAGATGTTGCAGGATGCACCCGCAGTATAGCATGAGGGAATGATGATTGAAAGCATTGATGGTTCCTTTTGTAAAAATGTTCCTGTTGTGAAGGATCAATATGTTGTTGACTTATTCTCTTTCATTTCTATATTATTGATCAGCTTGATGCTAGTCAATGTTTGTTGGTTAGTGGCTACGATAATTGATGAAGATGCTTATGGAAGTGATAGAATAATGTTTATGATCAACAATGTTGTTGCAGTCTTCATTGTGCTTGTGAGCCAGGTATTTAGATGTACAGATGATACAAGACAAGTGGGGAGGCCAAGTCCTCACTTTATGTCAGAGTAAATGTCACTTTTGGAGGTCCAAAAGGTCTTCAGTGGGGAGGCTTGATCTGGTGGATATTTTTAGTGAAAATTGAAGTGTTTTATTTCTCTCAAGAATTTGCACCATCAAAAAGATCTTGATGTCCTGATTCCAATGCAACTTGAATGGACAAAAATGGAGTCCAGATGAAGAAGTTACGCTCAGTCAAAGTTCTGGTCAATAGGTAGACCAGAGGGCTAGATAAAGGGCAAAATTGGACCATCTTGAAAGTGGTCAACACTGGGTTTCAAATCAAAGATCTTGTCGAGAGCTTCCCAACGGCGTTGGTTTCATCGAAAATGGACTTCATATATGAAAGTTATGGCAGTTTGAATTTTGGAAATAAAAGTGTCATTTGAATCTTGATGACATCATCATGACATCATGGGGCTGTTTAAAGACCAAAAAATAAAAATAAAAAAGGAAAAGCAATTTGAAAAGGTGATTCTAATGAGGTTTGAACCTGTGACCTTTGACTCCCAAAACCAAGGTGATGGCCATTGCACCACAACTAGCTTTTGTAATATCTTTGCACAAAATTCTATTTAAGTTAATTATTGTCACAACTCCACATAAAGGAGGCTGCCAGCGGGTTTGGAACCTCGGCCGACAGCCAACCAAAAATGGAGCATGCCGTTTCGCTATTGCTGCGACTAAAGATGGAAACGCAAGATATAATATTTCAACTTTATCCTCAAAACCGCCCTCTTTACAATCTAGGTAATTTGTTATGGGTAGTTCCCATTTTTAAACCCCAATTTGTTATAGCCGAATCTTGTAAACAACTAAGTGGGTATTTAAAAAAAAAAAAATATTAATGACCCTATATTTACATTAGTTTGTTTTAGCCTATTATAGGCTAATATTTTGTATAAAAAGAGGGTTTTGGGACCCTTTCAGGGGAGAAAAAAAAAGATACAAGAATTTTTGAGGGGGATTTTTTTTTTTTTTGGTGAAGTCTTTCAAGGGAATAGGGAGATTTTGCTTGGTGATTTTTCTGGAGCCATTTTCATACTTTGAAGAACTGTTATGTTGTCAAAGTGCTAGAAGAAATGGTCTTGGTGCATAATTTGTAATTGATTTCTGGAGATTAATCGGATTGGTTGTACTCTATTGGAGCCGACCCAAAGATGTAGTAACGTTTGTGGCGAACTCCGAAATCAAATTTTGTTTGCACTCTCTATCTTGTTCTCTCTCAATTCTATTTATTTCACCTTAAATTCTTAAGTTTTGATGCATAATTTCATTTATGTATGTATGAAATTAAGACTTCCGCTAAGTTGTGATTTATTTATTTTATTAAGCATTCATTACTGCAAATAGTCTAGATCCGTTCATCAGATCAACATGCCTTTGCTGAGTTTCTACACTTTTATCTGTGTTGTCTTTCCTTCATTCTTCTGTGGAGGCCCACGTGAAAGGTGGAGTTTTACTTTAGTAAGTAGAAGTTAGACTCAGTTTTCTAAGTTAAAGTTAGAACTGCTGTTCCTGCAGCCATTGGAAATAGATCCAGTCACTGTTCCTACAGTAGTAGGTGCATAAATGTATGGCTAAATAATTAGAATTTCCTTTTGAATATTTAAATAGTCATCTTTCCTTTGGATAAACTATATTTCCTTAACAGTAATTGCATTCAAAGTAGTAGTGACTTTTAGTGAAAACTAGAGCATATACTTTGCAGACATCATCTCAAGTTCGCGCTCCCGGATTGACATAGTAAGGAAAATCAACATAGTACTTTGGTGGTAAGGGATGTCCAATCCTGCAACTAAAAGGGTGTTATATTGATTAGACATATTTTTGGCACCGTTGCCGGGGATGGTGTCAGTCTAGTATTTACTATTGAGTCATTTAGTTTCATTTTTAGCATTTTTGCATGCATAGAAGAAGAGATCACCTTGGAAAATTTCTTCCCAAATTCAATCAGGAAGATCCTTCTTATCCTAACTCTGAAGAAAGAGAAGAAGAACTATTTGAAAACATATTTGCAGAAGTACCAGAACAAGTACAATCACCAACCACATCTGAAGAATCTTTTCATTTAAATAATCTTTTTGCTGAGCCAGAATATCAAGATAATCCATTAGCTCTAGTCATTTATCAGCCACCACTAAGACATCTACAAATGGTAGCAGCTCAACCTACCTTTCCCTTTCCAATTCCTCCTCAGCAGGGTAATCAAAATTTGAAAAATATACCCTCAGCTGCCCTACCTAAATTCTATGCCCTTATTACTGAAGATCTAGAAACCTTTCTCTTTGAGTTTGACATCCTTTGTTGAAGTTATGATTACACAACTGATGCCCATAAGCTAAAACTATTTCCATCAACTCTTAAAGAAGCCGCTTTGAGATGGTTCATGAGTTTAGGTGCCAATGCTGTGATAGATTGGCCAACTATGAGTAATCTGTTCCTTAGCAAATATAAGAAATATTGCAAAGGCCATGATTTGAAGGGAGATGACATTTTTAAAATGACACAAAAGGAGGATGAGACTTTGGAGGACTATGTTGCCCAGTTCATGTTTAACCTACTGCACAACACACAACATCAACTAAATGAGGAGTCTCAAAAGCACCTCTTTCTAAAAGGAGTACACGACAAGAGTATGGAAGATTTAGACTTAATAGCTGGAGGTGACATTACACAGAAGATGTGGGCTGGAATCCAAAATATTTGTTTAAATTATTCCAGAGAAACAACAAAAAAAGGATGAGGTTTGAGGGATTTATTCCAAAAGACCCCTGGAACATCAGTATCTAAGACAAAATTATCAAACCTCTTGTCAGATTTCAAACAAGACATCATTAATGATGTTTCTACACAATTGGATACCATGCAAGCACAAAGGACAAAGGAAGATGCTGATAGTATGTTGGCAGAATATTGCCCCCATTGTAGAGAAAAGAAACACAATTATCGATGTAAGCCTATTGCTAGCGTAGAATCACAACATGTGCCTACTGAGTTCAAGGCAATTGATGAAGATGGGAAACTCTTTTATGTTTCTCAATGAAGGCCATTGGCTCCAAGATCAGGTATTCCTAAAGACACACTCCATAATTATGGTAGTAATAGTCAATGGCAACAACAACATGGTAATTATAATCATTGGCAGCAACCTTACCAAGGTTGGCAGTAGCCTAACCAAGGATGGTTGTAGACCAACCAAGGGTGGCAGTAGCCTAACCAAGGCTGGCACCAACCTCAGCAAGGTTGGTAGCAAACTCAGAATTGGCAGCAGCATCAACAACAGTTGGCTTTGACTCAACCTTCTCAATAGCAAGCCTTAATGCCTCCTGCAGCCAATACAACCCTTCTAAAATAGCCCCAATTACCTGCACAACCCTCACCTAACCCTAATAGTGCAAAACCTTCAGCCCAGCAACAAAGTTATTCCATCACCCTAAATGATATTCATCTAAGATCTGGAACAACACTTCCTTCACCTTAGCAGCCCATTATAACAAAAATAGATGATACAAGCGCTGAGTCAGTTCAAGAACCTGCCACCACTATTTCTCCTGCAGCCAAAGTACCACCATTTCCTAGGAGGTTAACAGAACAAATACTGCCAAGTGAAAATCAAGCTGCACTAGATTTGCTCGAGCAACTCAAGAAAATGATGATAAAAATTCTCTTACTTGATGCAATCAAGGAAGTACCTATATATTCAAAAGCCATCAAAGAAGCCTATGTTAAAAAGACAAGAAGGAAAAAGAAAGACCCAAAGACTATCCATGTACTTGGACAACTTTCTGATCTTATTCTTGATAACTGCAAAATGCCTAAATATGCAGACCCTAGTAGCCCAGTAGTAACCCTCACCATTCAAGGAGTACAAGTAAAGAATGTTTTAATAGACCTAGGAGCATCCATCAATGTAATAACCAAGGAAGTGGTGTCTAAATTAAGTATTATTGGTCTCAGGCAGATGCCAACAATCTTGCAATTAGCAGATAGTTCTACCATCATTCCTGATGGTATGCTAGAAGATGTCACTATTATATTACATTCATGGGAGTATCTAGTTGATTTTGTTGTACTCTCTCCAAAAACAAGTACTGGAGGCTACCCTATCATTTTAGGACAACCATGGTTAGCAACAAAAGATGCTTATATTGCATGCCAATCAGGGAAAATGACTATTTCAGATGGAACAAACACTAAAAATTTGACCTTGTACTCTCTTGCTCAGCCTTTGCTGTAGGATGATCAAGTTGTCTAGCCAAATATGGATGACTCTGATATGGACATAGATTCTATTCAACAATTAATGATGATCTCACGTGACTCATTTGTAAACATTAAAGAAGAAGATGATGTCATTTCTTCCATTATACCGAATGAGTATGGAACACAACCTAAGACATCTTCTATACAAGAGTATGTCTTAAAAAGCATTCTGCCTTTATCTGATGAACTGCATTCACTCCTGCCACATGAGATAGATTCAAAACCAATTGTGCAAATTTAAATGGCTAAAAAAGTAGTCAAAACAAAAATCATTCAAAGAAGAGAATTAAATATAAGCAAGTCCTTATCACAGGCACAACATCATGATACCCTGCAGCTGTTACAAAAGCATTATGATGCTTTTGCTTGGGAGTATACAGATATGAAAGGTTTGGATCCTGCACTTTGTACCTATAGAATTAATATCAGTTCAGATTATAAACCTGTGAGACAACCTTAGCGTAGGATAAACCCAGCATTAAGGGATATTGTCAAAAATGAATTGCAAAAGTTACTCTATGCTGGCTTCATATATCCTATTTTCGATAGCCAATGGGTATCACCATTAGTTATTATTGCCAAAAAGGGGAGAAAATGGTGAGTCTACATAGATTATAGAGAAATTAATTCGGCTACCAAGAAGGATCATTTTCCATTACCTTTTGTCGATCAAGTGCTTGACAATTTTGCAGGAAAGAAATACTTTTCATTCTTAGAGGGGTTCAGTGGTTACAATCAAATCCAGATAGCACCAAAAGATCAGGACATGACAATATTCACATGTCCATGGGGAACATTTTCTTATTTTGTCCTACCATTTGGTCTGTGTAATGCACTCACAACCTTCCAAAGAGCTGTTATTAGCATTTTTTCTAACATATCTGCAGATTGTTTGGAAGTGTATATGGATGATTTCACCACAGACAGGCAAACATTTGAAGAGGCCAAGGAAAACTTGGACAAGGTTTTACAAAGATGCAAAGACTACAATTTGTCATTAAATAGTGAAAAGTGCTTTATGATGATGCAAGAAGGAGTGGTCTTGGGACACTTTATTTCTCCTAAAGGAATTGAAGTAGATCTAGCAAAAATAGAAGTCATACATACATTAGCTGTACTAGCCAAATTGAAAGAAGTCAGGAGTTTTCTAGGACATGCGAGATATTATCGACATTTTATCAAAGATTTCAGCTAAATTGCAACTCCCTTATACAAATTGCTTCAAAAAGATGTAGAGTTTGTATGGGATTCAGAATGTACAAAATCTTTCCTACAGCTTAAGGAAGTCCTCTCAATAGCACTAGTGCTTCAAGGACCAAATTGGGAATTACCTTTTCATATACACACAGATGCTTCAGATTATGCCATTGGAGCAGTACTTGGCCAAAAAATAGATTCAGTAGGACATGCAATTTACTATATCAGAAAAAATCTTCAAGGAGTCAAGTATAACTATACAGTGACAGAAAAAGAACTGCTTGCTATAATTTATGCTCTGAACAAATTCAAACATTACATTATAGGATACCAAATATTTGTACATACAGATCACTCTGCTATCAAATATCTGATGAGCAAGCCAACAATCTCTAGACAATTGGCTCGATGGTTGCTACTAATGCAAGAATTTGACATCACCATTATTGACAAGCCAGGTAAAGTAAATGTTGTGGCTGATTTCTTGTCTCGTCTTCAAACACCTGATGATCTTGCAGCCATAGAAGATAGCTTTCCTGATGAACATCTATTTCTTTTATCAACACAAAATCCTTGGTATGCTGACATTGCCAACTATCTAATTACTGGCAGAACTCCTTCAAGTTTTTCTACAAAAGAAAAATGATTGCTAGCAGAAAAGAGTTTCAATTTCTCATGGATCTCAGGATTCATGTTTTATACTGGGCTAGATCAAGTAACACGATGATGTCTCAGAGAAGATGAAACATATGATGTTCTTCGTGCTTGTCATGACGAGCCTCGTGGAGGACACTTTGCTAACAAACAGACTGCATTAAAGATTTTGAATACAAGTTATTATTGGCCTACACTTCACAAAGATGCAGCTTAGTATACAAAAAAATGTGATAAATGTCAAAGAATGGGTAGATCGACAAAAATAGGTGAAATGCCCCTGCAGCCATAGATAGTAGTAGAACCATTTGACAAATGGGGAATTCATTTTGTTGGCCCTATTGAACCACCATTAGAAGGGAAAAGTTACATATTGGTTTGTACTAATTATGTTACTAAGTGGGCTGAAGCAAAACCCATGAAGCATCCCCGTGACAATAACATTGCCAAGTTTCTGTACGAATGTATCTTTACCAGATTTGGTGCTCCAAGAGAATTACAATCAGATCAAGGGCCTTAGTTCACATCTAACCTAATAGCAGCACTCATGGAGGAATATAAAATTTGGCATGGAAAATCATCTCTGTATCATCCACAAGCCAATGGACAGGCAGAGGTAACAAATAGAGAGTTGGAACATATTCTCACTAAAATAGTCTCTTTGCGTTGTAGAGATTGGGTAGCTAAACTTCCTAAAGCCTTATGGGTGTACAGAACAACATGGAAATCAACCCACTAGATTTATGCCTTTCCAACTCCTATATGGGAAGACAACTGTCATGCCTATTGAATTTGAACATAAAACTCTACGAACAGCTTTGGAACTTGATATTACCCTTCCTGCAACATAACAGGATTGCATTTTGCATCTCAATGAGTTGGATGAATGGAAAAAATCAGCTCTTCATAATACAGAATTAATTCAAAGAAAAAGGAAGCAATGGCATGACAAATTCATTGAAGACAAAGAATTCTCTATTGGTGATTGAGCACTCCTGTATGATTCACAATATCAGCATCACCAAGGCAAATTCTAAACTCGATGGCTTGGTCCCTATGAAATCATTACAATTTTTGACAATGGAGCAATTCAACTATCAACAATTGATCCAGTTAGATTCAAACTCCTGATTAATGGGCATTGTCTGAAGTTATATCATAAACTAGTAACCAGGGAAGAATTTCTTCAATAGTTTACAACAACAGAAATATCTCTTCCTACAGCCACTTCATCTGAGGCTTCCACTCAGACACCTGCAGCCCCTTGAATTTATTTTCAAGGCCTTCATAATAAAAATTTTTTGTGCGCATGCAAAAATTTATTCCTTTTTCACCTCATTCCATCCCATCTTCTTGTCTTTCCATCATCATTCCATCTCACTTTCTTTCTCTAAAAATGCACTTTTGGTTCATCCTTCTTATCGCACCTCAGGTCAGTCACACTCGACCCCTTTACATTTATTTATTTAATTTATTATTTATTTAGGAAAGCATGTTATTTCAATTTCCAGAATTTGCAATCTTCACGGTCTGGTGGGACCCAATCTTTATTAGGTTGGGGGGAGGGAAAATTGATCATGAATGCAAAATCAAGGAAATCTTAAGTTAGCATATAGGATGTACGGGGAAGGCTCATTTTAGTAATGAGCTGGCAACCCTTTGTACTTTTGAAATGTGTGAAATAATATTAAATCATGATTTTGCATACCTCCTCATTAAAATGGCATATATTTTTGAGCACGATCTTTATTCCCATTATGGTTTGGTGATTAAAATACCGTCATGAAGTATTGAAGGATGTGATGTTTGGAAAGTATTGAAGCATTGCAATTTCCCTTTGCTGAAACCCCTGTAGCTATCACTACCTATACTTTCAAAATCACTTGCAGTGAAATTGCCTGTACAAGCATTTTTTTTTCAAAAATATGGGTGGAGAAGCTCAACGGCATGAACCAATAGATCATAGAGTCTTACTGGTAGACTTGGCCACATGTAGTTTGTTTCAACAATGAGGTTGGTTGGCTTATTGTCTCAGTTTGAAGTAGTTTGATCAAGAAATTGCATTCCAATTTCATAATACATTGAGGGATGGATATGCAACTGTTAAGGGTATTCAGGTAGAATTCACTAAAGAAGTGGTGGCAGAAGTTTTTGGGTTACCCACAATTGGAGAACGTTGGACAGAGGATATGGATGCATGACAAGCAAAGGAGCAATTCTCAGTACTGGGAGATCTTCAGCTAGAGGAAAACAAAAAGCAAGGTACATTACGGTTATCTCTCCCTCTACAATTTATCCACCTTGCTAAATTTATCATAAGATATTTTACCTATGAAGGAAGATATTCCTATTTGCATGCTGTTCATTTCAAAATTTTGAGTGGTTTGCAGCATGGGGATTGTCTTGTAAATCTTCCAAGTTTCCTTTATAATATCATCAAAAGGCAAGCTACCTATGTACAACAAGGAAAAACCCAGTCAGTATCCCACCATTGCTTGATTAGGGCTATAATTGAAAAAGAGTTGACTAGGCAACACTTGGGAACATGCGATGATTTTGTAAAGTTAAGGTCAGATGGACCCAGAAGAGGTGGACCTAAAGGGCAAGGAGTAGGGACAAGAGAGAAAACTATTGCAGGAGTCAAAATAGTAGTATATAGAATAGCTCAAGAAGCTTCGGCTTCTGCTTCCATGCCTAAAAAAAGAAAAATTTCGACTATAGAAGCCTTAACTCCTAGGAGGAGAAGATCACACATAGTTACTGCAAGGGGAGGTTTAGAAAAAGAACCTTCAGTATCACAAGAACCTAACCTGAGTAAAGGTAAATCTATTGATAAGGGCAAGAAACCAATTTCTACCCCACGGCTAGTCACCAGAATGTCTGGGATGAATATAAGAACTAAAATTCTTGCACCACTTGCTGAACCTCCTACGCCACCTGTTGAGCCTCCTGTACCATCTATTGATTTTGAAACTCTAGTACCTACATTTGCACAGTCACCAAAGCATAAAGCACCTACTCCTGAACATAAAAATAATCTTGAGGAAATTTCCACAAAACCAAATAGTCCTATTAATATTGATAATGACATAGAGTCCTTAGAAGAAATAGAGCCTGAGATTGGACACCCAACAGAGGAAACTGATAATCTACCACCAGAGGAATATCCATTTGTTACACAAGAAATGGTTTAGGAAATTGTTGAAACATTTCTAGATCAAACGACTATTGCAGCCCATCCTGCAGCCATTGCCCCTTCAGAAAAAGTTGATAACACTGTTACTTATCAACATAATGATTTTGTTGAACAACATCATTCTCAGGATGACAGCATTGCTGACCACCATCATCCTGAGCACTACCTTGAAGATTATAGACCTATTGTCCGACGTCATACACCACCAGACATTTCCACTCCATTCACAACCAACTTTAATTTGTACCAACAATTTCAGTGGGAAAAAGCAAATTGGGATTTAGAGAAGAAACAAATGCTCAAAAATATCAGGGAACAAGCACAACAAATTGAAGAAAATGATGATGAAATTAAGATCCTATAGCAACGTGTCACAAATATCACAAAGCTCATTCCAGAGCTTGTAAATTGCAGGTACCCATCTCCAATTTATACACTGTTCCTAAAGGAGCAAATGATTAATTTTCAGTTGTCATGAGTTACTCGGGGATTGAACCCTTCTTTACATACTCCTCAAGAATTTTATGCAACATTCAATTTAGTTCCAATGACTTTGAAGAATCTCCTCTATGAATTATATGTTCATAATCTTGTTGTACTAGATGATAAAGATTGGAATTCATTGTTGTATGTGGGAGATGTACAATTTAGGGCCGTTATGTCATGGATGCAGAATGAGATCAGTTAAGAGAACCAGGCTGCTCCTTATAGGGAAAATGAAATGTTTGAACCATTGTACATTCAGCCAAAAATGTAGAACACTTACAGAGTATTCTTCAATTGGCATTCCGTTAGCAATAATCGCAGTGCTGCTGCCAAAATCCATCCTATCTGCAAACATGCATTTTTGGATTGAGAGCAACATTGTTCTGAAAATGCCCCTGATGCTTTACAAGCTTCTCTTCAAAGATGGATTCGATTGCCAGAAGACTTGAAAACCAGGGAGTTGCACTCTCCCCAAAATCTGGAATTAGCCATCAGCAGAATGCCCAGGTATCTGACGTTGGGAAGAAATCAAAAAAATTATTGGGTACCTCTTCATTTCCAACCGCCAACACTCCTGCATCCTATGCTTGGAAAACATGATCTGTTTGCTGAATATAACATGACTACTGAAGAACAGAAATGGGAAAGATTGAAACAAAATCATGGGTATTTTAATTACAGAGCTCATGAATTAGGGGAGAAAATTGCCAATGACCTCAGACTACGGATGAGGATCAGAAATCTATAGATGCTAAAGGGACCAGCCTCAGGATGGTTGGGGGGAAAAATGATGACATGAAGAAATAGAAGTTTTATTAGCCCTTTTTATGAACATTTGTTTAGAACATGCTGAACTTTATCATCCTTTAGTATAAATGTTTTGAACTCTTTGATGTATAAAGTATGGACATAGGGTATAAAATGATAGTTGGAATTATATTAAAAAAGGGATTCATTTTGTGGTAAAAATCTTTCTTCATGAATGTTTGATATGGGTAGATCTTCCTGCAGCTGAAGAGATTGCAAAAAATGTTAGTTGAATAATTAATGCCTTTTCTTTATAAACTAATAAATGAAAATAAATGTTTACGGGAAATCTTGTGTGTATTAAATATTGATCGCAGGATACAAGATGAGCGAGACTTAAATAAACTATGAAGGAATAGCGCTAAAGCATTGATGACATTAAGGAGAAATTTTATGACACCGTTGCAACTAGAAGACTTGGCGACAAAGTCAAAAGGGACTTGTTTTAATGAATAACCAAGTAGGACTTGACAAAATGGCCGAGCAAGGAAGTAAGCATAAAAGAAATCAGTTAAACATGCAAAACACGATGCCTAAGTTCCTGGAAAGCTGTTTAAAGACAGATAAATGAGAAAATCTAGCATTCGTTGTGATCTCTATATTTGTGGGGAATTTAAGGGAGAATTGATGTCTTTCCAATTGCATGTTTGTAGTCTTAAAGTTGTAACTAGCTTTCCTTAATGGGAAAGTCGTAGTTTTAGGAGTTTTTTGTTCTTCTCTATAAATAAGACCTCATCTGTACCTATGAGGTTAAGTAGTAGTGAATAGACAGAGTTGATAGACATCTTACTATTTTTCCTGAGTTATTGTAATATTGCATATTTGATGAATACATGCCTTTGCTGAGTTTCTACACTTTTACCTGAGTTGTATTTCCTTCATTCTTCCATGGGGGCCCACACAAAAGGTGGAGTTTTACTTTAGTAAGTAGAAGTTAGACTCAGTTTTCTAAGTTAAAGTTAGAACTGTTGTTCCTGCAGCCACTGGAAATAGATCTAGTCATTGTTCCTGCAGTAGTAGGTGCATAAATGTATGGCTAAATAATTAGAATTTCCTTTCGAATATTTAAATAGTCATCTTTCCTTTGGATAAACTAAATTTCCTTAATAGTAATTGCATTCGAAGTAGTAGTGACTTTTAGTGAAAACTAGAGCATATACTTTGCAAACATCATCTCAAGTTCATGCTCCTGGATTGACATATTAATGAAAATCAGCATAGTACTTTGGTGGTAAGGGATGTCCAATCCTACAACTAAAAGGGTTTTATATTGATTAGACAATCATTGTGGAAAGAAAGAACATATAGCTAATGTTTGTAGGAGCAAGAATGCTAGTCAGAATGCTAGGCTTAAGAACATGACCCATTGTCATAAGTGTAACAAAAAGGTCATCAGACACATGAATATAGAACTAGAACCATGCATGCACCAAAATTTGAAGGATGTTGCTATAATTGTCAGAATTTTGGACACGAAGTCTTTGAAGGTAAATGCAAATCTACATGTTCATCAAACAAGTCAACAAAGGGAAGAAGCTATAAAAATTCCCATAACTGGGATTATAACATAAGATATAGCTATCATTATTATCAAGAGTATGGACACATCCATAAGAATTGCATAAGAACACACTTCAATGGTGGCTACAATAGGTGGTTGAGTCAAACTACATGCTTTAGTTGTTTGAAGACTAGTCATATCAGCAAGCATTGCCCAACAAGGACAAAGGAACCTAACTCAGAGTTCAACAAGGGAAAATGCAAGATAGATGTTGAGCACATTAGAGGAGAGATGAAATAAAAATAGAAGAAGAAAGATGGATGCAACACATCAAATGAAGGGATCACTTGACCTTTCAAGGGATCACTTCACCTGAAAGGTCAAGTGATCACATCTCAACAAACAAAGCAAAAAGAGGTATGTGGGATTGATATTTAAATGCTTCATCATACATTAGTTCCAAGATAGGTTAGTGCTAAAAAGGAAAATTTACCATGAATAAGGATTCAAGTAAACAAGGAAAAACCTAGGTCAAATCTTTAAGTTTTCATCTTACTGCCAAGTGTGAAAAATCCTCTTCAATTGCCAAGTAAAATTCTAGTGTGTACCGAGTTGTTAGCCAAAGCCAATTGAATCTGAGTTAGTAGTAGCTACCAAGTAAAGGAAATTCCTATTGGAGCCAAGTAAGGGTAATTCTAATAGCTATTGAGTGATGGGAAAACCAATGGATGCCGAGTGAAATAGAAATTGCATAGAAGCCAAGTTTATAGCTATATAAGCATAATGCATTAAATGTGATATTTTGAAAGGGTATAAGGCAAATTTTTTCCCATTTTTCTTCATTAAAAAAAAAGAACAAGAGATAAGAAGCAATTTTCAATAAAGAATGAAGCATTTACATGGATTCCAACAAAGATCAAGTATCATTCCATCGATCTAAAGGTATTCTTCACATGTTGAGTTATGCAGTTATGCAGTTTTATATTTGTTGAAACCCTAGTTTGCAAAATAGCCTCTAGTTCTAAGAATTCTAAGGATAAGGAACCATTTGAAGTTTAGCTAGTTAGTAATGAGGTAAAACAACCAAATTTTAGGGCTATTCTAGAGGTTGCATACAAGAATGACCCAGTAGGAGCATTATCTATTATTCCACTTGTTGTGGTCTCACAACATATGCCCCATTCCTCACTAGGAATAGGGACCCCCTATCTTTTTTCTAACTCTCAAACTCACAGTTCGAGAGTTGAGAGAAAAAATATTAGTGTAAAAAGTTAAAAAAAACCAAAAAAATTAAAAAATTGAAAAGGATGAAAAATAAATTAAAATAAAAATAAAACTAAAAATAATATATATATAAAATTGCATCACATATGTGCGCATGGGTGAGGTGTGTGCCACACACTTGCGCACCCCACCTGGTGGGGAGGTTATAAAACCCCCACCCCTAGCTTTCACTTCTACCATTTTACATTTTTCAATTTCCTTCATTGGCACTTCAAGGTATAAACCCTTCACCAAATTTTTGTTCTATGCTACGCTTGGATGCTCACACGTGCACTTTGCACATGGCATCGCTTGAGCCCACAGCATGGTGTCACTTGAGCATGTGTCATGCCTAAGCCCACATGGCACTCCTTGAGCCCACACCACACTTGAGTATGTATGGTGCCGCTTGACCACGCGCTGCACCAGAGTGTGCATGGCACCACTTGAGCAGGTGCCATGCTTGAGCGCACACACACTGTAGCTTGAATGTGTCCTAAGCTTAAGTGTGCACCACACTCACACGTGAGGTGTGGAACATGTTTGAGTGTCTGCCCAAAACATTGTGCCACATGTTGTGCCTCCCAACGCATGTTCACACTTCCTCTCCACCTTGCGCTCGCATATTTTTTCATCTCACATTAATGTAAAATTTAAAAAAAGAATAAAAAATAAAAAATAAAAAATAAAAAATAAATAAGAAGCCCAAATTGGGTGTTTCATTTTTGTTTATTTAAATTCAAAGCTTTTACATTTTATTTCTAAGTTTTATCATTGACCTGACAAGCATTTTTCTTATGATGTGCAGGTGATCAAATGGCATCCACATCTGGAGTAGCACCCAAACCCATCATATTCAAGTTCCAAGGCATGCCCTCGAAGTTGATATTCCATGGTGATTACGTAGAAATCAAAGATACTGACCTGGGACACACGGATATGGGAGAATTCATAAGAATTTGCAATAAGCCCACCAAGAGATCTGCACTAGTATCCTCATTGATCTGTTCTAGGTTAGTGAATGCAACATTGCATCCCGTATCTATGCAGTTAGTAGAATTAATCATGGCCCTAGAACAACATTTTTTTCCTAAAGAAAGGGTCATCAAGAGTGTCACTTGAGAGGTTGTGTTGGATTTATGACCTGCTAACATTGAGAGGGGATTCCATCTCCCAAGAGTAGACCAGTTCATTAGACTCTCATATGAAGTAGCTGAGAGATGGTATAGGAAGCATCAGTAGGAGGCCATAGACATCATACAATCCTCTTACCTCATTAAGAAGCCTCCTAGGGGAAGGATAATAGGACAAGTTGACATGACTCAGGGATACATGAAGGAGGACATTGGATACTCTATCATTCTTTTAAGTAGAGTCATGGGTTTACTTGCAGTAGACCACCTCATCACTTTTATGGTCAACTTCATTAAGAACATTCGAGTAGTGAAGATACCATTGGGCTGGGCCACCACACTTAGTGAAAACTTGTGTGAGCAAAGGAAAAGAAGAAGTTTTACATGACTTCTTATATGGTATACCTGCTTGTAGCAAGGGAAACAAATTATCTTGGTTTATATAGCAGAGGCAGTATGCAGGATCCTAATGCTTGGCCATACATAGTCTACCCTCAATTGGTGAAGAAGAAGCTCTCAACACAAAGCAAAGAGTATAAAATTGTGACTGATGTGCTCATTTTTATGATCATTTGATTCATTGAGGGAGATTATTGGAAGAGGTTATTTGATGAAGCCAAAGCACATATTACAATTCTCAGAGCCTACTTCATCTAGTTCAAAATGTTCAAATATCTTTGGGTAGTTGGCGCCTTCATCAATCCTAAAGCTCCCAAGATATCCTAGTGAAAACTGGTGCTATTGGAAATTGCCCAAAAAATTGAGTTGGCTTATGAGAAAATAAAGAGACAATGAAGACCTTTCTGGGCATGGCCCTTGGTCATAGGACCATATCAGGTGAAGTGGAAGCAAGATATTTCATCCATCAAGTGGGAATGGGAGAATTATCCTCTTAAAGAATACAACTCTCCCTGGCCATACTTCGACAATATTGGGAGAGTAGAAAGTCTAGTAGGAAAGGAATTCGATCATGAAGATGCTATTGAGATGACTGGATGAATGCAACAAATGACTATGATGTCCACATAAGGGATTATTGTAGGATGACTTTGTATCTAGCAAAGAAGGCTCTTCGATTGAACATCCTAGAGGAGATAAGGCAACAACATTCTAAGGAGTTACTGGACCCCCTGTTCAATGCAGAAAAAATTGGTGAAAGACCCATTATGAACACTGAAGTTGACAAGGAAGAGGCTGATGATATTAATCATTAGGTGAGGCATGTCATTAGAATGATGAAGGATTGGATGAAGAAACATTTTCCACTTGATCCAATTCTTGATACAATGATCTTTCATACAGATGCCCACCAAGAAAGAGATAGAGGGAAGAAAGTAATGATTCCTACCTTTGTAGCCTAATCTCCTATTAGGCCAGAGACAGTGTACTAGCTTGATTTCCCAGTTGGATATTATCACCCTCCTAAAAGGAAGGGAATGGACAAAAGAAAGAAGACCTCCCCTCAAAGGATTCAGATAGAATGGGTTGAAGAATAGGTGCCTCCCCAGTGGTAAGAATAGAGTGCACAAGGGTCCAAGGATACTAGAGCTACTCAAGTCCAAGATGAACCTCAATTGCCTCTTATTGTACCTAGCCAACTAGAGGAGGGAGAGATTCTACAAGTCTCCATTCCTCCTGTGCAAGATGAACCAGCTTCTCCTTCTACCTCTAAGAAACAAAAGAAGAGGATTAAGATTTAGATAAAAAAGAGGCAAAGGATCAATAGAATATTGGTGTCTTCCCCATTTGTTCCTAAAATAATTTCAGAGGGAGATGAAGAGGAAGAAGAAGAAGAAGAATCAGAAGAGGAAGAGGAACAAGTGCCCCTACAAGGAAGAACTCAGCTAGCAAGAGTCATAGAGTTATAAAGGAGCAAGAGTGTCATAGGTACCTCACCATCCACCCAAGTAGAACCCTTAGAAATCTCTTCCTTAGAAGATGAAGTACAATAGTGGGTGGATGAGAAAAGTGAAGAGGGCAATGACATTTTTTCAATGTCAGAGTTTGATTCTATGCTTGTAGGTATAGAGTTGATTGGGGATAAGATCAGGGATAGCCCTATAGGTGAATCTCAATAGGAAGACTAGATGCAAATGCTGCTATATACATAGGGTCCTAATCTTACTCCTCTATCTCCACCATGACTTATAGTGGTAGATAAGGGTTCAATTAATCCACCTTTGAGTTCAAAAGAAGAACAAGTTTAGAAGGAACCATCACAAGAAGAGGGACTAAACAAATGGTGACTAGTGAAGTGTCAGAAGGACAAATGGTGGAATATTCTCAACCACCTTCCCAAGACACTGAGGTTTAAGCTACAAGGTCTACTGAGACTGAGGCTATAGAAGAAGAGCCCTCCCAAAAAGAGACAACTCTGAGTAGGAGTAACAAAGAGCAAGAAGTTGTAGAACATACCCCTTCATCATTAAGAGCTAGGTCCTCAACAAGATGCATTCCTAGATGGATTCAAAAGGAAATAATGAGGAGTACTAAGCCTCAATTCTATCCTTTAGAAGAAGACATTTGTGACATTGTAGAGATCCTAAATAAACTTGAGTCTCCATCACACAAGGCGACACCATTGGCATTTGTCACCAAGACACGAAACCAAGAATTGTTTGCACAAGTGGCTCTCCCTCCTAAAGACACAGATGAGAAAGGCCTTGGTCTTGAGGATTATGAATTGAAGGATGTTATGTTGGGGAAGCCTACATGGTATTCAGCCCAATTGATGATGACATTGGGAGTCAAAGAGGTCCTTAAGCATATGGAACAGGATGAAGCTAAACTCTAAGCACTTCAAAGGTAGATTTAGATCCTAAAGGGATATCTAGCCAAAGTAGTTGGTCCTATAGATCCTGAACACCTTGAGAAGACTTTGAACACTGTACTTAGAGAAGGGGGAGCAGTGCACATTGATCCTATTTTGAAAGCCTATCAGTAGTGGTGGGAAATTTTTGAGGAGAAAGGTGATGCAATAATTATAGGAAATTTGAAGTTACTGCATGCCATGTAGGAGAATGTGAATAAAATCATAGCAACTTTGAAGCAAGACTTTAGTATTATGGATGAAGTACGAGCTTGGAGTAAGGATTTGCAAACTCTACAAGCCATAAAGGGGGAAAGGTACCAGGTTTTGATTGATGTATATACTAGAGAAGAATTAGATATGATTGATGATTGGATAGAAAATATAGTAGATATCAATAAAGTGATGGGAACATTACATAGGAGATTCATTGGCTCAAGGACCAAGCTTGAGAGTGAATTTTGGAAGTAGAGAGACACTATAGGATGCATGCTTGGATATTTTTGAAGATGAGGAATGAGAAAAGTTGCTACCCATGGAGATAGTAGTGGAGAATTTTAGAAATATTTTTGTGGAGGACTGATGATGAGGACATTCGACAAGCCTTCAAGATTGAAGAAGCATTGTTAGAATGGGATACCAAACTCGAGGATTTTGCTAACACTTGGATCGAGGTAGATAATTATAGACAAAAGTTTAAGGATAAATAAAATGCTTTAGATTTATTGTATGTGGCTAAAATTATTGAGATGATAGAGAAATTCAAGTGCAAACATCCAAACATAGCTTTGGGATGAAGAAGAACAAAACCCAGATGCCAGAATTTCAATTTTGACACTCAGTAAAATTTTGAGATTTCTTTGACCTTGTTGAGGTCTGTAGCTTTGTAGCTCCACAAGTATGTAGGTCCATACATATGTAGGTTTTTAGCTCTACAATTTAGAGGTGCATTGATAGTTAATTGCTAGTTCCAAAAATAGCACTTTCCATGCATCAAGAACGCATTCTGATGATAGTTTAACATTTAACACCCACATAGTAAAGGACCAACTTCTATTTTTGGCACTTCCTGACACTTCCACTTCAACTCAGAGATTTCTCTCTCATATTTCTTTTTTTTTAAAATGTAAGGGCTCATGCATCCAATTAATGAATAAAATATGGATGGAGTCCCTCTAAGCACCAGATTAATTGTTAGATTGTATATATTTAGTTTGTTTTTATTGATTAAATGCATTTTAGTGCATGAAGAATATCTCTCACTCTCAACATAAATTGAGGAGATGATTTCTTATAAATATCCCATTGTAATATGTAACAAGGGCCACCATTATTATGTAATAAAATTATGCTTTTGGTGCTTGCATTTGGAGTGTAGTCATTCTTTCTTGAATGTGTCATTATTTTTTGGATTTTGTTCATGAGATTGTGATTGAGCCAAAGGTTTATTGTGTTATTTCTAGTTGTGCAATCTTTTAGTTTTGGTGTTTTCTATATATTTATGAATTTTGCTGACGTATCGAGCTCGAGAAGAAATCACCAAATTGTGCTTGCATAACTCTTTGTCTCACATGAGTGCACTTTTCATGGCCTTATGATTTGATGAAGATTGAAACATCATTTAGTTATTTAAATTTCCCATCGACGATTATATTAGTAGAATCTAGGAAGTGCTATTCCTATTTTCATTGGTTACCTACCAATCTCTTCAAAAGCTTAACTCGCAAAAGTGTTGTTTTCTATAGCTTATGTCTGTTAAGATTTCAATTTCATGTTATTTGCTTTTAATTTCATGTTATTTTTTTTCAAGTTCTATTATTTTCTTTTCTGACCCCTTGTTAGAATAGGAACTCATATTAGTTGCATTGTTAGATTGCATTCATTAAAAAATAGAAAAATACAAAAACATAATTCTTTTTAGGTGTTATTTTTGAAACACTGTGTAGATTCTACATTCCATTTGAAATCAAAATGAACGAGCAAAGGAATCCTCATGAACATTCACATATATCTCCAACTGAGTGGGTTCTAGTAGGTTGCAAGATCACCCAAAACCTTGGAGTCAATTTACAAAATCAGCTTTTCAAGAGAGGAGTTCGCAAGAATTCCTGCCGTTTAGCATCATGTAAAATGACAGCTCAACACCACCCAAGATCATAATGGTTTAGGATGTAAGGAAGTGTTATAATTGCAAGGTTGGAGGAATTAGAGACATGGACATTTATTAGGCATATGATAAATTATGTGAAAATGGAGTGTTGAAAGAAGAATTAAAGATTGTTGAAATAAAGGGAAGAACCCGTGCCCTAGATTTCCCCACTATCTTCAAAAAGGAATGAATAAGAATCATCTTAAGAAAAATCCATGATGGATTCCTATGGTTGAAAGGAGGATCTATAAAACTATCAAAGAGAATTTTACATAGGGTTACATGATATCCAACCCTAGATCAGCCCAAGACCCTAAGGAGCAACTCTAAAGAAGTGATTGAGCAAAATACAGGGGCAAAGTGGAACAAGAGAGGAATGACTAGTGATACTATCAAAGATCCACTTCTTGAATTTGTAGTGAGGGTCATATCACACAAATTATATTAGTCAAGCTGACTAAATAGTGTTCCATGTATTTTAGTTGATGTAGGATACAAGATTGTGAAGAAAGATCATACCTATGATTTGGTAGAGCTACAGTTACAACAAATAATGGAAAACCTAGGAGCAATAAGGAAATCTAAAAGTGCTCAATGTAAGTTTGGTTCCATATTGATATGCATATTTTTCTATGTTCAAAATTAATTTCCATCTTTTGGAAGAGCAGGAAGGAAGACCAATAGGTCTATGGCTATGAAAATAAATTAGTACATTGAGAAAATGGGATACAATTTTGAGTTAGTAATGACTAGTTATTTTGAAGACTTCAAGCAGTCAATGGGACAGAGGTTGAGAATTCCTATTTCCTTGGTGGAGAAGAACTACAATATCATTTTTTTCTTGGTAGACATTGACTATACCTTTATCCAAGCTACAATACCTAGAGTGAGATGGCTAAGGCCTTTGGGTTATATAATTAACATAGATGAAGCATTAGCTGCCATCACTGCACTACTTGCATAAGAAGTTGAAAAGTTAGCAAAAATCTTTAGTAACTATGATGTTTTCAAATCTAAGGTTGAAATGGAGTTGAAAAATACCTCAACTTTGAAGAATAAGGATAAAATTATGAGGAAGCTAAAAGCTAAATTTGGTGAAGGAGTTGAAGGCAATGATGAGATGATGATGAAGAAGAAGAAGAGGAAGAACAAGAGTAGGGCCAAGAACCTCTTTCCCTAACCCAAGGCATGGGTGAAGAAGAAGAAGAAGAAGATGCTGAGGAGGAACAAACCAATGAAGCACTAGAAAAATAAGAACCAAAAAAGAGAAAGGCTAAGAAACAACCTCCAACTCAACCAAAGGGTAAAAAAATTGCAAAATCAAGTCCTGCAAATCCTACTACTCCAACCACTAGAGCAGCCATAAGGGCCCCCACTCAAAAGGCTAAGGAGAAAGTAAAAGAGAAGAAGAAGGCTATAGAACAACAAGGTCCTATGAAAAAGAAATTAAGTAGAAAATATGTTGCACAACCAGAATCTGATGATGAAAGGATCAAGTCAGAAAACACAAGCTAGTTCAAAGTGGTAAGTCATGCTCCTAAGCGTGATATTGAAAAAATTTGTGATAATGTTAGGGAAAATGAAAAATTAATTGGTTTGATAAATATTGAATTTAATAAATTGAGTAGAGAAGATCAAAATAAGGTTGAAGAATTAGTGTATGCCATGATGGGAAAATTTGAGAATACCCCTCTTGAATTTGGCAATACAATGTCCAAAGACCTATATTCAATTGTTGAGAATAAATTACATTATTGCCTAAATATGGAGAAGGAAATAAGAGAGTGTACATTGGCACAAGTGATGCCAAAATTTTCAAAAGGAAAAATAAGAAACATTGTAGCAAATTTGCACCCAAGTATAAAGCCTTTAGCATACTTCAAAACAAGATTGAAGATGTTGTAAAGAAGTCCACTTAAATGTAGAAGTTGATATATGGTTTGACTACTACCAAGGAAGGAGAAGAGGATCCTTTGAGGGAAGGAACAATGGAGAAGATGAGGAAAATGACAAGGAAAGAGAAGCTTAGAAAGAAAAGAAACGTATCACAGTGGAGGAGACACAAAAAAGGGAGATGAAATGGCAATAGCCAAGGAAGAACAAATAGATCAAAGTATGCAAGACACGCAATTGCCACCATTAAGTCCTCCACATGACACAAACACACCTAAAATCACAATAAAAGTGAAAGATGTTCCTGATAGTTCAACTCAGAACATCAATCCACTAACTATAGAGGTTCTAAAGAAGATCCTTGACCAATCCACACTACGGGCTAAATTATGTGATAATCTAGTATTGATCAGTGTGGATGAGTTATAGAAAGTAGTAGCTAACATAACTAGAGATAAGGTGAATGCACAACAACCACCTTCTATCATCCCTACAACTACTAGTGGTCAACATCCAGTGCAAACATTAGAAGATACATCAGCAAAGGTTGACACCACAACTAAAGATGTTATGATTGTACAATAGATTCAAATTGTAGAGGAGCCCACAAAGGAACAAGTAGGACATACAGAGGTATCTATACCTACTGCACAAACACAATATGCACCACCAATAATTATAATTGATCAAGGAAGATCAAAGGAAGACAAGGACATTCCAAAGGAAATGGAGTAGGAAGCCATTTAGACATTGGTTAATTTACCAAAAAATGAAACTCCTACCAAAGTCCTTCAGAATCCAAGCACTGATGCAATGCCACTTCAGATTTCTACACCAGGTTTGAGCTCAACAAAGGTTGCAAGGGTACTTCACTATGGAGACCCAACACTAGATGAGGAAATAGTTATACCAAAATATGACTATGCAACCATGAACCTAGAACAAATCAATATCATGCAAGAGGCATTGGAAAGGAAGAAGAACTAAGAAATACTCAGAAAGGAGTATAAGCAAAGGCAAACACTACATGAGGTCAAAGACATATTTTTAGATGCATTCAGCTTGCAAACACCTGATGAAACCAAGCTTATATTGGAACAATTATCAGAAATTGCTAAATAGTTGACAAATGAAGATGAAGAAACCAATGTAAAACTCATAGAATGGTCTAAAAAGAAGTTTCAAAGTAAAGTTAATGAGAAGATATCTAGTCACAAGTTGAGTTGGCTACAAAGATAGAAAAAGTGAAGAAAGTACTTGAGAATATATTCTTATTGTACACAAAATTATGTGATCCCACACTCTTCACACAAGAAACAAGCCAGAGGATTATGAGTCTAGAAAGAAACTTGAAAATATCTGGTATGCAATTATGAAAAAACCCAGCTTAGAGTGAGAAGCATCTGCATATAGTGCTTCACACACAAAAGGAACTAGTTGTATTAACAATAGAAGAGACTAATACAAGAGCCAAGCTAGTCTAGATTCAAGCTTCCTTGACCCCTCACATGGAAATACTACATAAAGAACTAGCCTATGTTGAAATAGTTCTAAAAAAAGATCCTAATCTTTCAACTTTGGACAACTTAGTTCACCTTGCAGTAGAGACAACTATTGATCTCAGATTGGTTTTTACAATTGAGTGTCAACACACTTAAGCTTTTTACTGAGTTCATGCCGAGCTAGTAACACATGTTGAGTATAATATGTATAGATGCTGAGTTAATCAAGTGTCAAGTAAATAGTAAGTGTTGAGTAGTTCAAGTGCTGAGTGAACAGTAGATGCCAAGCAAGTTCAAGTGCCAAGCCAGAAAAAATTATAGTATGTGCCGAGCATCAGTATTAACAAGTGCCAAGTAATATAGAATCGACCCAGTTGTTTGTGATGGCACAAACAACTATGTAAACCATTTATGAGATGACATATAGATAGATCTCAAAGTTTTGAAGATAAGATCAAATCTATTTGGATTCCCTATATGATCAACATGCAACCAATCAAAAAAATGGAAGGGATTGAGTAGGAAAAATGAATGAATCTCAATTATAGATTCATACCTAACCCTAAGCCACCAAAGTATTTTTAAAGGGAGACAAAGCCTCATAATTTAGTATGTGAGAGAGAGCATTAGAGAATGCATGTGAGTAGGTGATACTAGTGAATATTTGAAGGAAGTGAAAAGGGGTGAATTGATCAAAATACTTTCAAGATGACTTGGAAGAAGGACAAAATTGAAGAATTAGTTAGTAGAACAGAAGATCAAGGATATAGCAATTTCATCTCAGATTAGAGAGGATCAAGATGAACTAAATTGAGATTTGAAATCAGAAATACTAGATTATAAGTGTATCAAATCAAACATTCTACTATACTTTCTAACAACTATATCTACAGGATGAAATCCTCTATATTAAGGTTGATTTAACAGTCATAGTGAAATCCTTTAACAAGGTGACATTCCAAATGAGTGTTCTAAAGTTCTTTAGCCAATCAAACTTTTAACAAGGTGTTAAAATCATTTAATAGGGTAGGATCTAACAATCCTTTGTAAGCCTTTAATAGGGCAGATCATGAGAATGGTCAAATTATGTAACCTTAACAAGTGAAATTTATTGCTACAATAGTGATGAATAATGGGTGTCATCCTCACCCCAGTTTTACCTTCTCATTGGAGGGTTTTTGGGTAATAATATCTAGTGTCAAGTGTTTATATGGATGCATTTACTTTACATTATATTTCAATATGTTTATATATGCATTTTTTTAAAGTTAAAAGTTTTAATGGTTAGAGATTAGTACTTCTAATTCACCCCCCCCTCCCCAGAAGTATACATTTCCCATTTGTATTTCCAACAAGAAGTAGATAAGAATGGTACTACATTTGGAAATTATGATGTAGCAAAGTCAAAGATCACAATGTAATTGAAGACAACTTTTGTGATGAGGAAGAAGAATAAGATTGTGAAAAAGCTCAAGGAACAATTTGGTGAAGAGGAAAAAGGAGATGAAGAGGAAGAAGATAATGAAGATGATGAAGATACACCTATCCAAGCACCACTTTCTCTCACATAGGGTCAAGGTGAGGACCAAGGAGAAGATGAAGAAAAACTTGATGAAGGTACCAAGGGAGAAGAAGCCAATGAAGCACCTATTTCCACAAAAGAAAAGAAGAGAAAAGAAAAAAAGCTAGCAACAAGAAAACCCAAAATTATTGTGAAACCTACACAACAAAAGCCTTTAATTCCTATCACCAAGGATAACAAAAGATCTACTACTAAGAAGACTCAAGAAGTTTAGAAGCCTAAAGGAAAGAGATCTAGCACAACTACAAAAGAAGATGAACCTAAGAAGAAATAAAGAAGGAAATATATTGCCCCAGCTGAATTAGATGAGGAAAGGATGGAGTTAGATGGAAATAACAAATTCAAAGCGGTAAGTCATAGTCCCTCTATTGATTTGGACAACTTGTGTACAAATATCAAGAATAATGCTAATTTAGGTGGATTTACACATGTTGAGTTTGATAAACTTGGGAAGATAGAAATGAATAAAGTAGAAGAATCTAATAAGCCATGATGGAAACTTTTAAAAGACTCCAATTGAGATTTCCAACTCTTTACCCAAGAACCTATATGATAGAGTTGAGCAAAGGTGGCAATATAGTCTCACAATTGAAAGAAATATTAGAGAGACTACACTTGCAAGAGTGATGCTAGAATAGAATAAATTTGAAATGAAAAAGGCTATTAACAAGTATAAGGGAAGATTTTCTCCTAAGTACCGAGCTTTTAATATTTTATAGAACAAAATTGAAGAGGTTGTTCAACATAGCACACATTTATGGAAAGTGATCTATGGGTTGACAACACAAAAGGCTATTGAGCAAGCACCTAATGAAGTAGGTGACTTGAAAAAGAAGAAAAAAAGGTAGTTGAAGTAATAAATGATGAATCTATAGGGGAAGTACATGGGGAAGGCTTTATAGAGGCAATAGCAGAGCAAGAGCAACAACAAGACTAGAATGTACCAAAATTACATATGCCAAGTGCTAGTCCACAAGAAGATATAATAAAGATTATAGATGTTTCTAACAACTTCATTCAGAACATCAATCCCCTAACAAAGCAAGAAATATAGAAGATATTAACTAATACCACCACCAAAGCACAACTATCTAGCCATCCTATTTTAGTGAGCATGGATGAGATTGAGAAGGCAAAATTGGCATCTACACGGGAGAAGACACAAGCATTATTCATTGCCCCCTCTTAATCTATAGAAGTGCAACCGACAATGTCTATTGTAGTATACCAAAGGAAGGAAATTGTGACTTCAAATGTCAACTCTATGGTACAAAATGTCTCAATACCAATAGTTATAATAATTGAGCAAGAAGGGACACTAGTCCAAATAGGTTAGGAAGCTAGTCCTACACCTACACTACAAGCACAAGGTGGAGTAGAAACTAAAGAAAAGGAGAAGGTTAGGACTGAAGATTCAATCTTGACTATGAAACTAGAGGAAGTGATAGCCATTTAGACACTAGTTACCCTATTAGAAACTACTACTCCTATTCTTAGTCAAGTACTTCATAGGCCAAGTAAAAAAGCTACACCATTTCAAGCATCTAGGCCTAGTCCTAGAACATCTAAGGTTGATGAGGTAACATACTATGGTAATACCAACTTAGATGAGGTGATTGAATTGCCATAGTTTGATCTTGCATTAATCACAATAAAGAAAATGAACATATTGCAGGATTCTTTGGCAAGGAAGTAGCACCAAGAACTACTCAGAAGGGAGCATAGGTAGAAACAAGCACTTCATGAAATCAAGGACATATTTCTTGATGCATTCAGTGTACCTATACCTGATGAAACAAAGCCAATCATTGAGTAGTTGGTAAACATTGTGGAGAAGATCAATGATGAATACCTAGATACTAATGTCAAATTACTGGAATGGTTTGTGAAGAGGATGTTGGAGAACATTTTCTCTTTTACACCAAGTCATGTGATGTTCCCCTTTTCACACAAAAAGTGCAGAGACACATTGACCATTTGGAGGGAGATTTGAAGAAAATAGGCATCATCCTACAATAATCTCCTAGCCAAGGCTAATCTCATTTCATAAATTTTTTTTCAACACAAGCTCAATTAGTAGCTTTACATTCTCAAGATGTAAATATTAGGGCTACACTGATCAAGATCTAGTCCATGTTAACCCCTCACATGGAGGTGTTACACAAGGAACTAGCCTATGCAAATATGTTGATGAAGAAAGATCCCCATCTTTGTGCTAATGAATGCATAGTCACCCTTGCTACCGAGTTGGACATTCAGATCAAATTTCTAGAGGTAACATGTGACAACTAGGATGCAACACTAAAGATTATAATTGAGGTTCATAAATTGTTCTTGGACAAACACACAAATAATGTACCACCCATGAAATAAGTGTCAAAAGGAGGAGAATGAAGAAGAAAGGGGGAGAATGAATGAAAGGAGAGAATAAGTTTTGGGGGAGACAAACAAAGGGGGAGACTATAGAAATAGAGCCAACACAACAGATCTACTCAACAAGAGTATTCAGTTTCAGATTCAGAATAGAAAAATCAACTCAGGGGGAGTTATAGAATTTTGAGGTATGACTAATAAGTAATAAGTTTTTGCAAGATTTTGAAATTTTGAAATTTTTTCGGTAAGCTAAGCATTGAATTGAGATTATTTGAGTTATGCTCAAGAGCTAAGGCTATTCATGCATGACTAAGTGTTTTTTCCACTCATATCAAAAGGGGAGATTGTTAATCTTAGATTCATTTTGACAAATGAGTGAAAATACACTTAAGTCATTTTCTTAGTTCATACCAAACAAGTATTGTATGGTAAGCATAAGATGCTAGATAGTGTATGTTGAGTAAGCAGTAAGTGTTGAGTCATTTAGTTTTTGAGTGATCAATGGATGCCGAGTCATTTAGAGGTTGAGTTACAACATTGAAGATATAATGGATGTAGAGTATCCGACACTTCCAAGTGCTGAGTAAATAGTTTTGGACATAGTTGTTTTTAATGGCACAAAATTCTATGTAAACCATTTTTGAGTTGACTTAAGAATTTTTTTGAAGTTCTAGATGATAAGGATAAATCTATATTGAGGGTCCCTATGTAGCACATGCAACCAATTAGTTGAAGGGGCATTTTAAGTTGAAAAATGAGTGAATCACAATTGTTGATTCATACCTAATCCTAAGTCACCTAAGTCTTCATAAGGAGGACAAACCCTAAAAGAAAAGAGTGTGGAAGGAGTAGAGAGAGATGTTTGCATGTGCAAATAGAGAATTCATGGTGGCTAAGGAGTTGTGAATTGAGATACATTGTAGAATAAGCTAAAGAAGAACAATGGAAAGTAGTTAGAGGATAGAAGTGATACATCTGATCAGAGAGGATCAAGTACACATCAGGAAAGAGGTGATCTATTATCTAGCAACAAAGTGCTAACCACAAGATCTTTGTTGAGACATTCTAAAAAGTGAATAAGTTGAATCTCTTAATAGAGTAGTCCTAACAGATTGTTGAAAATCCTTTAATCTGGTGCACTTCTAATAGGGTGTCAAAATCCTTTAATAGGGCATACCTTTTATAGGGTGTTCTATGCCAGTTGTATGTTAAAAACGTTCTACATGGTGTTCTGTGCCACCAACTCATCATTCTTATCTTCCTTTTAATTCACAAATTTCTAGATAACAAATTTGTCGGCTTAGATCTGACGAATCTTCGATTTCTAAAATAATACAACAACTCAGCATTATTGAGTTATTGGTGCTCAGCACCTCTGTGTTACTCGACACCTATACCTGCTTAGCACTTTGGTTCTACTCGGCACTTAATTCTACTCGGCACTTAGTTTTTCTTGGCACTTGATTCTGCTCGGCACTTGGTTTTGCTCGGCACTTGATTCTGCTCGGCACTTGGTTTTGCTCGGCACTTGATTCTGCTCGGCACTTTAACTAGGAATTTGCTCGGCTCTTACTAGCTTGCTTGGCTCCTTCTCTATAATGATCTTAGTTTGAGCTTTACAAAAGAATTAGCTAAAACCTTAGATCTTTGATATGTTTTAGTGTGCTCATTCTTTGTATCTTTTTGTATGTCATCCAATACACTGTTTCATTAATGACTTGACTGATCCTTGTACTTCATTACAACATCATAAATTCAACCTTTCTCTAGGTGTTCTAGTTACATCTTATTGATTGCCTCCACCTTGACAATCAACTAATTGATAGTATTTGGATCACTAAAGCAATTGTCATCCTTGCAAGTAGCAAGTTTGACATCAATGACAAAACAATGATTGAGGACATTCTTTACCAGTTCCATAAATTATTCCAACAACTTTTCTTATGATCATTTCAATCATTTCCAACAATCTCCCTCTTTGGCATTGATGGAAAACTAAACTGATCAAGTAATCAATTCAGTTACCACCAAGATTGTATATGTTGGCTTGTTGCATTTTCACTACTAATCACATATATCTCCCTCTTTCATATATATTTCCCTCTTTCTTTGCATTGATCAGTTTTTTTCATATTTCTCCCTCTTTGACATAAATGCCAAAGATGTAGCATCTTTATCATGAAAAATATAAGCTTTGGCTTCTTGTTTTTTTTTGCCCTCTATCACCATGCTTGTGACTGATTTGGAGCTTCAGTTCCTATTGTCATCCTTTGCATCAACCTGTTAATATTTCAAGGATTTATTCTTGTTGATGCAAGATAGCTTCCTTGTTGCCTTAAACTGCTTGACTTAGGGGTATAACCCACAACTTGCCTCTAAGATATTCATAGGGATCCTTGGGCAACAGTTTGGTGAAGATATCTGTAGTTTGTTCCTTTGTGTGAATGTATTCCAACTTCACTTGTTTGTCTTCTACCAATTCTCTGACATAATGATACTTGATTGCAATATGCTTGGTTTTTGCATGCATTACTAGATTTTTGGATATATTTATAGCACTTGTATTATCACAATACACTATCACCGATTTTATTACTTCTTCTTTCATTCCATTCAATAGATGTGTGAGCCATACAATGCTTGTACAATTGACTGCAGCTGCCACATATTCTGATTCTACAGTGGACTGGGATATACATTTTTGTTTCTTGCTAGTCCAGGTAACCAGCCTTTTGCCTAGAAATAATGCACCTCCATTTGTGCTTTTTCTATCATCAATGTTTCCTCCCCAGTCTGCATTTCTATATGCATTAAGTTCAAATTTTCCATTCTTTTTGTAGTATAGACCAAAGTCATCAGTCCTTTTGAGATATCTCATTATTCTTTTATTGCTATGAGATGATTTTCTTTAGGATTAGCAGAGAACCTAGCCACTATTCCAACTGCTAATGCTATGTCTAGTCTACTATGTACAACATATTGTAGTTTTCCAATCATGGATCTGTACATTGTTTGATTGACTTTAGCCGACTCATCATTTTTGGATAGCTTGTTTCCTATGGCCATTGGTGTGCTGACTGGTTTGGATTCCTCCAATCCAAATGTTTTAAGAATTTCTTTGATGTATTTTTATTGTGTAATAAATATTCGATGTTTGAGTTGATGTACTTGCAATCCAACAAAAAATTTGATTTCTCCAAACATAGACATCTCAAATTCATGTTTCATTTTGTCAGCAAAGCCTTTACAAAGTACTTCCTTACCACCAAATACTATGTCATCCACAAAAATTTTAGATACAATAATGTCTTTACCTTCTTTAGCTTTGATGTACATGTTGCTATTATCATCAGTTCTTTCAAATCCAATTTGCACTAGATACTTGTGAAGTCTCTCATACCATGCTCTAGGTGCTTGTTTCAAACCATAGAGTGCTTTGTGTAACTTACACACCATATCCCTGTTGTTTTCATCAACAAATCCTTCTGGTTGTTCAATGTAGACTTCTTCTTCTAGTATACCATTTAAGAAGGCAGATTTTACATCCATCTGATAGACTTTAAAATCTTTGTAGGCAGCATATGCAAGTAAAGTTCTTACTCCTTCCATTCTACCAATAGGAGCGAATGTTTCTCCATAGTCTATTCCTTCTTCTTGAGCATAACCCTTGCATACTAATCTAGCTTTTTTTCTGGTAATCTCACCATTCTCATCTAGTTTGTTTCTGAATACCCATTTGGTGCCAATCACATTCTTGTCAATTGGTCTGGGAACCAAATCCTAGGTTTTATTTTTTCTTATTTGATCAATTTCTTCTTCCATAGCTTTATACTAGTCATCATCTTGTAATGTGCCATGTACTGTCTTGGGTTCAGATTGGCTAATCAGACATGATTCATGTCTTAGTCTATTCCTTGTCATTGGTCTTGCATCTTTGTCACCAATTATTTGTTCAGCAGGGTGATGTCTTTTCACATATTTGGATAATCTTGGCTCTGTCCGTGTTTCCATATTTGATCTTTCAGATTCAGGATCACTATGTACTTCATTGTTAGGTTGTTCTTCATCATGTATGCTGTCTTCAGAATCAGATTATGCATTTTCTTCATTCTGTAACTCGGCTTCTGAATGCAACTTGGCATTCACTGGTTGTGAATCGGCTAAAACTGATACTTGTTGTTGATTTTCAATTTGATTGACATCATCCTCATTAGTAGTCATTCCTTCATAAGAATATACAAAGGTTCTGTATTCTTCCATTTTCTTTAGTATTTCAGCTTGGACTTCTGTGTGCTCATCAAAATTTACATTTGCACTTTCCACAATTTTGTTAGTATTAATATTCAAACACTTATATGCCTTACTTCTAGTGGAGTAACCAAGAAATATACCTTTATCACTTTTTGCATCAAATTTTCCATTTCTAACATCTTTAAGGATAAAAAATTTGCAACCAAACACTTTGAAATGTTTTACATTTGGTGAGTAACCATACCATAATTCAAAAGGTGTTGTATTTGTACCTTTCTTGACTTGTACTCGGTTCAGTATATGAACAGCTACGCTTACAGCTTCTCTCCAGTATTTTAGAGCAACAATCTTTTCCATCATTAATGTTCTGGCATAGTCAATTATAGATCTATTTCTTCTCTCAGCAATTCCATTCTGTGGGGGAGTTCTAGGAGCTAACGTTTGTCTTTTGATTCCATTGTCATTACAGAATATCTCGAATTCATTTGATGTAAATTCACCACCTCTATCTGATCTTAGGCATTTCAGGCTTTTTCCAGTTTCCTTTTCAACTCTAGCCACATACCACTTAAACATTTGAAAAGCATCAGATTTTTGTTTTAAGAACATAACAGTCATCATTCTGGAATATTCATCAACAAATAACATTATGTATTTATCTCCTCTATAGCTTTGTATTTCCATTGGACCACATAAGTCAGTGTGAACTAACTCAAGTATCTCTTTAGATGTATAGTTTTTGCTTTTGAAACTTGATTTTGTCATCTTTCCTAGCTGACATTATTTGCACATGATATTATCAGGCTTCTTTAATTTTGGTAAACCTCTGACTTTATTCATTCTACTGATGTTGACTAGATTGTCAAAGTTGACATGACATAATCTTCTATGCCATAACCATTCATCATCAAATTTTTCAAGTAGACAAGAAACATTATCCATATCAAGGTAAAACAAATTACTCTTTGTTTGTTTTCCTTTTCCTATCAGTTTACCATCATTGTCATAGATTTTTGCAGTTTTGTTTTCAAATTCCACTTTGCAACCTACATTGCCTAATTGTGAAACACTTAGTAAATTGTAGTTTAATCCTTCAACATAGTATGCATTGTCACATGAAATTTGTTCTGTGAGCTTAATGGAACCTTTTCCTTTGATTTGACATGGATCATCATTACCAAATCTAACACTATTTCCATCATACTGAGTAAAGTTAACAAACTTACTTTTGTCTCCTGTCATGTGATGTGAGCATCCACTGTCTATGATCCATCTGTCATTCTTGTTTATACATGTCACCAGTGCTATGGCTTCTTCTTCATTAGATTGGTCCTTCATGGCTACATAAACAACTTCATCATCATTGTCATCAGAATTTTGTTCAACAATATAACACTTCTTACCTTTTTCTTTGTAATCTCTCTTGTCATCATCTCTTCTGTTCTTGTATTTGTTGCTTTCCTTGGAATCCTTTTTCTGTGGACATCTTGCAGCAATATGACCTACTTCATTGCAATTGAAACAAATGATAGGCATCTTACCTTTGAATTTTTCTTTGCCCCTGTGAAATCTTCTAGCGAGCAATGCTTCCAATTGTTCCACATCTTCCTCATCAGTGCTATTGTCACTAGATACATACTTCATTTTTCTTCCTTTCCTTGATTTCACCTGTTCGGCATCTTTTAGTGATAACTTGGCCTTAAAAGCAAATTCAGCATTTTCAAGTTTGTAGTTGTCAAAGTTAGATAACTCAAATGCAGTGAGTCTACCTATTATTCCTTCAAAGCTTAGATTATTTCCTGGTATACATCTTAGCTCTTGTATTACTGATACTCTAATAGCATAGATAGGGAGCAAGGTTCTTAACAACTTACTATTAATAGTATCTTCATCCAGTTGACCATTCAAGCATCTTATTGCACTTACCACTTCCTTTATTCTTGCACCATACTGAGCAGCATTCTCATTTTCTTCCATTTTCATGTCATCAAAATTTCCTCTGAGACTTTCTCTTTTTGCTCTTTGTACATTATGATCTTCTCCATAGATGTTTGATAGGGCTTTCCACATTTTGAATGCAGTGTCACATCCTTTAATATCATCAAATTCAGCATAACTGAGTGCAGAGGCAATTTTCAACATTGTCTGGTTGTGTTCTTGCTTGCTTTTCATGTCTTCAGCAGTAGGAGCACCTATTGGATCTACATGTTTAGTGACAATTGAATTTTGGGAATAATCTCCTATGGATCCAAGATGTAGCTTCATCAAAATTTTCCATGCAACAAAGTTGTCTTTGTTGAGCTTGGGAACTTCTCTCTTTGGCATTTTGATCTTTTTTGCTAGTAGTCCCTTTAAACTGAATCAACAGTCAGGCTCTGATACCAATTGTTAGAATTCTTTTAGAATAACTGAAAGGGGGGGTGAATTAGTTAGTCAAGGTCCAAATGCCCTATTAATACCTTTTTAATAGATCCATACCCTTTTCATTTGTTCAAACTTAACTCAGTCATATAAGAAAATTACTGTAAATCAACATGCAAAGATAAAACATTCAAGATCAACACATAACACAATGATTTACGTGGAAACCCAATTTGAGAAAAACCACCAGTAACATGCTACTTGATTCTCACTCTTCTGAAGCGATGCCCTGTTAAAAGCCTACCCTGTTAAAGGCTTACAACACACTGTTAAATGTGACCTTGTTAGAGGATTTCACCAAACTGTTAGGAATGGGCCTGATTAAAGGTCTTTAGAACATTCACTAGGCATGTCACCCTATTAAAGGATTTATCTAAAGGCTGTTAAACCAACCTAAGTCCATAGGATTTATCTTACTGTTACAATTTCTAGAAAGTAACAATAATGGTCTTTTGATCTGAGATAACTTACAACATACTTTGTAGATTTTAGATCACTCTTTCAATTCAATCCTTATGCTTGGCTTCAATCACTTCAGCTCTGACTGCTTGACTTCCTCTCAAGCTTCGTATTCTTGAATCTTCTTACTCATCTTGCCAATGAAATCATCCTTGTGGTCATCTATTCAAACAGAGTTCATGTGCTTTCTTCTCCTTAGCACATTCTACAACACTTCATGCTTTTATGCTTGACCACGGCTCTCTCTCTCTCACTATCCCCTTTTTTCCACTTTTTTTTCATTAACTTATGTCTTCTGATATAGAAGTCTGATTTGCCTTTTTGCCGCTGAATTTTTCCTCTCCAATCTTAGGGTTTCAAAATGGATTAGGTAGGATACAATGTATCTACCCCATATCTTGTTCTCTTCTAGAAACTTTTCCAGTTGTATCTTAAAAATGTTCTACATGGTGTTCTGTGCCACCAACTCATCATTCTTATCTTCCTTTTAATTCACAGATTTCTAGATAACAACTTTGTTGGCTTAGATCTGATGAATCTTCAATTTCCAAAATAATACAGCAACTCGGCATTATTGAGTTACTGGTGCTCGACACCTCTGTGTTACTTGACACCTATACCTACTCAGCACTTTGGTTCTACTCGGCACTTAATTCTACTCGACACTTAGTTTTGCTCGGCACTTGATTCTGCTCGGCACTTGATTTTTCTCGACACTTGATTTTGCTCGGCACCTGGTTTTGCTCGACACTTGATTCTGCTCAACACTTTAACTAGGAATTTTCTCGGATCTTACTAGCTTTCTTGGCTCCTTCTCTCTAATGATCTTAGTTTGAGCTTTACAAAAGAATTAGCTAAAACCTTAGATCTTTGATATGCTTCAGTGTGCTCATTCTTTGTATCTTTTAGTATGTCATCCAATACACTATTTCATTAATGGCTTGACTGATCCTTGTACTTCATTACAACATCATAACTTAAACCTTTCTCTAGGTGTTCTAGTTACATCTTATTGATTGCCTCCACCTTGACAATCAACTAATTGATAGTATTTGGATCACTAAAGCAATTGTCATCCCTGCAAGTAGCAAGTTTGACATCAATGACAAAACAATGATTGAGGACATTCTTTACCAGTTCCATATATTATTCAAACTTTTCTTATGATCATTTCAATCATTTCCAACAATCCAAATTCTATCCTTGTTAGGATATATAATCCAAACATCATAAACTGCTTCTCATGAACTTTGTCTACAAATCATCTTGTATAAATATTGAATAATTCTCACCGATCTTCAACTTTATACACACACTCTTAGTTGTGCCATTAGGACACTCTGTAGATCATGTCCCCAACTTCACTTGATCTAATATTCAATCCTTGATTCATATGATCCTAATCTCTATTTGCTACTTTTTTAGACTTCACAATATGTTGACATCAATGACAAACATACTCATGATTGCAACAAACAATCATGCAATCAATTTTTCTAATGCCCCAAAAATGCTAGGATATTCCTCCATATGAATATCCTCAACATTCATGCTAACAAGGGAACCAAGAGCATCTTTCAATACTTACTTGAGAATATCCTTCGTCAACTTTATTTACTTGTGTTGCTTCCAAGTTTGACTCAACCACAAGCTTAGCTAATTCCTTGACCTCTTACCAACTTAGTTATTTTAATATTTATATGGATTATTGGATTTGATTGATCCATCTACATCTTCTTATTATAGTCTCTATCTATAAAGATTTCTTTAACTACAAAATTAGAACATATGCTATCACATCAATGCCTACTAAATATGGTCTAAAAGCCTTAACAAATTTCACCAAAGTGTATGCTTGTTTCTCATTGATATCATAATTCAACTGTGAGCTTTGTAGATTTTTGCTAAAAAGGAAATTGGTTGTTCATGTCCTTCTTTATTTTTCTGGGGCATGGATGCAACAATTGTATGATTGCAAAGGAGACTATTTGAAAAGGCTTCTTAAAATCTAGTGCCTTAAGAACTGTTGCTTCTTTTATTGCTTTCTTCATAATTGTGAATGCTTGTAAAGCTTCATCAACCCAAACCACATTATCCCCATTCTTTAGCATTTGAGAATGAGCTTAATGATTTTTTCAAAATTGGATACAAATCTCCTTACAAAATTAATCTATCCAAAAAATGATTGAATAACTTTAATAGTTTTAGGGACTTTTATGCTATCAAGAGAAGCCACTATTTCAGGGTCTATTCTCACACATTCTTTGGACACAATATGCCTCAATAATTTTTCTTTTGTGAATCCAAATTGATTTTTTTTTGGATTAAGTGATATCCCATATTCAAGACACTACTACATTTGGGCTCTAATTATGATGGCTACTTGTGATCCAAGTGACAATACCACAAATTAGCTCCTGTTGAATGAGCATCAAAATTTTGTAGTTGTAAATTATGATGACAAGATCATCCATCACAACTGGGATTCCTAAAGCTATCACAATTAGAAAGAAGGAAAGGGAAAGTGTTCATCTTCATGCCTTAGATATTGCGATGGTCTATTGTCGTAATTATCTTACATTGTTAGTCTATCATCACAAGTGTGATGAATGTGTTGTAGGGATGACAACCATCTGTCAAAGAGGAATGTCACAATGGTGAGAATATGAGATAAAAATGCTATTGGAGAGATGACCATCCATTGGAAGTGGTTGTCGCAACTGAGATGGTATGCGATGGTAATACTATTGGAGAGACGACTACCCGTTGCGATGACTTACTGAATTATAAAAATAAATAATTGGTAGTCCTAGTATTCTATTGTTAGTTTCTACCATGACAAAGAATTCTAGAGGTGTAGGCATCCTAAGGTATCCCTAGACAAAGAGTCAAAGCTTTGCATGTGTAGGTACAATCAACAACGGATGAAATATTTAAATGTACACATGGGATGAATGACCAAGTATCACTAAGCTTTGTAAATGGCTATTTCCCCATTGGTTAGGATGGAAAAAAATATAATCAATTTACCCATTTAAAGATTGTGTATGAATTATTTGAGCCAATGCCTCATGACTATGCTCTCATAAGCATTCATCCAAAATGTGGAATCATAAATTTGGCTTGCATAGAATTTTAGTTGAATACCCCAAATTGACATAGCCATCTTCAACATACTTCCACATGAGTTCAATTCCCTATTTCATCTATCATTGTGGACTTTGATTGTAAATATTTGGTAGCATCAAAATGAAGAAGTTGGTAGAACAAATTGTAAAAAGCATGTGTGCAACATATGTAGATCTCTCACTTAAAATGTCTTCTCTCCATTCTAGTTGTGGTAGGAACGAGGTACTAGACTATTTGATAAAGTGTCATGCGAGCAGTTATTTCAAATGCAAGGTGAAATTGTAGGAAAGTGCACAAAGTGAATAGATTTTTATCCTACCACCTCTTACATTTTCTCTACCTTGGTTGAGGTCTCCATGCATGTAGCCACACTATAAATCTCCTTTTGACCCATGGGCTAGAGGACAAACCTTGAATCAACATTTTAATATCTTTTAAAGGATGATTTAAGTCATTGAAATAGTATGGATCATATTGGAGATTCAAACAATTCCTAACAAAATTACATTAAAATTTAAAAAGAAAAGTGTGACTTAAGTCTTAAGAAAAATAAGGACCATATTGGTGCAATTATCACATCCTTTGGATCACATTATCTACCACTTGAACATACAAGATTTCTCAAGTAAGGCCAAACATAACTTTTGTATTTTTTTTTTTTTGAATTAAACAAAAGATACTTAATACATATATCATAAATGTATTTGGAGTTGTATGTTGTTTTTGTTCACTAAACCATTGGATGGCATACTTCGAGATAAACATGTCAAACATATCATGGAAAATTATTTGTGCTGATTAAATCCATTGAAAATGACATGTATTAGGTTCATATAGAAGGTCCTCAAATAACTAAATCAGTTTATAAATAAATACTTTCTTTGATGATCAAGAGCAATGCTCCTTGATGTAAAAGCAAGCTGGAAACTTTGAATTAGTGTACTATGATTTGAACTCTGCAAGCATGTATATTCCATCTCTAAATTAGTATGTTGTGACAAGGCTCATTGACAAGATGCAACATGCATGTTGATAAATAAGGAATCCTACCCTGTTCAAAATAGTTTCATCTACATCCACACCTCATTAAGCAAATATGAAAATGTCTTTTTCCCAGTGAATGAACACAAATCAAACTAATATTCAATAGAAGTTAATTGAAATTAGATCATACAAATTAATCAAAAATCAATCCTCTTATTTCAATACTTAATTGTGCCAATGGAGAAAGTGGTATCCCAAGGACTGAAATGTCTATATTATCATATGGAAAGGGCACAAGTATAGTGTTGTGCATCTCTTCTTCAAGCTTATACATATATACAGTATTAAAGTTACAAGTCAACAAGAAAATAAGTATAGATTTACTAATAAATCCCACCCATTGTAATCATTGTCACACATTTAGAATCTACCATCAATTAGCTTAAACAAATAGATATCCATTTGCATCAACTTGCCAAATTTGACCCTGCCTTTGCAAGGTTTTGATAAATAATGTAACTCCTAAGGAAAGCATTTTGCATAGTCAACTTTTATGTACAAGTAAAAAAATGTATAATATACAAAGGCAATAACTTGTAAAGGAAAACATGAGCATTTTTTAGTAAGAAATACTCCTCAAACAAAGTATTGATGCAAATAAAGAGAAAGTTAGGCATAAAACTTAAAAGTTAAAACATAGAGTACCTTGACATGAGACTCATGATGAGGACAAGTAGGAGATGACACAAGGACAATTGAAAGAATTTGATGGGCTCCAACCTTTGTTTCATTATCTAGATGTGCCATAGCTTGCAATAATTGATGAAATAGAGCCTTTGGAAAAGCCTGGAAAAGAGAGATCCTATGTCTTGAGAACCCTTATGCCTCAAATGCTAGAAAAAAGAAAAGCCCAAAAATTTGAGTAATTATCTAGTGATGCTAGCAATACATAGGAATATAAAGAACAAAGACATGCCTTATTATAATATAAATGATTTGGTATCAATGATATGATATCTATAATATGATATGTTGCTGCAATTATTGTTCTGGCAATGATAGTGGTTGTAGAAAGATTCTTCATTGAGACAACCATCATGCCAAGAATTGGACTAGTATCACCAACCTAAAAACCCAAAAGTTAATCAAAGATGTCATGGTAGGTTCATGTAGAGAAAAATTGCAAGGAGTTATTGTGATGAAACTCCTTTACTATCTAACATCTATGTTTTGCTATGAAAAACTCCACTTTTCTTGTCTATAGGCATTTCTTATTCTTTCAGACAATTTCTTGGCACCTCTTTAGGATTGTATCTAAGCAAGTTGAACTTTTCAATTATATTGACCAACTCTAGATATTAGTGAATATTTAATACTAATTTCATATGTGTCTAACAACATGTGAATTCAAGAAAGGAAAAAAATTATTAAATTTATCACCTTTTTCGTAAACTGCACCAAACACTTTTCAATTGCAGCTTGAAAAGACTTGTTCCAGTTGTTTATATCATCACTGATATTAGAAGCCTCATAAGTACAATTCATGTTCTTGAATAGATGCCTTACCAAATCAAACATGACATCAACCATTGCTACAAAATCTTGTGATTTTGACTATTGTGCAAGGATAGCAGAAATTTCAATGATATTAATATGCATTTGAGGTTTTTGTACTACACTTTTGTGATCAAGATGTTTAATGATCATGGAAAATAGAAAATAAGTAGAATGGCCTATTAATTGAGCAACATAAAAGCATGAAATATCATAAAATATTAAAATGAAAAGGTGAACTTGGAATTTGGAAACATTAACTAAAATATTCACGTATAAATTATAATTTAACCAAAGTATTTTGAAAGTAAAATTCAAAATTCAAATCAATATATATCATATATAAACCTAGATATGTAGCCAATGAAGTTTGACTTTTGCATATTGTAATTTGCAACAAGGATTATAAATTGTGAAATTATAAATGTTACCTACTTTCTCCATTAAGTGTTGCATGTCATATAGAGCACATAATGCAAGTCCATTCTAAAGGGACCACTGTTTCCCACTATCAAAAAAATGAAACATAGGTTCAAGTACACAGTGTATTATGCTGGCCTCCTTTGCTAGTTTGGCCATGTTTTGAAGACAAATCTTTGACTAGACTTTAGGATCATCTGCTTCCTCCCTATAATATTATTTAACATATCACCAAACTCAAAACAAATAATGAGAATAGTTCATGAGAACACTATGAAACAATATAATTCACAAGCATATGAATTATGGTGTATTCATATACCCTAGAAGATTTGTTTCGCCCTTTAAGTCTACTACGTCCCAACATATCAAGTCAATATGTATGACAAGAGTCATTTAAAAATTAAAAAAAAAATCATGAATCAATGTATACTTTAGAATGGTCTAATATCATTTGTTTTCACTACTCAAATTCTTCTTCATGTCTCCCAATTTACAAAAAAAGTTATCAAATGCAATCATTAAATAAGAAAATGGAAAATATTAGACCAACCAGTTGAAAATTTATAATCGAGCGTTTTAGTCTCTTCCTCCCACGATTTCCATTTCTTCATCTCTAAAGGTATTCTAATATTTAACCATGACCACAAATTTATTTTTCATATGAAAATAAGAGGATGAAAGCCTAGTGACTCATACCTTTGCCCATCCTAGTGTCATAATTACAATGCAAGACAAGACATGAGAAACTACCAATACAAAAATGAAGATATTTAGTTGATGGAGTCCATCTTGTGATAGAAGAGGAACCTTACCCTACATCAAAATAACAAAGGAAAAGATCATTTAATTTTCTTTCTATTAGAAAAATAGCTCCATTCAATATAAATGTACAAGAAAAAATTCTACCGTTGAAGCACAATGACTAGTTGCAACCTTATCTATTGCCAAGCTTAGCCTTAATGATGTTTCATGAGAAGCTATGAACATGAGATTTCTATGTATTGAAAACTTTTTAGTCTCCTCAACACTACTTTCTTATTCTTTTGAGGCCTCCTCCTTTGTACATGGAAGGAAAGAGTCTCCTAAGCTCTCAGATATACAAATCACTGCAATTCTTATTTTCCTAGCAGTAAGCAGAAGCAAGATAAATCCCAACAACATCAATATTGCAAGAAATTAAAAAGAAATAATGATAAATACTTTAATTATGTTATTTATATTGGATCATGCTTTCTAATATCTTTCTCTTATTTATATGATGAATCATAAAATGTGATCCAAGACGTTGATGCAAAAATAACAACACAATCAAATATGATTGTAGATAAATAGAAACAATAGAATACCTTAGAGAGGAATAATTTGAAGCAATCCAATAGAAATCAATTCTTTAAAATAATTCATACACTACAACTAAATTTCACGAATCAATGAGTTTGATTATGGTATCCTTCTACATTTCCTAAAACCAAGAGATTTACACAGTTACTTGTCATGCAATCATAGGTTAATGTTGAGCTTCACTTGGTTTCAAGAATAGTTTAATATTCTCTACTAATTAGGGCAAACCACATGAAGGTGGAAGATCATTCCCCCCCAATATCTCAATTCCCCATTAACATCTAAAATTCATTCATTCTATTAATAAAATATAACATTCATGAATTATCACATGATAAAATTTATTAACATATAAGCTTCATTAGAACATGCACATTAATATTAAAACATAAGATTAATTAGAACATTCACTTGAACATACAATAGAACATAAATAAAACATCTAGACATAAATATCAGTCATTATCAAATAAGTTACATAAGTTCACATGAATAATTTCTTTTTTTATCCTTCCCTATATTGTTGCAGAGGCATATCCATGTCATCGCCGATATTTCTTCTCACTTGTGGATGTGCACTTGCTATCCTTTGCAAAGGAAAGTCATTTTCAATAACAAATAAAAGGGTTAAAATCAAAAAATTTGAGACCTTAAATATTTTAAATTACATTATAGCGCTCTTTACCTTGTATAACCACATCATCTTGCCTGTCAGCTTGGACCTCAACAAGCTCATCAGAAAAAACCTTTGCATCCCCTACAACTATAATATGAAATGTTTTCTAAATGCCAAATTCAATTTAAAATGTTTAATTTTATTAATAATTCTGAAATAAAAAATTGAATAGAAAATATATACATTGAGTACTAGGATCCACATTCGAATTGTCACCTCCATGGTGCTCGATTGCTATATCAAGATTGGTAGGCTGCAATCCAATGTAAATAATTAGTGCATTTATCAATAAGATACATATAAATAAAAGACATAGACTAAGAAATCTTAATCATTCAATTTAATACATATAAATATATTCAATTTAAATTTTTAAACAAATATATAATCATTGTTTCCTTAAAATAAATATAGCGACTTATATTTTTGGAACTTAATATTAAATATAGTAATTGCTAAAGTATTCAATTTAAAATAAAAATTGACTTACCTCTTCGATATATCCAACAAAAGAACCTTGGTTACTCATTTCTTGGAGTCATTCAGCCATGACTATATAGCCTTTTGTGTAGCCTAATTTCTTGTCCTCTTCAGAAGTTGTTTTTAAAAAATCTTTAGCCTACATTTTTTCTTTGTATCATGATTTTTTTTGTAATAAATTTCATCAATACCAAATTGTTTAAAATTTATAAATATTTTCATATAATTTTTCATTTACTTATACTTACAATTCATGTAGCAAGTTTTGAATATCCACCTGAGTTGAGCTTGTGCTCCCCGTGCTTCTGTTTTCTTGCTTTGGTTACCTTTGATGTGTCAAGCAACCTATGTGAAGTTTGAAATGTGCTAGATAACATAATTACTAAGAGTAATTATCAAATAATTTCATATTTAATATTATGACATACCTTCTTTCCTTGGGTGGTACCATTTCTCCATCGACTATTGATTTTTCTCAGTGGCATCCTTTCTAAGATTCTCCCACTCAATAATAGGAACATAGGGGGATGCTCATAACAAGGTTTTTTTTTCCCATTTGGGTCCTATGGTTGTACCTAATATATTTAAAATCTTGGCCCCCTTTCTCAAGGAGCCTAAGTCTTTGAAAGACATTGGGTCAAAAAAGTGTTGTCATGGCATCAATGAGTTGGTCCTTTAACTTTTTCGTTTGCGAATTCCACCTTTTAAGAAAAGAAAAAAATTGTTAGATTCATAAATGAACTAAAGCTACCTTTTAAGTTACTTAAAGAAATTGATCAAATGAAACATGATCTAGCAATAAAATCAAAATATGATACCCTATGCATATGGTCGGCCCAAATATATGCAAACATTCATCATTAAGTTTTCAGAAAATATATCATTCCTTGCAAAATAATAATGAGATTAGTAGTTATTGCAAGGGACTACATGGGAGGTTATGATTAAGAGTATTAGATTGTATAGTAAAAGAAAAGAACAATCTTTAAATTACCTAGAAGTTGGGCTACTTTTAGGGGAAGACCATATTAATTGCTAATGAAAAATTGATCATAATTATTTATTGTTGATGTAAATCTAACATAGGTACACATAAGAAGGTCCTCATCACCTCCTACATAAAATGAATCTAATATTACAAAATTCCCCTAATCAATAATAGTTCAATGGAAATAAACATATGAAAAATGAAAGATAAAAAGAGGAATCTACCTACCAATAGTGCTACCACTACATTTGTCATAATGGTATGTGTTATCAAATTTGCAATTGGTAGTGCCTCTTCGGTTGTGTTCCTTGTAGCAGGCAGTGTAGTGAACAAATGATCAATGGTAGGAGCTGAAAAATGAGATTGTTAGAGCACAATAAAACAAGATTGTTAGAGTTATTAAAAAAGTATTGTTCAAGCAAAATACAAGTGTAGGATAGAACATGCGATGTACTTGAACCACCTAAAGTATCATCCTTAGGGGCATTGCCCTTGTACATCCTCAACATCCTTTGTAAAAAATAACAAATAAGCATTTTGTTTAATGACATAAATAAAAGAGTATACTATAAAAACCATTATTAACTTTTGTTATAATTAAAAAAACTACATTAATACTTATTGTATATGTATGAACTAGGTTCATCAACCTATCCTCTGTCTTTTGTAATTCAGGAGTTTCAAGTTGAGTTGATGTCGATTGCATTATCCTTCTTCCTATAGCATAGATCACCTTTTACACTATAGCTATAGGATCAATGACTAATGCAAAACAATAATAAATTCATCCAGCTCACCGTGTGACTCTCGTCCTTGTGAACTACTTTTTCCTTTTCTTATCCTAATCAACATTTGTTTGCAAGAGAAATTTTATTAGCTCTATATTTAAAATAAATCCAAAATAGTAGTGAAGAATAAAACATAACAAAAAATACACATCAGCATATGTCTTGTATCTAATTTGTATAATAATAATGAGTTTTACCTATCCAGAAGAAGAATCATCACCATCATGCTCATCCTGTGGTTGTTGATCCATACTGTAGCCTTTTATTTTTAAAAAAAATTGAGAAATTTTATAACACATGTGCTATTATTCTAAGTTAGCAAAATAAAATAAAAAAATTAATGGTGTGTTGGGTTCATTGATTGGAGTTGATTTTAAATGTGCATAGTATGTACCACCTCACCCATGATAATGGCTTTGTTTGTATCTATGTGATTCAAATTTTAATTAATAAGAAGCTCTTCACCTCTATGTATTAATTATATTTCACATACAAATACATGATTTCCCTCGCGTACCTCAAATATGCCATTGGGTCACTTCGTAGTTGATGCAGGTCATGTACTTTTTATAAAACCTACAATATTCCTTGATTCTTGTGGTCTTCTATCAATGTTTATAGCTACTATTTTACTTTGTTCACTAACTTTTTGTTGTATATAATTTTCCATGAGTGCACACCTACACATACTTTATTTATATCTAACAATCTACATCAACCTACTATAATCATAGAAAGGTCTGACATGCTCCATCAATTCAACAACCTTGTTGTAAGAGACCTTTATGCCATCAATGGAAAATAAGCCCAAACCATGTAATGAGGATGGTGCTATGAGATATATCCTCTCTCCAACACAAAAATCAATTTTTATTGGAGGAAGACCATTGGGAACCCATATTTTTTTGTAGATGTTTATACCTAAAGGGAGCATTGGAGTTTCCTTCACTTTCATCATCATAAGAAAATAAACCCCCCTTGAGAAAGGAAAATTTTCATGTGCTTATTGAATATATTTCTAATATTTTGACCTCGAGTCGATCTCCTTGATTTAGACATACTAAATGTCTCACTTTATTCTTCCATTCCTACATATTCCTCACTCGAGGAAGACAAATCTAACAAATACCTATTCACTGGTACCTGAACTCCACAAAATAAGAGAGATTGGTGGAAATCAGAGAAATATTTTACAAATGGTAAAATATATTAATCTCTATGTAGTTATTGCCTTATACTTGATGATCCATGAGAATGTGTGGGATGCTCATGAAATAGCTTCAAATTTTTGCAATAATAAATCAATTGTCTTATGTTAGCTAAATAATTCATGATACATATACTCAAATTACATCAAATATTAGCATCACATATGAGTTATAAATAGTAAAAGGTACATGACAAGTTAATCATATTAATCATTGATCTATCAGAATTGAATATTGAATAACATAGGCATTGATCATATAAGTATATACTTTATTCTTCTCATTGATAATCAAACCCCCCTCCAATGTTAGCTAATCAAACCCCCCCATCATCAATATTATTCTTCATCCATCTCATCATCAGGATCATCATTGTCATCAACATCATCACCACCACTATCCTAGTCATCGTCGTTGTCATCATCATCATCATCATCATCATCCTCATCCTCTTCCTCCTCCTCATCATGATCAGTAGAAGCATCATTATCATGATAAGTAGTAGCATCATTTGCATTAGGAGCATCATTGACTAAATCTTAATCTTGATCCACTTCTTCCTCTTCCTCAGTATCTTCTTCTTGCATCACGTTATAATTTATTGGCCTTCCCCTTAGATCATGTCTAACAAAAAATGACCAACTTGGTTTATGTGGAACCTTTGAGTAAAATAACTCCTCACATTGGCTAGGAAGAATATAGAGCTCATCCCCAAGTAGCTCAAACAACCTTGTATTAATTATTGAAAATCCATTCTCATGCTCAATAATAGTTCTATCGGGATCTTTTTGATTGAGTCGTAGTTTGTACCATTTGACAAAAAAGAGAACTAATTTGAAGGAATTAAAGTCATAGTCAAGTATATCAACCAAAATTTCATAGTATCAATTTTGAGATTCTCAAGGATGTAAGTCATTTCTAGATGAAATATTGGTCATCTAGAAGACTGCACTTATCCTAGAATCACAAGTTCTCTTTGTATCATCTAAATCTTTGATGCAAAATTTATAACTATTTCATAACATAGCCTTGTGGTGTTTCACCTACAATAATGTCAAACATGTATAAATTATTGCATCACTAGTTCAAAAACATATAGTTAATTAACAAACTTATAAGTACCTGGAGATCTCTTAAAGCATATGCTAAATCTTTATCCTTTTGTGTAACATTGGAATCTCCATTACAATGAGCTTATTTAACCAATGAAGACACATATTCCCATTTTAATCTATGACCAAAATGTTGACATCATTCAATCTGTACCATCATTAAATCTTGATTGTTTGCAATAAATAAATGCATTGCATCTCACTCTTTAGCGGTTGTACAAAAGTAAATAGATGACTTACACAATATTTATTTTGAAGATTAAAAATTAATTAACTACAATAAAATCTCATAATTTATTATCTTTCACTTTCTTAAATCTGTCATTCCCCACCAATTACTCCCCTTCAAAATTTTTAATGGATTCAAGATCCCAAATGCAATCTATATGGGTTTGTTGTAAGATTAGGAAGATGTTGAGTAACATACACCATCATCTGGTATACCATATATCAATCAATCATAGAATGCTCAGGACATGCTCTTTGTCGAACCAAACCCTTCAAAAATTCCAAGTGTCTCTCAATCGTCCACATTGATCTAAGCTGTACAAGTCCACACAATTCAATCTCCTCAACTTGGTCTATGAGGTAGTGTTCTTGTGCATTGCATCAAGTTAAAGGTAAATACTTTCGCATTTCACACATTAGTATACAAATTATTTTTTTCTAATGTTTTATATCTTCTTTATGGATTTCTTTAGATGACAACCACCTACAAGGGATTCAAGACCAAAAACATATGAATATGAGACTTTACAATATATTACTTGTTTGATATATTCAACAAATATCACTTCTTACCTCATGTATTTTCCAAGATCATATATCACTTGTTTGATATTATTGTCAATTTTTTTTGGGAGCGATAGGGGTAGCACATATTGCAAAAATTATCAACTGATCATTTCATTCTTTGCTAATTTAATACAATGAAAATTGAGTGCAATTTCACAAATATATTGTAAATACAAAATATTGTGACTTACCTTAATGAAGGTATGTCAATCATGTGTTTTCAGTCCTGGGCCAAATTCACTTTTCTTTGATATGAGATTGCTTATATTTGCAAAAAATGCTATAGGAAATCATATTTTTCATATGACTTCTTTTATGGCATTACTTTTTCGCTCCATTAATAACTAAGAAAGGGCACTTGCATTAATCCAGTTTCCATTGCTATCTAGTTCAATTTGATATTTTTCATTGCATCATGGAATCATGAATGCCACTATAAATTTTGGCAAGTTTTTATTTATCATGGCTTCCATCCAATATTTTCCACATTGTCTTTGTTACATTCTTTCAAATATGCATAGTATTAAACAAATGCACAATTTGTAGTTGCTCATAGTAGGGAAACCTACTAAATTCTCTAGGATAAAATTTTAGTCCCTTTGGAAGGTGGTCAATATTGATGCCTTAATGACCTCAAGTTCTATTATATTCTAACTTCCATAGGTGAGGTGTCATTCTTCATGGCTTTGATGTAGTCTCTTCTTTCCCATTGAAAATATGTTTTTTGACACTTTGATACTTATTATTTTTGTGTAGGAAGTGTCTATTCTCATCAAAAACCTACTTTATTAAACTTTTGGAATGAAAAAATTTCATATTTGGACCACACATTGGAAATGCAAATTTTCCCTTTTTTTGAAGAACTACAAGATAACAATACAATTGGATTAAATATGTTCATTTTTGGAGTTAGTATTATCACATACAACTAGATTTTAGGATAACATACCACATAAATGTGTCAACCTTGGGGCATCGTGAATTTTCCACAAAAGCATTGCATGGAACTAAAACTATTTTTGTCTAATTGGTCTAGAGATATCATACAGGGTGAAACCATTCAATAACACCAAAAAATCATTGATAAGAGGTGCAATATATACATTCATATCTTTCACTTGGTACTTACCTAGTTGAATGAACAACCTCAGATAATTATTGTGGTCATTTCACTCCAAGACTTAGAATTACATGTAGGTAAAAATGAACTAATAAAATATCTAGAACAATCATTGCCAACATAATGTGCTCCCTCTTTATTGGCATCCATGGAGAAAGGTTATTGTTGATAACAAAAACAAGCCACACCGAGTAAACGGATCTCATCTCTCCAAATGGATTGACACTATAAGTTGCTAGAGAAAGCCTAATATTTTGAGCTTCTTCTTTAAAGTGTGGTCACTTTTCCTATATGTCCATAAATTTTGAACCATTTGTAGACATTTGAATAATGTCATATCAACTTCTATTGCATGCATGGTAATCCATAAGTTGTACCAAGCGCTACTACACTTGAATAATAATTTAAGATGTGGAATAATGGGGATGTAAAGAAGAACCTTGCAAGGAACCTTTTTTGTCATTTGATCATCTCAATATCTGCTTGTACAACATTCAGGGTATTCTATTACATTTTTGTGTTCTTTATGATAAATTACATGATCTTAAGGACAAGCATCTATTTCTTGATACTCCATTCCAATATGTTTCATAGTGGCACATAATTCTTGGTACGAGCGAGGGAGAACATTTGATGATGGTAACAAATAGTCACCTATCAATCTAGAGGAAATAATATAAGTCATTAGTATAAATAATCTTAATGGTACATATTTCACCTTTTATAGACTATAATGATGTATATCACAAACCTTAGCATATGTGAAATTGTTATGTTGGATAAACCATTCATAACCTTTAAATTCACCAACAACAATAAAATAGAGGCAAGAGTTGATTGGGATCCTTCATAAAGGGTCGTGTTTTCCTTCTCAAGTAGAGTTATACCATGGATGACCTCAACTTCATTCTCATCATAAACATCATCAACAAAAACACTAGTACCAAATGTGTCATGGATCAATGCATTCGTACTATCATCTTTAAATGTTTTTTCTAGTGCATGATCATCATCTTCAATGGGATCATGATCTTCTCCTTCAATACTCACATCTCCATGTTCTACCATATTTGCACCTCTATGTTCCTCTATATTCATACTTCTATGTTCCTCTAATATGTGGTGGTCCATATCACGTACTTTCCTAGGGAGATCGACCTATATAAAAATGATGATAATCAAACTCCCATTCTGTGGTTCATATGTATATTAATTGCAAAAAAAATAACAAACAACTTACCGATGGATGATAATCAAACCCTCCTTTAGTGTGACCATTTTCCCTCCTTTATTGTCTTTAAGTCATTACAAATCTTGCAAGGACAATAACATTTGTCATTGCCTTCTCTTTGAAAGTTAGACAACAATCTAGCAATTATCTCCCTATTTTGATCAAATTCCCTTGTATTATCTGACATGATCCTTCTTCATAGGAATAACTTATTCTTGTACCCTTATTGAGTTGGTTTTGCTTAATGTTTATATCTACACATATTGTTTTGAAAGGAAAATTTGATGTAACTAATGTGTATATCTGCAAAAATATTGCACATGTTGTACTTAATATTTATATCTATGCATATGGCTTTGAAAGAAAAATTTGGTGTAATTAATTCGTGTATTTGCAAAAATATTGGACATGCTGTACTTAATGTTTATATCTGCACATATGATTTTGAAAGAAAAATTTGTTGTAATTGATGTGTATATCTACAAAAATATTGGACATGTTGTACTTAATGTTTATATTTGCACATATGGTTTTGAAAGAAAAATTTGCTGTATTTATGCCTCTTCATTTTGATTTTGTTCAAGGGAAGCCCATCAATGGTAATAGAAAACAAGAATGCATTTTCTAAGAGTTTACAATTTTTCAACAAAATTAATGTTTTACAAGAAAATAAACCTAAAGAACTATTAGCTTAGAAGAAAGAATATGGTGTTGACACAATATAGAAAGTTCTTGATATGAGAGTTCTACAAGTGAGGGTGTTGACCAATCTTGAAAACTTGAATTCAGTTACAACACAATGTGAAGTTGATTTTAGATATGGTAGAGGAAGACATTCATAAGTTTGATCAAAATTTAAGGCACAAGGGAGAGTTTGTGGAAATATACTAGAAGGAGAGGGAACAGCTTCAGAAAGAGACTACATGACATAAACAACAACTAGACAACATAGATGATATTATGGGAGTGCTGGATAGAATCTAGGAAAGTGTTGTAGTAAATAAGATTGCATGAAGAGAACCAAATCCAAAGGTAAATATTAGATCTACCTTGCTAACTTTTAATGGGTTGGGCTATTATTATTTTCCCCCATCACATTCAGTTTGATAGCCATGTTAGGGAGGTGATCTCACCTAGTTTATCCTCATGACTTTGGATTCCTTAAACATTATCTTGGGTGCTCAAATTAATGTCCAAGATATTTGCACCTTAGGGCCCTATTTGATCATCATTTGAAATGGCCTCAATGTTGACCAAAAATGTCTCTCAATATGTTGTTCTTTACTTTCATTAGAGGGGGAATTCATCTCTTGCTTACTTGGACACAAGGGTGACCTTTTCTTCTTTTGAGGTTGCCCCTTGTCCTCTATCCCCTTCCTCTTCATTCCTCTTGTTTGTAACTCCTTGTCACTCCCTCCATTCTTCTTCTTGTTTTAGCTTTCTTATTTTCTTGAATATTTAGGGATGTGTGCACATGATTCCTCATTTGGTTATTCTACATCTTTCATTAGTTCTATTTCAATGAAATTCTTTTTTCCTTCAAGTTAGCCATCTACTTATCCATGTGCCAATGAATGATGTTAAACATGAATCATTATTGTGTCAAAACTTCATCTTTGTTTGACCAATCTGTAGTAGGAATTACATTCTTTCTTGTTGTGTCATGACCACCTTGGAAATAAAATTTGCATTTTCTTAGACCAGCATATCCTAATATCTTAAATGCAATAAATTGTAGGGTATAGGAACTTAATTATATGAGTTTCTTCTATAGTTGACCACTACTTTCATTCATACTAATTGTTAACATAATCTCTTGAATTTTTTGAGCTTATATTTATTCTCTAATTATTTATAGTCAAACAATGGTCTTTCTTAGATTTGGCCTAGGCTTGATCATGCAAGGACAATCTATGTCTATGATGATATGCCATTGGCACTTGTGAGCCTTTTCTCATTTTATATAAATTCTACCCATGATTTTTCTGTAGCTTTCTCATTTGAATGGCATAAATATTGGTATTGGTATTTTATTATGTAAAAGTTGAGGCTTTAGCTCAATATGTTAAAAAAGATCATTTAGAGGAGGGTCTCATCTATCCACCATTTAAAAATATTAGAAAAATATTACTGTACATAGCTACATAAGTTTTTGCAATTTCCCATGATCTAGGTATTTTCTTGGGGATCATTTTCATTTTCTGTACAAAAAAAATTCAGCTAAAATTCCTGAAAGTGGTGGGCTTTTTAAGCCAATCTTTTGCATTCTCTCATCTACAATTTTTTTAAGAAAAGATGAGTATACAAATAGATATGTGATAGGATAATAATACATGTGTAAGTTTGGTCTCAAGTCTATAGTTTTATTTTTCCATATTATTCTATTAAAATATGCCCTACCTTCCCTTTTCCAACTCATGAAGTTTTTCTCTAGTTAGAGAGAGGTATGGTCAGATTTGTTCATTTGAAACATTTTATTATTTTTTGTGTACGTTCTTTATCTAGTTTCTCCTTTAAGTTTTCATGCATGGGATCTTTAAAGAAAAAACACTTCTCACAATATTCTTACCCTCCAATTTATTGCATTTAGGATATTAAGATATTAGGATTTGCGTGATCACCTTAGAAATAACATCTAATCACCTTGGAATTTGTCATGTATTGCATCTACATTTGCTTTTCCATTTCTTATAAGAGTGTTTCCAGGTTGGGAATAACTTCAACATCATTTGCATGGTTGAGAGGTAATGTCATTGTGGAAGAGGCTTTTTTCAGGGAATGAGCCTCATGATTATGATATTTACATAGAAGCAAAACTTGCTTCTTCAACTCCTTTCACTCAACTCTTCACTAAAGTTATTCTTCCAATAGTGAGAATAGCCTCTAAAAATTCCTCAGAGCCAAGGGACCCTAAGCCTATGCTAAATTTTCTAGAGACATGGGAGAATTTACTACCAGATTCAATACTTATAACATTCTGGACCATATAGTGATCCTCAAATTAACAACATCAATATATACTTGGGATCCTCATAGCGAGACTATGCCAATACATGCATGGTTACACCCTTAGCTTCCATTGTTGGGCCAGAAAATGGAGCATTTATATCCAAACATTTTTTATAAGTTGGGGAATGCACTTTATACATGACATGCAAGTGATACATCTGCATATGCAATTTTATCACCTTGAAAAACTATATTCGATCCTGCTAGCTGGGAACAATTGATTGTTCATTTTATTATACCTAATCTGATGATAGTTCTACATGAATTTGTAATCAACCCAACTAATCAACAACTAGACCAATTTAACTAGGTTATGACTTGTTTCTTTCTAAAAATATTTGCTATGATATGTTTTTGTAAAATTTCTTACTAAGTCTACCCATTTTTTGCATTTTGCATTATTTTGTGTAGGATCTTGAGCTAAGTCACTTAGCATGGGTTGAGTGAGTTTTATTGTTTTATTATTTGGATTCTAGAATATGTATGCAATTGGATCAATTTTTTTATTGTGCTAATACGTAATAAGCACATTCAAATCTCTCTCTCTCTCTCTCTCTATATATATATATATATATATATATGTGTGTGTGTGTGTGTGTGTGTGTGTGTGTGTGTGTGTGTGTGTGTGTGTGTGTGTGTGTGTATGTATGTATGTATGTATGTATGTATGTATGTATGTATGTAGTCTTTATATATATATATATATATACACACAAACTGTGCAATTTGTCATGTATTGCATCTGCATTTGCTTTACCATTTCTTATAAGAGTATTTCAAGGTTGGGCACCACTTCAACATCCTTTGCATGGTTTATAGGTAATCTCATTGTGGAAGAGGCTTTTGCAAGGGAATGAGCCTCATGATTATGACATTTATACACAGAAGAAAAACTTTCTTATTCAACCCCGTAAACTCAACTCTTCAGTGAAGTTATTATTCTAGTAGTGACAATAGCTGCTACAAATTCTTAGGAGCCAAGGGACCTTGAACCTATGCTACATTTTTTGGATACATGGGAGAAGTTACTATAGGCTTTAGTACTTCATAATATTCTAGATCATAAAATGATGCCCAAATTAACAACAACATTAGGTACTTAGGATTCATGTAGAGAGGCTCCAATACATGCATGGTTACATCCTTGGCTTCCATTATTGGGCCAATGTATGGATCCTTTATATCCAACCATTCATTATAAATTGGGGAATGTACTTTAATGTACTTCATGCCTAGCATGCAAGTGATGCATCTACATATGAAATTTTATCACCTTGAAAAATTGTATTTGATCTTGCTAGTTGGGAACAACTGATTGTTTATTGTATTGTACCTAATATGATGATATTTCTATAGGAATTTTTAATCAACCCAACTAATTAAAAACTAGACCAATTTAATTGGGTTATAGCTTGTTTCTTTCTAAGAATATCTGCTATGATGTGTTTTTGTAAATTTTCTTGCAAACTTTGCCCATTTTTTGTGGTTTGCATTATTGTTGTGTAGGATCTTGAGGTAAGTCACTTATCAAGGGTTGAGTGAGTTTTATTATTTTATTATTTAGATTTTTGAATATGTATGTAGCTAGATTAATTTTTCTATAGTGAGCTAATATGTAATAAGCACCTTAAAAAAGATCTCTCTGAATATATAAAGAGATAAGTGTTTAGAAGGAAATAAAAAGACATACATGTTTAGAAGGAAAAGAAAAGAACATTTACATAGGTACCTCTTCTCAACCTTGAAGAAAATCATAAAGCAAGGGCACACAAATCACAAGGGAATGACACAAAATCAAAATCATAGAGCAAGGGCACAACAACAAAATGTAGAGATCACAAGGGAACAACAAAAAAATGTGCCAATCACAAGGGCACAACAAAAAAATGCAGAGATCATGAGGGTACAACAAAAAAATGCACTAATCATAAGGGAATGACAACATTCACAACTCTCCACCCTCATTTAGAGCTCTCTACCTCTTTTGTGTGCAACTCTCCATAATCAAAACAAATGGGGAATGATTTATGTTTTGTTTATATATATATATATATATATATATATATATATATAGTTTATGCTTGCACAAGCATCACAATTACAACATCAAAGTCAATATTGTGATGACGTTAAGGATAATTGCAAAAAAAATGAAAATCACCACAAATTACATTGCATCACAAATTGCCGTCACAATTTGACCCCAAATGTTATAATGAGAACTTTCCTAATTTTTTTTCCAAATGGTTTTACTGATCCTCAACATTCTTTGAATAAACATTAAGATCATCTTGGTAGACCAACAAGATGTGTTCAATAAGTCCTTCAAATGTGACATCCAACACTCTTTGAAAAATTTCTCTAGCATTTGTTAATCCAATAACATTCTAGCATAGACACATGTTCCTCATGGATTAGTACATGTTATTTTATATTTCTCTATCTCTTTGACTTTCACTTGGTTGTAACTAGAGAAACCATTCATCATAGACAAGAGTTCCTTTCATCTAACCTTTTGCAATAAAACCTCCATGTTCAAAAAATATAATTATCTTTTAATGATGATATATTCAAATTTATGAAATCAACACACAATCTTATGTCTCCATTCTTTTTTATGATAGGAACCCAATTAGAAACCCATGGGGAATATCTGATAGGTTTTCTTATACCAACATCCATCATTTTAATTAATTATTCTTTCATTTTGTGGGATAACATGGGGTTCATTAGTCTTTGATTTCTTGAAAGGCTTGACATCTAGTTTAAGAAGTATTTCAACCTAGAACATGTCTTCTCTATATGCTTTTCCATGTTTGAAAAAACATAATTATCTTTTAATGATGATATATTCAAATTTCTAAAATCAACACATAATCTTATATTTCCATTTTTTTTTTTTATGACATGAACCAAATTAGAAACCCATGTGGAATATATGATAGGTTTGATTATACCAAAATCCCTCATTTTAATCAGTTATTCTTTAATTTTTTGGGCTAACATTGGGTTTATTGGTCTTTTCTTTTTCCTGAAAGGCTGGGCATCTAGTTTCAGAAGTATTTCATGTTGGAATAGGTCTTCTCTATATGCTTTTGATTCATCATATGACCATGCAAACAAATGCCTATATTCCCTCAATAAAGAAATTAATTTTGATATTTTTTTATTTGATAGATTTTTTACCATGAAAACTTCTTTGGGAGAATTCTTGTTCCCAAGATTAAATTTCTCAATTTGATCCCACATGGAAAGAGGGGTGTGAGTCTTGATATTTTCATGTTCATCAAATATGTGCTCCAGAGCTACTAATCCTTTTATTATCTTGTTAAACTTAAGTTTCACAATCTCCTCTCCAAAAGTAGTCTCCTTGCCATCTTTATTTTCAACAAGACCACTCCAATCAAGATCAATATCTTGACAATCTTCTTCGCATGTTAAAAATTGTAGCAAAACTTTTTTATCTCTTAAAACTTTCTATATCTTGACAATCTTCTTCGCATGTTAAAAATTGTAGCAAAACTTTTTTATCTCTTAAAACTTTCTAGTTGTGCACATTATCAGGGACAAATGGTCCATTTTTCATCTCAACCTACACCACTTCTTGTAATAGCATGTCAATTTATTTAATGGATAGATTAGCCATTATATCAGCTAAATAATTATCTATCCTATCAATCTGATTAATTGAAAATGCATCAAAACCCTCAAATATATCCCACACATAATTTTTGTACCTTATTAACCTTTAGTTTTTTTTGTCATCAATTCATCTATAATCTAATAAATTATTTATTTTGAGTCTCAACATATCAAAGGTAAATTTATTTTATGGATTTTTTCCATATTTAGCCCTAGAATTAGGGCCTCATATTCATGAATATTATTTATGCATTCAAAATTAAACAAAAATGACTACTTGAGTATTTTGATTGATGGTGATGTGACGATTACACCACTTATATTACCTTCCTTACTATAGGCTCCATCAAAATTCATTTTCCATATCTCATTTTTCTCTTCCTATGTAAGAATCTTATTAGTATCTTCTATAACTTGAATGTGTTTATTTATACTTAGAAGTTATCAATATCTGTTTGGTAGAAATTTATTCTACTATCAGGATGGAAGCTTTGAACGCAATATTCAAACCTTGATTCCTTATCAATTCTGATGTTTTGGCCATTTGTTGGAATGGTTACATAAGAAAAATCTAATTCTATTTGTCCTCCAACTAAATTTTAGCATTTTCTTGAAAGTAACATGCCATAATAGGTAGGAACTTCCACCATAGTTATGTTTGTTTTATAGGAGATCTTAGGACAATATGGGAATATGAAGTCAAAATTTTTTATTACATCCACCATAGGGATTGATCTTTTGTCCATAGTATAACACTTTCCATAAGGAATATAAAATTTCAATATTCCTTCATAACCTCTGTAGGCATTATATTCATAGCCGCTCTTGAATCTACCATGCAATTTATCACTAATTTATTATTAATCAATAAAGTTAGATAAAAAGGGTCTACCTAGGGGGCACTCTCATTAATATTTATCCTAAGATAAATAATTGGTGTCCCATTAACATTATGATCTTTAACATACCCATATTTGTTAGTTTTGAACAAAATATTTAAAATCTATCTTCCATATTCAAGAGTTTCAACAATTTTTAAAAATGGAACAAAAAATTTAAATTGCAATATAGCATTAGAAATGAATGAGATTTTACTTACAAGTTGCTTACATATTGTAGGTTGAGTTACCTATGGGTCATTCTATTGTTGATCCTTGGGCATGAACCTTTCTTTATCTTTCTTATGTAAAGTGGGCACTTTAGTCCTCTTTCTCATATTTGGATTTATAGTTCTATTTATTAGCTTATAATTACTCCTTGCTTATTTAATTGCTGCAATTGTATGAGCCCTTATTTCCTCTTTAGTTGACAACATTATTATAAGATTTTCATCATTATCAGAAAAGACTTGTTGAGTGTAGCGTTGCTTCATTCTTTTTGCATGAACATCAGGAATAAATTCTTCTTCAAAATAGTCATCTTCTCCCTTGAATGGTTTAGATGATAATGTATTAACTATTTTCTAATCATCTCTTGGGTGAAATTATTCTTCAAATATGCTTCTAACCACTAAACACTACTCTAAAATATGAGGTAACTTGAAAGCTTCACACCAAGGACCATTTTCAACATAATTACTAATTTTCTTTAGAGGATCAAGAGTTTCAATGTTCCTTGTTGGTTTACCATCCTTGTAAGATGTGTTTTAAGGCATGTATTGCAATCAATACCTATCCATTTTCTAATATGGTTTATTATTCCTATTAGACCTCATTCTATCATTTTTATTGTATCTACTATGAATATCTTTAATCATACCCAAGATTTTTTCAATCTTATCTTCATCTTTGTTTTGCTTAGGAGCTTTAGAATCAAATAGTCTTGGGTAATCTCTTTTACCATATTTACCAACAAATTTTCTATCATTCTTAATTGTCATTTCAACCTTAAAAGCTTCTTGTAATGTGCTTGGTCTATGTGAACTTATCGCATATAGAGGCTTACTTTCAAAAGCAATTAAGTAAATTTTTATTAAGAATGAATAAACGGGTCTAAAATCTTGTCATATCCTATTTACAACTTTATTTAAACTTTTATTAAAATAAAAAAATGGTTCATTGTTTTGAAACTAAGACTAGGTTTTGACTATTTCGTGTCAACACACTTAAGATGTTTACTAAGTTCATGCCGAGCTAGTATCACATGCCGAGTAAAATAAGTATAGATGTTAAGTAAACATTTGATGCTGAGCTACAATGTATGCCGAACTAGATAGAACTACAATAGGTGCTGAGTGATCTTCAAGTGAGGAGCAATCTTCAGGTATCGAGTGAAGATCAAGTGCCAAGAAAAGTGTAGGTGCTAAGTCACTATAGAAGCCGAATGAACAGAATTGCTATAGGTACTGAGTAATCCAATTTTTCTATATGAGCCGAGCATCAGAGGTAACAAGTGTCGAGTAACATAGATTGGACATAGCTATTTGTAATTGCACAAACACCTATGTAAACTATTTTTTGAGCTGACATAGAAGAATCTTGAAGGATATTAAAGATAAGAATGAATCTTTTATATTTCCTATGCAATCAACATGAAGCCAATAAGAAAAATGGAGAAGGCATGCAACCAATAAATAAAGATTTAATATGGATCATAGATTCATACCTAACCTTAAGTCTTTGAAATCTTTAAAAGGAGGATGAAACTCCATTGTATGTTGAGAGCAGTATAAGGGTAAACTATAGTGAAATTTAGAGGGAAGTGTGAAAAGACTTAAAGGAACAAAGCAACATTGTAATATTTAGTTGATTAGAATAGAGAAAGGGGATAAAAAAATCAGATCTCAGAGGATCAAGATCAGAGAGAGAAAATCAAGTGCCTAAATTCAGCAATCAAGGATTGTAAGCTATCAGGTTTATTAGTCTAATACTCTCTAGCAATTGTATTAGAAAGAAAATTCTATGTTGATAGGATAGCTTAATAGCTAGGTTGTAGAACCTTTGATAAGGTGATAAAATCCTTTAACAGGGTGTCACTTCATGTAAAGTGTTTGTAAATCCTTTAAATAGGTCACTATTGACACAATGTAAAGCCTTTAACTGGGTAGGCCTTTCATAGGGTAGACCATTAGAAGTGGTCAAACATTATTGCTGCAATGATATTTTGTGGGTATCATCCCCACCCCAGTTTTACCTTCTAATTTTGGAGGGTTTTTGGGTCACCAAATTTGGTGTTATGTGTTTTGATGCATGTGTTTACTTTATGCTTAATTGATATGTTTACATGCATGCAATTTATTTTTAGTCAAATTTTTTTAAAGGTTAAAGTGTGATACTTCTTATTCACAACCCCCCCCCCCCCCCCCTCTCAAAATTATTCTTCCCATTTGATTATTCCAACAATTGGTATTAGAGCTGAGTTCTCACAAGGAGAAGCCTAACCTCTTAGAGAAAAGATCTAAAGATGGAAGTCTTCAAACTTGGGAAGATTATGGAGAATCAAGTGATTGATGTGCACCTTGCTCTATACAACTTGGAAGAAGCCAGAGAAGAATTGAGGAAATCCTTGAAAAGAAGGAAGGATATAGCCATAGCTAAAAATGACACACACTACAAGGAGATTGATACCACAAAAGTGTTTGCCAATGGAGATACTCAAGAGTTTGATGCAACAATAGTAGAATTGATAGAGAAGAACATAGCTCAAGTAGAAGAAATTAGAATAGTCAAGCTTGAACAAGAATCACAAGCCATAATGCTTTGTGAGGTAACCAAATAGAAGAAAAGAGCTATTGAAGACAAGGCTATGATAGAAGATGACAAGAGAAATCTTACCATAGATTGGAAGAGAAGAAAATTGAGTTTGAAAGAATCTCAAACATGTAGCTAGACACCTTAAGTCAGGCGATGAATGCACATCATGAGTTGAATATGAAGGATATTGAGATCTCCACTCTAAAAATGCAAAATGAACAATTGCAAAATGAATTAAGAAGGGAGAAGGAGATAGAAGAGAGCTTCAAAAATTCAAGTGAAGCCATCAAGCACTTTGAACAATTGCTGAAGTTAGCAAGATCCAACAATGACACTTTAGGACTTGGTTATACTAACATTGAACAAGGAGAATCATCCAAGACTGCAAAAGAAAGGAGTAACAAAGGTAAGAACACTAAACCTACTTGTCATTTTTGTGGTAAAAAGGGACATACTTCTAATGTATGTAGGAGAAAGAATGCCCATCAACATGATAAGCCTATGAATGCAAGCTATTGCCACAAGTGCAAAAAGCAAGGACATCAAGCACATGAATGTAGGACTAGGACTATCAGAACACCAAAATTTGAAGGTCACTACTACAATTGCAAGAAGTATGGACATAAAGCTTTTGAGTGTAGATCAAAGCCTATGTGGACATCAAATCAGGAAACAAGAGAAGGTAACCATAGTCACCACCACAATTGGGACTAGAACACTAGGTATAATTGTCATTACTATCAGGAATATGGACACATTCCTAAAAAATGTATAAGGACACATTTCAAAGGAAACTACAATAGATGGTTATGTCAAACCATATGTTTCAATTGCTTGAAGATTGGTCATATTAGTAGGAATTTCCCAACAAATTCAAAGGCACCCAAGTCAAAATTCAACAAAGGAAAAGAGAAGGTAGATGTTGAACACATCCGAGGACAAATGAATAGAACTTGGAAGAAGAAAGTTGAGTGTAGCTCATCAAATGAAGGGATCACTTCACCTAATAGGTCAAGTGGTCACACCTCATCCAACTAAGCATGGATAGGTGTATGAGAATAATATACAAAGCTACATCATACATCAATCCCAAGACAAACAAGCACTGCAAAGAAGAAAACAATGTGAGAAATGATGCAAAATTAAAAAAATTAATTTTTTTACAAGTGTTGCCAAGCTATCCTTAGATGTTGAGTAGTTAGTTGCGACTGAGTTGATAGTTCATGCCGAGCTAATCTTTAGTCGATGCTGAGTAATGGAAAACCAATGGAAACTAAGTTATGTTGAAATCTTCAGGAGCCAAGCATACAACTGTATACACACTAAGCATTTAATGCTATGTCTTAAAAGGTATAAGGTCAATTTTATGATCATTTCTTGTCATTCCGAACACAGAGCAAGAATGAGAAGAGCATAGAAGTGATTGATGAACAACAATTGAAGCTTTTGCATGGATTTCAACAAAGATCAAGCACCATTTTCATTGATATAAGGTATTCCTCAAGTGCTGAGTTGAGCAGTCATAAAATTTTAATACATTTTGAAACCCTAGATTTATAGTATGGCTTCTAGTTCTAAAAACCCTAAGAAAAAGGAAGATCTTGAGGTTTAGTTGGTTAGTAATGAGGTTAAACAACCATATTTTAGGCCAATTCTAGAAGTCACTTATAAAAATGACCCTGTTAGCACATTATCTATGATTCCACCCAAAGTCGTAATGATGCAAGATGTCAAGAAGTGTTATAATTGCAAGGTAGGTGCAATAGGAGACTTGGAGATTTTTCAAACATATGATAAATTGTGTGAAATTTGAGTGCTTAAGGAAGAATTTCAAATAGTTGAGAAAAAGGGTTTAACCCATGCCCTAGTTTTCCTCACAGTCTTCAAAACTGAGTGGATACAAATTGTTTTGCGTAGAATATACAATGCTTGTTTATGGCTAGAAGGAGGACCTATCAAAATAACAAAGAGAATCATGCATAGGGTTATAGGTTTTCCAACCCTAGATCAGCACAAGACCCTATGAAGTGATTCAAAAAAAGCTATTGAAAAGAACACTAGGGCTAAATAGAACAAAAAGGTCATGACTAGTGATACTATCATAGTTCCCCTTTTGAATTTTGTAGTGAAAGTGATATCTCACAAGTTCTATCAATCAAGAAAATTGAATAGTGTTCCTTACATTGCTGTAGATGTGGCTTACAAACTTGTCAAGAAAGATCATACATATAATCTAGCAAAATTGTTGTTATAGCAGATCATGGAGAATCTGGGAGTAATAAGAAGATCAAAAGGTGCTCAATGTAAGTTTGGATCAGTTTTGATTTGCATATTTTTCTGTGTTTTGGAAGAATTTCCCTCTTTTGGCAAGGTAAATTGGAAATCAGATAGATTAACTATTACTCAAATCAATGAGTATATTGAGCAAATGGGAGATAAATTTGACTCCCTAATGACAAGTTACTTTGAGGATTTCAAGAAATCTATGAAGCAAAGACTGAGGATACCAGTTTCCCTAGTGGAGTAGCACATTAATGATATCTATTTCTTAGTTGATATTTATTATACCTATATCCAAGTAGAAATTCCAAGGACTAGATGGCTAAGACCTGTAGGATATGAGCTAAACATTGATGAAGCATCAACAACAATTACAACATTACTTGTAGAGGAAATTGATAAGAAGGAAAAAAACTTTGGAACATACGATGTGGTGAGATCCAAGGTAGATATGGAGTTGAAGACTGCTTCCACCTTAAAGAAGAAAGACAAACTAGTGAAGAAACTAAAGAAGAAATTTGGAGAAGGAATTGAAGGGGTTGCTAAAGAGGAAGAGGAAGAAGATGAACAAGGGAAATGCCCACTGTAGATTACACAAGGCTTACATGAGGATGAAGAAAATAGAGAAGGTGTTGAGGAAGAAGAAGCCAAGGAAGCACCAGCTTAAGCCAAGCTCAAGAAGAGAAAGGCTAAAGCTCAGCCTATAGCCTAGCCTAAAGCAAAGAAGGCTACAAAGACAACTCAAGCAAAGCCAACTATACCAGTGACAAGAGCTACCATGAGAGCCTCAACTCAAAAAGCAAAGGAACAAGTCAAAGAGAAGAGGAATGCTATTAAGCAGACTGGTGCAGTGTAGAAGAAACCAAGGAGGAAATATATTGCACAACTAGAATCTAATGATGAGGAAAGAATAGAATAAGAAGAAATCAACCAATTTAGAGTGGTAAGCCATGTTCCTAATTCTAATATTGATAAAATATGTGATAATATTAGGAAGAATGCAGATTTCTCTAGTTTGAAAAATGTTGATTTTAAGAAATTAAGTAAATAAGATCAAAACAAGGTAGAAGAATCAATATATGCCATGATGGCAGAATTCAAGAATACTCCTCTTGAATTGGAAAATACAATGCTCAAGGAGTTGCATGAAATTATTGAAAATAAGTGGCATTATTGTTTGAAAATGGAAAAAGAAATAAGAGAATCCACATTGGAACAAGTGATGCAAGAATTGACTATAGATCAAATTGCTAAGGTGAATAAGAAACATGGAGGCAAGTTTGCACCAAAATATAGAGCCTTCTACATTTTGCAAAACAAAATTGAAGAAGTTGTAGATCAATCCACAAGATTGTGGAAGTCAATATATAACTTGACTACTGACAAGGATAGAGAAGAAGAGGGAAAGAACACTAAAAAAGATGAAAATGCAGATAAGGTAGAGGCTAATGAGAAGGAGAAGGTAGAGAAACAAAATGAGGAAAAGGAAATAGAAAAAGGAGAAGGAGAGAAAGGAGAAGAAGAGAAGAAAGAGCAAGAAGAAAAGGAAAACAAAGAAGAGGAGGAGACACAAAAAGGAGATGAAATGGCAATAACTGATCAACATCAGTACTAAGAAGAACAGAGTGTGTAAGATACACAATTGCCACCTTCTAGCCCTCCACATGTCATCACCACATCTGCAAATACCATAACTATGAAAGATGTTCCTAATAAATCTTGTTAGAACATCAATTCATTGACTATAAAGGATCTCAAAAAGATCCTTGACCAATCCACTCAATAGGCTAAGATATGTACAAATCCAGTATTGGTTAGTGTGGATAAGTTGGAAAAGGTAGTAGCTCACTCAATTAGAGATAAGGTGAAGCCACAAGAATTACTTTCTATCATTTTCACACCTACTAGTGCTCAACTTCTAATGCTTCAATTACGATTTCCAATAGTTGACACAATGTAGCAGAAGCCAACTATAGAAGAAGAAAAATAATCAATAGGATAAGATGTTCCTATAGCACAAACACAAGGTGCACCTCCTCAAATTGTCATAATTGATGGAGGTAGTAGAGAAGATGAGAAAGAAGTATAGAAAACCCCTAAGGAGTAGGAGGCAATAAAAATGTTGGTAAACTTGCATACCTAAAGGACTCCTCAGAAATAGTCGAGCACTGATGCAATGCCATTGTAAATCTCTAAACTAGGCTCGAGCACTACCAAGATTGCAAGGGTACTTCACTATGGAGACCTTTCTCTTGATGAAGAAATAGTCATACTAAGCTATGACTCAAAAATAATGAACCTGCAATAGATATATGAAGTGCAAGAGGTAATAGAAAAGAGGAAAAGACAAGAGATAAATAGAAATGAGTATAAGTAGAAGGAAGAATTACATGAAATTAAGGACATCTTTTTGGATGCCTATAGCTTGTAGACACCTGATGAAACCAAGCCAATATTGGAACAATTGATAGATATTGTAGAATATGTGACAAATGAAGACCAGGAAACCAATGTAAACCTCATGGAATGGTCTGAGAAGAAATTTCAAGGAAAAGTAAATGAGAATATATCTAGTGAAATAACACTGTCCCAGGTTGAATTGGAAAAGAAGATTGAAAAAGAGGAAAAGTTACTTGAGAATGTATTCTCATTGTACAAAAATTTATGTGATTTTTCATACTTCAAACATGAGACAAGCCAAAGAATAATGAGCTTGGAGAGAAATCTAAAGATTTCTAGCACTTAATTCCCGACAGATCCAACTCAGATTGAGAAGCATTTTGCTCAAATGCTTCACACTCAGAAGGAACTAGTTATGTTGATAGTAGAGGAGGCCAAAATTAAGGCCAAACTGAAGCAGATATAGTCTTCCATAACCCCACACTTGGAAGTACTCCATAAAGAACAAGCCTATGTAGAGAATGTTCTCAAGAAAGATCCTAATCTTTCTATAATAGAAGGACTTGTTCATCTTATAGCAGAAACAACTATCCAACATAAATCATTGGAAATTGTCTTGGAAAATTGGGATACCTCTCTCAAGATGATTATGGAGGTCAATAAAACATTTTTGGAAAAATATGGTCTTAATCCTTAGAACCCTTTGACATAAGTATAAAAAAGGCAGAGATATAGTGAAAAGGGGAGATATAGTTAAGGGGAGATATACTATTTTAGGGAGTTGTAAATAAGAATGGAAGAAAACACAGATACAAAGTATAGGGTACGTAGATACATCAGCTCAGGGGGAGCACAAGCATTTTGGTTACAGTTACAGGAATACATCAGCTCAAGGGGAGTTATACAACAATTTTTTTGGAGGTATGTATATAGTTTTCATGGGAGAAATAGTTAAGGAGGAGATATACTATTTTTGGCAGTTGCAAATAAGAATGGAAGAAAACACAAATATAGAGTACAAGGTACACAGATACATCAGCTCAAGGGGGGCACAAGCATTTTGGTTATAGTTATAGGAATACATCAGCTCAGGGGGAGTTATACAACAAAATTTTTTGAGGTGTGTGTGTGTGTGTGTGTGTGTGTGTGTGTGTATAGTTTTCATATAATTTTGAGAAGTCTTGTATATATGCTGAACTATATGCATAGTTTACTCGAGAAGACTACATTTTGATATATTGCTAAGTGTTTTTGACACTCATGTCAAAGGGGGAGATTGTTGAAACTAAGACTAGGTTTTGACTATTTCATGTCAACACACTTAAGATGTTTACTAAGTTCATGCCAAGCTAGTGTCACATGTTGAGTAAAATATGTATAGATTTTGAGTAAATAGTTGGTGCTGAGCTACAATGTATGTCAATCCAGAGAGAACTACAACATGAGCTGAGTGATCTTCAAGTGTCGAGCAATCTTTAGGTACTGAGTGAAGATCAAGTGCCAAGCAAAGTATAGGTGCCGAGTCACTATAGAAGCTAAGTGAATAGAATTTTTATAGGTGTTGAGTAATCCAATTTTTCTATATGGGCTAAGCATTAGAGGTAACAAGTGTTGAGTAACACAAATTGGACATAGTTGTTTATAATTACACAAACACCTATGTAAACCATTTTTTGAGTTGACATAGAAGAATCTTGAAGGATATTAAAGATAAGAATGAATCTTTTATATGTCCTATGCAATCAACATGCAACCAATAAGAAAAATGGAGAAGGCATGCAACCAATAAGAAACGTGCAAGGATTGAGTAGGAAATAAAGATTTAATATGGATTGTAGATTCATACCTAACCCTAAGTCTTTAAAATCTTTAAAAGGAGGATGAAAATCCATTGTATGTGTGGATGAGAGTAGTGTAAGGGTACACTATAGCAAAATTTAGAGGGAAGTGTGAAAAGAATTAGAGGAACAGAGCAACATTACAACATTCAGTTGATCAGAATAGAGCAAGGGGATCAAACAGATATCAAATCTTAGAGGATTAAGATTAGAGAGAGCAGATCAAGTGCCTAAATTCAACAATCAAGGATTGTAAGCTATTAGGTTTATTAGTCTAATACTCTCTAGTACTTGTATTAGAAAGAAAATTCTATGTTAATAGGATAGCTTAACAACTAGGTTGTAGAACCTTTGACAAGGTGATAAAATCCTTTAACAAAGTGACACTTCATGTAAAGTATTTGTAAATCCTTTAAATAGGTCACTATTGACACAGTGTAAAGCTTTTAACAGGGTGAGCCTTTCAAAGGGTAGACCATCAAAAGTGGTCAAACATTATTGCTACAATGATATTTTGTGGGTATCATCCCCACCCTAGTTTTACCTTCTCATTTTGGAGGGTTTCTGGGTTACCAAATTTGGTGTTATGTGTTTTGATGCATGTGTTTAATTTATGCTTAATTGATATGTTTACATGCATGCAATTTATTTTTAGTCAAAAGTTTTTTAAAGTTAAAGTGTGATACTTCTAATTCAGCCCCCCCTCTCAGAAGTATTCTTCCCATTTGATTATTCCAACACATTGGAATTTTTTTAATACTAGCCAATTAATGCAAGGAAAAGGAGGTATCAGTATGATTTCCAAATTTCTCAATAAATAAGTCAACAAATTCTTGTTGACTTGATATAGACTTATCAAGGAGCTCTTTGTACAATTCTTTAGCATCATTGGTCAATGAATGGACAAACAATTTCATAAACACATCTTCGTTATGCTCTTCAAATTATTCAACAATTTTTATTATATTAATCACATGTGTTTCAACACTCTTCTCTAGAAAATTATGCTATAGCAATTCTCAAATAATTTGATACAGAGTTTGAATAACCTACTATCCCAGTGAAATCTAATTTTTTATATCTTTCAATTATCAGTGGATCCCTTTCTCCTTGATTTGTATGATGAAAGTTATATCTTCTTTGATTATTCATTATATTATTTTGATTATTAATATGATTTTTCTCCAATCACCATCAATCCTATCCTTTTTATTCTTATTTTGATTAGATACATTATTTCTATCTTCATTCTTATTATAAAATGGATTATTATGTATAAAATTAAATGAAGAATTTTTATTTTTATGAGAATGAACATATTTAGATGACTCATGTTTTTCTTTAATTCCTTTCTCTCTAGCTCATTTTTTAAGATCAATGATTTCATCCCTTTTGAGACTGCTCTTTCCAAAAATTCACTAGAGACCTTTCTCAAAGCTTATGATGCTTTGTTTGGACATAATAATATTTGAAGAGAATCAATGAATTAACAATATTTGAAGAGTATTGGTGAGTTTTTGTGATTTTTTGCTAATCTCATCTTCATCATCATCTGATTCTTGATTAGTTTCATCATTTACTTGATGAGCTTCATGTTGTTCATAATTATGGAATAGACCTATATTATGAAATGGATTTCCCTCCTCTTGTTCATTATCATCTTGATCATCAGCATAAAACTCCATGTAGGAGCATGCCGAGCTTGCTTACGATCCTGCATGATTGGAGGGATTTTGGCTTGGAGTTTTGGACTCGGTCAAAGAAGGAAGTGTAACTTAGTGTACACTAGGAGCTTGGAATTCACTAGGAGCTCAACATGCATTGGGAACTCATCATACACCATGCTTCTTGGCATGCAATAGGAACTTGACAATGCTTGGAAATTTATTGATACTCATCTTGGCCTTTTTGATGCTCAACTTGGTCTTGGCTCCTGTTGGTACTAAGTTTTCTATGAGCTGACTTTGGGTATTTAATTTTTGTTGTAGTTGACTTGTGGCTCGATATATATTTAATGTAAGGGATTTAATTTAATTTTTAATTAATTGGGCTGAATTGTGGCTTAGTTGGGTATAAGTAGGGGGTTTTGTGGTGTCTTTATCATGATTCATCTAGCTTGGAGAAGAGGATGTTGAGGAGGAGTGAACTTTGAAGAGCTAATAGTTGCGGCTTGTGAAATGTGGAGATTTCTTGGTGGGCTTGCAAGAACAAGTTGAGATATTTCTTGGAGGTCTCTACCAAAGTGTAGATCTAGACTAGTTAGAGTTGGGATTGGATCTTAAGGGATCTTGCAAAACTATTACTTTCTTTGTATTTGGCCATAACTGGGAAGGCCTTTCAACCTAAAACATTTCATGTAATCAGCTATTTTATGAATAAAGAGTTGTGATTTGATATCAGATCTTGCATTGTTGTTGTGTTTTTGCTATATAGTTATTGGTTGGGGGATAGGACATCTCCTTTGGGGATTCTTCAGCCTTGCGCTACATCAGGTGGTATTAGAATGAAGGTGTTCCTTAGTACGTAGAGAGGTCACTAAAGTTGAGGTAGTTTGCACCAAGACTTGGGTGAAGGCTAGAAGAGAACGTTGATCTTGTAGAGCTGATTAATCTTCTGGATTGGTAGATCTGTTGTTTTGGGTTTACAAAATTCTTGAAGATGCCTCCAAGAAGATTGAATCCTAGGGTGATTGATGATCTTAGTGATGTTGTGGAAGAAAGGATCATAGAGAAGGTCAAAGCATGTTTTAAATCTGAAATAGAGGTTAAAGCTAGTTTTAGATCTAAGATTGCATTGATAAAGAGTGACATGGTTACTAAAATTATGAGTGCTTTAGGTGGTGTACTTAGGAATGTGGGTATCGATGATGGCTATGAGGAAGTTGCTAAAGAATTTGAAGTTGTTGGATCCAGCAGTGAGGATGGAATTGATCGTGTGGGGTGTCCTATTGGAACTAAGGCTAGTCAATTTGCTAGACCTAGATCTTAGTTGAACTTGAAGCAAAAGATGGAGGTTTCTAATTTTTTAGGTACTTTGACTCTTGAAGACTTCATTGATTGGATTGGAAAATTGGAAGACTACTTTGAGCTTGAGGATATTGAGGATTTTCTCAGAGTTAGGTTGGCACAAACTAAGCTAAAAGGACATGTTTCTTTTTGGTGCAAAGAACTACAAAGAGACAAAGAAGATGGTGAAATGCAGATCAGTAGATGTAGATTGATGGTGACTAAGCTGAAGGCTAAGTTCATCCCTAGTGATTATGAACTTGAGTTGTTTAAGAGGTTGCAAAACCTGAAGAAGAAACATATGACTATGAAAGATTATACCAAGGAGTTCTACAAGTTAACTATTCAATCTGGGCATAGAGAATTTTTAAAGGAGAAGGTAGCTTAGTAAATTAATGGTTTGAGATTTAATATTCAGGATTAGGCTAGTATGTTGAATATTTATTAAGTTGAGGATTCTTATCAGTATGCTCTAAAGAAAACAAATAATTTGAAGATGCTAGAGGGAAAGAGAAACAAGATAGCTTGGAAAAGGCTAAACTAAGTGCTGAAGGTGAACCAAAACTTATTGATTAGAAGAAAAGGACAGGTGGAGGTGGGTTTAGTGGTAATTATTTTAGATGTGTTGAAGAAGGGAATAGATATTTCAAATGTCCTCATGGTAGAATAGATTTTTTTTGAATGAGGTTGTAGTCCAAGAAAGTCATCCTAATCAAGAACATATTTTATTGGCTTGACAAGTATTAGTTGGTTAGAGGAAACTAGATTATTGTCAGAGGACTAGTTTGTTCAGGACTCATTGTAAGTCTAATGGTAAAGTCTACAATGTGATTGTGGATGGTGGTAGTACTGATAACCTTGTTGTTGAAGAGATGGTAGAAACTTGGTTTGAAGAGAGTGAGACATCCTTATCTTTATAGGATTGGCCGGTTGCAAGGTAAGCATGCTTTGGAAGTGAGGGAGCAATGCCTTGTTGATTTCTAGATTGGGCAGTTTTAAGGATCAAGTGTTGTATGATATTGTAGACATGAACAATTGTCATTTGTTACTTGGTAGACCTTGATAGTATGATTGCAAGGTTGTGCATGATTGTGTCAAGAATATTTTTACAATTGTGAAAGGTGACAGGAAGAATTCCTTTATTGCTTTATAGAATGAAGAGGTTGATAGAAGGAACCTAAGTATTGGTAGCCGAGTTGAGTTGGAAAATTTGAAAAAGGTTAGAGATCATAATGGAAAGTAGACCTATGGAACAATGAGGATGGATGGGAAGCAATAGAAGTGGAACAAGGGAAAGAGGGTACAAGTTGAGGACTTGGATGAATTTTATGTGAAGAACTAATTTGGGATTTATGTGTTGAATTCCAAAAGATGTTCTTCTAGCTATTGAGAACACCTTTTCAAACCTAGGGCATCTAATGCAAGAGAATCCTAGGCTTTCTTGCAATCTTGCATGATTAGAGGGATTTTGGCTTGGAGTTTTGGACTTAATCAAAGAAGGAATTGTAACTCAACATACACTAGGAGGTCAACATTCACTAAGAGCTTGACATGCATTGGGAGCTTGACATATACTATGGTTCTTGACATGCACTAGGAACTTGAAAATTCTTGGGAATTTACTGGTGCTTGACTTGGTCTTAGTTTTTGTTGGTGTCAAGCTGTCTATGAGCTAACTTTGAATATTTAATTTTTTTGTAGCCAACTTGTGGCTTAGCATATATTTAATGTAAGGAATTTAATTTAATTTTTAATGAATTGGGTTGACTTGTGGCTTATTTGGGTATAAGTAGGGGGTTTTGTGGTGTCTTTTATCATGATTCATCCAGCTTGGAAAGGAAGATGTGGAGGAGGAATGAACTTTGAAGAGCTAGTATCTATGGCTTGGGAAACAAGGAGATTGCTTGGTGGGCTTGCAAGCACAAGTTGAGATCTTCCTTGGAAGTTTCTAGCATAGTGTGGATCTATACTAGATAGACTTGGGATTAGATCTTGAGGGATCTTGCATAACTATTACTTTCTTTGTATTTGGCTTTAACAGGGAAGGCCTTATAGCCTGACACATTATATGTAATTAATTATTTTATGAATAAAGAGTTGAGATATGATATCAAATCTTGCATTGTTGTTGTTTTCCCGTTGTATGGAATTTGGTAGAGAATCCTTTGGGGATTCTCTTATCTTGTACTACATTATAATTCTCTTTCTCTATCAACAAACTTCTTATACCATATGAATGACATATTAGTTTTTTTTTTTCCTTTTTTAATCCTCTTCTTGGGAGTGTATTCAAGATACTTTATTTTGGAATGAAGTGATCTTCATCCCCACATATATTTGAGGGATAAATGTCTATTACTTCTCTTCTTTTCAACCAAAAATAATTGATCATTCATGAATACATATATTCATAAATTACAAATAGAGTCGTGACCTCTTCTTAGAGGATCAATCAATGGATCTTCTGAGTCTTTCCCTCCAATAGAGAACATAAAATTCTTTCTCTGACATGTGAAATTGTAATTTTTGGTAACCTCACAATCTAAATTATGAGAAACTCTCCCCAATAGAGTCCCCAATCTATTGGTTCTCAAAATTGTTGCTTGAATTTGTATGAGCCTTTCTTTCTTGATTATGGGAATACCAACACAATCTTAGTCAATGAAGAAGATTGAATTACTACTGTTCAATACACGTACTTGAGGCTTTACAAAACCTAGATGGATGTACCTATTCTTGTGCCTTTATATTTTTTGAGGGAATCTTAATGATAATAATGAAGAATTTTAACTAATACTCTTGAGTTGGCAAGTGTCTTCTAAAGGAGAAATCAAGTTTGAGTTCTTTGAATCTATATAAGTAATGGAGAATAGTAAGGTATCTATGTAGATTGGTAAGATAAAGAATATTACCTTCCACTACATTCTACTTTTCTTTAGAAGAAATAAAAGATTAGTCCTTTTTCATTGAGAGAATAGAGTCAAATACAATATTTACTACAAATATCAAATTGCTTGGAGATGAGTGTGCTACCATTCATTGCTAGATATAGAACTTAAAGTCATAAAACCCTAGTTAATTGTACTACAGTCAATGAATGAAGATCAATTACACAAAGCATGCACATGTACATGAGTTTTTGTTATCATGGGTTTCCCCCAATTTCAATCTATCAACAACAATATGAATCGAAGAAGACAATTCACAAACAACAATATTTATGATCAATTCCTAGACTTTGGAAGAGAAACATAATATTTTTATTAATTCTAAAAATGAGTGCAATTGGATTGTGATTGGTTGCAATATCTATACTATGTTTTATATATATATATATATATATATATATATATATATATATATATATATATATATATATATATATATATATATATATATATATATATATGTATGTATGTATGTATGTATGTATGTATGTATGTATGTATGTATGTATGTATGTATGTATGTATGTATATATGTATGTATATATATATTTATGTATATATATATACATATATATCTATCTATATATATACATACATACATACATATATATATATACATACATATATATATATATATATCTATATATATACATACATATATATATATCTATATATATACATACATATATATATATATATATATATCTATATATATATACATATATATATATATCTATATACATATATACATATATATATATATACATATATATATGTATATATACATGTATATATACATATATATATGTATACATATATGTATGTATATATACATATATATACATATATGTATATATACATATATGTATATATACATATATATACATATATGTATATATACATATATATATATACATATATGTATATGTATATATGTATATGTATATATATGTATATATATATGTATATATAAGTATATATGTATATATATATATATATATATATATATATATATATATATATATATGTATATATATAGCTATATATATCGATATATAGTCATATTTATTAGTATCTTTTGTATTCTTAATCTCTTATTTTGTATTGTATATCTATTCTAAGGTCATGGTAGCCTTCCTTATAGAAAATGAAAGAGTGTAAAAAGCATTAGACCTTTAAAAAAGAAACTAACTAAATAACTAATTGCAACCATTCACCAAAATTTACAATAAAAAACTTAGAAAATTTCCAAGGAAAATATAATTCTCACATCATGTTGATAATCTCATCAAAATGTTGGTTGCCTTGAAGATCATGGAACTTTACAAGAATGGGAAAAAATTTGGCCCTATCTTCCTCGAGCTCCAATTTGTGGGTGTTATTGGAAAAGATTACATCAATGGTTCATAGCTCCCAAGTGACATCATATATGCTATTGAGAACATCCAACTAGTCTTCCTGAGGTGAAGCTAAATCTGGTTGCATGGTAGGCTTTGGGTCATCCTCTATATTGTAATCTTGACTTAATAATCCCATCGCTATGTATCCCTACAACTTTTACACATGATAAAAAAAAATACACTACAAGAATGTTGCTAGTGAATGATCTCATAGTGTCCTTTTAGCAATGGCTAGGAATGCATTCACTCTAACCATCCTTTTATATATGCTAATATACAGTTGTTGTAACATCTAATTCAATGAAAATTTAAGGCCAACAAATAAACTTAGCTATTTCACATGTATTTCCTATCATGAGGCTTTTTGTATTCTTTTAATATTGGATTTTAAAATTACAACTCTGAAGAATTCTTCCTCCTTCAAAGTTGCAAAATTGAGAAATACCACTTCATTACTTGAGAAATTGCAAGATTGGGCTATTGGGAAATTATGAGCTACGAACTCATGAAATTAGACATGAAGAATTATGTCCTGTGCAAAGTCGTGAAATTAGAAGGTTAAAATTTAATGCTCAAAAAAATCATGAAATTGGGCAAGAAAGATTCTATTATCTTCAAAATCATGAAATCAAGGCTCTCATTTTATCACTTGCATGCTATTCAAAATTTAGATCTTTGCTACCCTACAAATTCTTCTCATCCGAAACAACAAAAAGTCACTATATCACAACCTTACCTAAATGGAGACACTAAAAATGAGGAAAGACTCATGATTGAAGGAAATTTTTTGGAGTACCATTTTATAATTAAATGAGATACTAAAAATGAGGAAAGACTCATGCTTGAAGAAATTTTTTTAGAGTACCATTTTATAATTCCCTACTTGCCTATGGTTACCATTCTCAATCAACATTGGCATTTTTAGTCTTCTCAAAAGATATGTCATCTTAGTTTCCATGTTATGTGATTTGTAACCATGAATCCTAAAATTTCTCACTTTTTCTCTTGTGTGCTCTATCAGGGCTTTCACTTGGGGTTAAGGCTCAAACATCTGGTGATTCTTATAGGATTGGAGAGACATAAATAACAACTACTCTCATATATAACCAATATCAAAAAAGAATAAACTACACATAAGATAACATAATACATAAATATTTAACATGGTTTACCCAATCCTTGGGCTACCTCCACAAAAAACCAAGTCTAATATTCTTATTAACCAATGAATTCAATTTGATTACAATCTCTAATCCCTTGCAACTCAATACCACTATAATAAGATACTAAGTTATCATCACCTAAAATCCCTAACCCTAAGCCATTTTATACAAGAATTTTGTAGCTTACAAAATTAGGGCTAGAGTTAGATACAACATGTTGATCTATGAAAAAGTAGCGTGACTAAAAGGCCCAACATATTTTATGGGTTATCATCTACATGTATCTTCTCCAAATTTAACTGTCCATTATCCAAAATAGACCAAATGAAATATTACCACAACTATATGTATTCTTTCTTTGAGTGTAGAGAAAAAATTGTTAGAGTAGTTAGATATTTTCTAATTAACTCTAGTCTACTTAACCTAAATTTTAGGCATCTAATAATTAACTCTTTTATTAATTATTATGATGCAACCTAGGTTTTACCTTTTTAGGGTCTCAAACTCCTTTATGATAAAAATCTCTCTTTGTAATAATTGATTAAATTTTGATAATAACAATTTCTCCTTTTTCTCATCAAGAATGTCTCATCTATGGATCTAGGAATTACAGCCTCTAAAGCTTTTGCTTCTCTATTTCTGTGACAGGTGTTTGCATGCAGGTAATTCTTGGGAGATGTGGGGTTGATCTTTCATCAAATTCAACATGGTATCTAAGCTCTACATCTTCATGCCCTATTTTTTTTTATGAGAAGTATGGTTTGGCTTTTAGATCTATTTTTTTCTTTCAGAGTGTTTCATTTTTTAGATTTTTTAAAAATTTGAATATGGGGTCATTAATTTTTGGTGTACTTTGAGCCCAAACAAGCATCACCGTTGAGCTCAGAGCCCCCCCAAAACCCCTATTTTAATATAAAATTTGTCAAATTTGGACATAGTTGGAATTTGAATAAAAATTATATTGCTTCTAGATTGGGCACATTTCTTGAGGTGATGATTTTCTAATTTTTGATATGTAAATCATGATATTTAGCTCAAAATCAAGCTTTTTGGCACATAAATCAAGATTTTATGAAACACAAATCAAATATTTGTAAAAATTGATATTTTTTGGCACACAAGTCGAGATTTTTGGCATGCATCTTGAGATTTTTGGATACACAAATTGAGAATTTTGCACACAAATCGAGACAATTTGGTACAAAAATTATAGTTTTTGTCATGAATCTTGAGGTAATTTTTGGTGTTAATGAGCACACTTCCTAAGGTAGCATTTTTTTCAATTCCATCACTTTTTTTGACCTACTTATGGTTTTTTGCCTGTAACTTGCTCATCTGGACTCTATTTTTCACAAACAAAATATTGCTAGAAAGCTAGTTCCAATACTATCATGACAGAGCAGTCTATTTGGACTTTTGATGCTTTTTTGGTTTCTATTCTATGTAGTCAAGGTTAGAGCTTCTATTTTGCACTCTAGGAGACATATCTAGAGAGATTTTATTTTCTAGATTTTGCTACGGGCACATCCCATTCACTTTTTTTCTTTTTTGCATTTTGGTGGATATCTTGGTTTTTTTAGGTCTAGAGATTAATTATGTTTCTTCAGATGATTTTTCATGGTTTGTACTATCTCTTATATCAGCCTTATGTCTCTTTTGATCTTTGTTGGCATCCTTTTGTAGTATTTTTGCAACTGCACTGAGATAAAGTGCCACTCTACTGTGTTTGGGGATCTTGCACATCTTTATTTGTTGTTGTACTTGCACTACATTATAAAGTGCCTTGGGGGTTTCATGTTGTCCATATTTTCCATCTTTCTTTGTCAAGTGAGTGTTCCTTCCATAACATTAGCCTCATGATGTGTTGATGACTCTAGGTTCACTATCAGCACACCATTTTTAAACTTAAAATTTGCCTCCTATGAAAAGAAATTCCCTTAATATGTTCCCTAATTTTACTAATGTGTTCTCATGGAGTTGAATTGGTTTGAAGATTCAAAATGTAAAATTCTAAATTCTTCATGTTTGAGGAGTTTAGAATTCAAAGATTAGTCTCATGACTTATATTACCAGAATTAATGCAAGTTCCAAAATAAGGGGTGTTTGATATCAGGTTTCAATCAAAGGCTTCTAGATTTGATGATCAAAGGATAATGACTGCTGATATGTATTCAAATTTCACTTATAATGGAGAAAGTAGAAAATGAACTTTGAAGGTAAAATTCCACTAAGTGGAGAAGTAAAAGTCCAAATTCCTGTTGGGGTCTTTCAATGAAAAATGTACATTGCAAACTTTCCCAAATTTTAAATGTGAGTTCAGATTTTCTAGGTTTTGGTATAACTCTATGATTCGAATTTTGTGATCCAAAATGTGGGTTCAAAATACAGATTTTGAAACAACATCTCAATTCAAATTTTAGAATGCAGATTCAGGTTCAATTCCTTTTTAAGATATGATTATCATTGCAGTTCACAATTTGAGTTTTGCAAGTTCAAGAGTGTAGTTTCCAAAACAAGTTTGGGTATACAGTTAAAAAGGGAATGATGTTTTTGAAGTAAAAAGTATCTCTCAATGAGTCAGTCCTCGGGATGATATAGTCTCTCTTCTCAATGTCAATAATTTAGATAAGCCATATTATACTCATTTGTGAAAATGTCTATGTTCATTATAATCAAAGGCATTAGACACATTATGAAGACATCGAGCACATCTTTCTAGCACAGTTTGACATGGAGGCATAACCAAATTCTTGGACTCTAGATAATGTTAACAATGAAGGTATTTACATCCATCATCAAGTTTTATAATGAGAAGACATAAAGATTAGGTCAATAGCTAGAATTAGTAAAATTAATTCTCCTCATAACTTCGTGGATCTTGTTGCCAGTAGTAGTAGCTCTCAGATTTCATGCATATTTCCGTGGAAGAAAAATTAGAAAGGGAAGTTTTGGGAGTAACAAATACTAAATGGAATGACCCGAGTATGAAGAAGTTGCTTTGGTAGAAAACACCCTACCATGTTCATTTTTTGCCTTCGCTACAGGAGAAGCCAAATTCTCATTTTCTAAAAGGAGAAGCTACTTGCTCATTTTTCACAAGGAGAAATATGTGGCAGGATGGCATGACTATTTTCCTCACACTAGTCACCTGCGTACATTGATGGTTTGACATGACATCAAATGTGAGGGATCCAAGCTTCATAGTGGTTTGAAGTGATATCTTTTTCCTGGCCCATCATATCACCATTTGAGAAGCCCACTATGAGCACTCTAGGGTGTAGAGGGGATGATGAAGGTTCTTGGTGAATTGAAGTTTATCGCAGCAAATAAAGACACCCACATATATTCAAAAAGTTGTGACTTTTCTTTGAAGGTCTGGAATGCTGACTCACTAAGTATCTCATTGTCATGATCCAAGCTAACCATTTGACATAATAATTGGAAGATCAAGCTACAAAAAACTAATATAGTCATATTTCAAATCTATTCGACCTGTAGATTATCCATATTATTGAGTACTCATGTTAGCTGTGTATGCATAGAAGAACTTGATTAAGTGCCACAGGTGGGAGCATAGACCATTTGTTCGAATCTCATTTCCCTTTCTCGACGTGGATTAGTGAAATGTCTGAAGGCAAGTAGCGAAACATGACAAGGAAGGAAATTTAAAGAAGGTTCTTCAAGAATGTGCCAATATAATCCAATATATGTCATCTAATGATTTAGGGGCTTATATGATGTGCTCAAAGAAAATCAATGGAAACTCAGGGGAATAGTAAATGAAATCGACAATAAGTGGAATCCAAAATTTGATGTCCATCTGATTTTTGATATTCATTAAATAAACTAGAAATAGAGGTTATGCTCTAGACGATGGAGCAAGGCCTACAATTTTGTGGATAGGTCAAATTCTTTGTTAGAATATCTCATCATTTTACAGCAGGATCATATATTCTACTAATGCCATAAAGATTCAAACCTTATGAACTAAACCAATTGTATACAATGCAATATGGTCCCATTCCTATTGTCCATGCTGCTAGCAGGGTATTCCATGTTATAGAACAAATTCCTTACATCAACATTGATGATAGAGAAGGCACCATCTTGACTAAAGTGGAAGGAAGGATTGAGTTCAAGAAAGATTATTTTGCTTATCCTACAAGACTTGACACTACAATTCTTAGATCATTTAACCTTTTTGTTCCACATGCTAAAATACTTGCACTTGTAGGTCCAAGTGGTTCTGGAAAATCCAGAGTCTTCTCTTTAATTGAGAGATTTTATGATCCTTGATCTGGTTATATTCTGTTTGATGGAGTAGATATCAAAGAACTTCAATTGAGGTGGCTAAAGAAGTAGATAAGAATGGTTGGGTAGGAGCCTATCTTGTTTGCAACAACAATTCTCAAAAATATTTTATATGGGAGAAAAGATGCCACTTTGAATGATGTAACTAATACAACCATTGTTGCAGGAGACATCTCCAATGCTAGAAAAATTGCCTCCTTCTTAGCTCAAGACAAGTTCATCCCCACCATTAGAGAGGCACACTGAATAGCAGTTGTTGAGAAGGGAAGTGTTGTGGAATTAGGTAGTCACACAAAGCCTAATGGGATTTATGCCAACATGGTTAAGAATAATATAAAGGGTTGGGGAACATTTTGTTAATGGATTTCAATTTTTAATAGTGGAATATAATCATAACAAAGAAAAGAAAATGAAGATTCAGTTTTAATAACTAAAGAGGAAGACTTACCGTAGGAAGAAAAGAATATATGGGGAAAAGAAAGAGATACCAAGGGGTTCTTCTTTTTCTGAAATATAGTCAGAGAGCTAAAGGGAAGGGGAGGGCATTTTAGTTTAGATTTTTCATTTCATTGCATGTAGAGGGTTGGCAAAATGGTTGATGTATCAGACTTGATATTACAGAGCCAATAGAGAGGATTTTATGTCAATGGTTTTATGTTCCATTTAATTAGTCATTGCTTCTATGTGTCTTTCTTTTTCTGAATTATAGAAGGAGAGAAAAGATGTTTTATTCTTTTTTCATGAGGATATGAATTGACCATAGTAAGAAGTGCTTTGGGGTATTCAAAGAAAGATTCATTAGAAGTCTTTAATCATCTCATTTATTTTTCTATTAGCATTTGTTGTAGGTTAATTAAATGCTAAGTATATGGATTCATAAGAATTGTGAGTTCTATTGCTTGGTTTATAGATTAGAAAGTTTTTCTTGCCTAGATTAAGTCCTATTTAGGCTTAGTTTGGTTTTCCTCTTCTGCTCTCAGGTTAAGAGTATACCCCGCATTAGTTTTAGGATCAAAACATAATTCATTGAATATTTTTCACATAGGGAGTTGTACCTTAATTCAGAGGGAAACTAGTTATTCTCAAAAATAGTTTCCCAACTATTGTGTAAAGTTGTTCTTCATTAAAAATTGGCCAAATTTAAAAGAGAGTAAGAAGAAGAAAAATCTATTTACCAATAATTACATGTGCCATTATAAGTGTTTGTACTTCTTTTGCACTCTTGATGTTCCTGGTTCTTCTTTTTGTAGAAGATATAACATTAAATTTTAGTGTTCATGTCTTACCTCTCAACATTATAGGAGGGTTATGTTGGTTCTATTTCTTTCTTGGTTCAATGGAGTGAGATATGTATTTAGTATTTGATCATGTGTACTAGGCGATTACAGTGGTTGGATACCTATGCATTTTAGTGAGATGGATCATTTACCATATAACATTCTCTCATTCCTATTTTTGTAGACCATGAAGATACCTTCCATCTTCAATTGATTAGCCCTTTAGACTTAGTCTTCTCTACGTAGTCATATTCTATATAGTGGAGGTTCTTTAGATTACCAGTTTGGTAGTGTTTGCAACTTCATGCTTCAGTGGTATTCTTCATGATCATCTTTTTGTTCCTATCTTCTAGACCATTTATTCCATCTCTTTTTGGAGTAGAGATTTTTCCATGTGGTGTTCTCTATTTCTCCTCTTTTTAGAGATTTGGTTGTGCTTGGGTGCCTTATTAGACCTTAGTGCTAGGACCCAATTCTTCTTTTAGTAGTAGTTTCTAGGTTTTTAGCTACTCCCTAAGTTTATCTTAAGGGGGGGTGATAGAGTAATTAGATATTTTCTAATTAACTCTAGTCTACTTAAGCTAAACTTTAGGCATCTAATAATTAATTTTTTTATTAATTATTATAATGCAACCTAGGTCTTACCTTTTTAGGGTTTCAATCTCCTTTATAAGGATGATCTCTCTTTGAAAGAATTGATTCATTTTTTATAATAACAATTTCTCTTTTTTATCATAAAAAATGTCTCATCTATGGATCTGTGAATTCCATCCTCCATAGATTTTGCTTCTCTATTTTTGTGATAGGTGTTTGCATGCAGGTAATTCTTGGGAGTTGTGGGGTTGATGTTTCATCAGCTTCAATAGAACTATGGGCAAGATGAATGGAACTCTAGCTATCTGTATACAGATAATTGTCCTTTAGTGGATGTCCCCATTCTTTCAAGAAGAACTGAACCGATGTCCTCTCCTTGGTTTCTTATGTAGAAAGTGTTGAAAATGAAAATTGTTGAAGTATAGAAATGTGGAAGATTGATGAAACCTATCATGAGAATAATCATTATTTTTGTCACTGATGTCAAACCTACTACTTGTTGGTAAGGTTATTATTAATTTGGTTTGAATTATATCATTTGATTGATTGATGAAGAAGATTTCAAAAGAAAGGATAATAAGAGTACCAAGAGAAAGGTTGAGTTATATGGTGTATAAAAGGAACACTAAGACCAAGTAAGAATTTGATGATATAGTGTATTATTTTTCTATACAAGACTACAATGAAATGATACTTAAGAAAATAAAAAAAGAATACTAAGAAAAGAAATGTGTCTACCTGTAGTACCTAGAAAATGGGTTAAATTCATAACATACTATGAGAAATCACAAACTCAATCAACATATGTTAGCACCCACTAGCCTACCATGAAAGCCAAACTAACCAAAAGAAGAAAATACAAGGTTAGAAACCCCCTCTTTTGTTTTTAGGTCCCATGTCCTTCTTTCTTCTCCAAATGATGTAGCTCCAACTTGCCTATAGTGCACACAATATTGAAGCAAAAATCTATGATAGGGATAATGCCATGAGAATACTAGAAGTTGTGATTTAAGCTTGAGAGAAATGGCATGAAAATGCAAAGAAGCTAAGAACTCAAAGACTCAAGAATTAGGACCTTTTGATTGGAAATGAGAGGAAGAATGATCATTTTATAATGGGCATGGAGGATGAGAGCATTGGATTTGTCACCTTTAGATATGCGATGTGGCAAGAGATTCCTTTGAGAATCCATGACGCATATGACAAAAGATGCCAAATGTAGGATTCTATGACACATGGAAGTCAAACTTGGCTAAAGGTGGAAGAGAATCTATGACGCATCATAAGATACCTCAATCCACTTAAAGCCAAGAATCTATGAAAAAGGAAGCTAAAGAGAGACATGCATAAGAGAATAAGAATATTTGATTATGACATATCTTATCCAAATGTCAAAGGAGAATCCATGTGGTGTCATATCAAAGTGTCATGATGATGTCAATATTCTAAGGAATATTTGAATTAAAAATTCTTTATTCCACAAAATAGAAATTAGTAGAAAATGGAATTAATGATGGAAAATGGAACTTAGGAAATTAAGAATTTCCATGGTTTGTGGATAATGGATCTATTAATTAATAAAATTAATTAATTAGGATGATAATTAGGAAGAATAATTAGTAATCATAATAGAATTAAATTATGGGTTATTTAATCCTATAGAGAAAATTAGTAAATGATTGGCCAAATTGATTAAATAAATGCAATCGTATCCTTTGATGAAAATGTGACAATAATGGATATCAAATAAGATGGTGACAAGTAGACCAAAGCCATGGTTAGATTGATTGATTGATTGAAATTGATAACATGCCAAGGACACGTGACATGAATTGATTAATATGTAGCATTTAACTGACATTGCAAATACTACAGGATTGAGGTCGATTGATAAGGTTGATCATAATAACATCGATGGACATTGTCAAAATTATTAAAATAGTTGATAATGCCATGATTCAACATTGAAAGCCTCAACAACATCAAAGATCAGATGACATGAATGATAGTTTGACCTAGCACTAAGAGCTGCAATAGTACTAAGGTCAGATTGATAAGATTGATAGGTTGATAGGTTTCCAAGGCACTTAAAGCCATAACAATACCTAGGATAGAATAAATGATGATTGATTTGGGATGTTTGATATGTTTTGGGTTGATTAGGACTAATTCTAAGTGATTTTGAGTTATTTGGGGTGATTTTGAGTTGATATGAGAAGGTTTTGAGATGACATGAAATTGATGTGAAAGAGGATACAAATGATAAAGTATGATCAATTTCGGCCAAAAGATCGAAGTTAGTAGAATGAGAAAATGGGACAGATTAGTATGAAGAAGTGATGAAACCATAGATTTGAACCATTTTTGAGCTTCTACATTTTGTCCCTCTTTAATACAATGTGATTTAGAGCATTGTGTCAAAGAATGCTAATAGAAAAGCCATAAAAGCATGCCCTAGAAATGTGGTATATATTTATGCCCCCTTGAAAAATTGATCAACATAGGCATATGATAGGTCAATTTCATTGACAACAAGAAAACAAATCCATAGCAACTAATGGATCAAAAATCTAAGTTAAAACGTGAAAGTTATGGGCTCCAGAGTGAAAAAGGGCATTGCAACCAACATAGAAAGGACCTCATGCACATCCATATAGGTACTATAAAGTTATAAAAGGGTTATGAGAGGGTTTTGAAGGTCATTGCCACTCTCTCATTTGGAAGAAAAGAGCTTTGGATCAAGGAGAATGGATCGACTACCTAGGGAGCAACACCATGGTGAACGGGTGCAGACCTTTCGATGATAGGCAGATGATGGACCTCTGGTGAGTAAATAAAGGCCATATTTGTACTTTATATTCTTTTTAAATTTTTTTACTACTTTTTATTGCTTTTCCATGCTTTTTAGGCACTTAGGAATCTGTCAGGGGGGAAATGGTGGTCAAACGGGGTCCCAAAGCCAAATAGGGCATCCAAACACCCCAACTGCACCCAAAATGAAGCCAAGTGCATCTTGGACATATTTGGAATTCCCAAGTTCATCTTAGATGTAGTTGGCATGGCCAAGTGTGTCAATGACACAGTTGGGAACCCCAATTGTGCCCTAGGATGCACCAGAGCTTGGATCGGGGTCTGAATGGTCCTAGATCAAGCTAAAACTTGGCATAGGCTAGAAAAACCCTAGGGGAATGTTAGAAAAATGATAAAATGCAGTAAAATAAGGTCAAAATGTTGAGAATTTGGTCAAACATAGGGCAAGTGTAGGTCAAACATGGGTAAATGCTAATAGAGAACTGTGCAAAGGGCCCAAAAGGGTACAAACAGACTTGGAATGACTCAAAATTTGGAACACATTAAAAAACCTAGGAAGAGTTGAAAACATACATTAATTGAGGCTAGGATGGGAAAAAAAAAAATCAAACTTGGTCAAACTTAGTTGTGATGGAGGAGAAAGGCTGATTGATGGATAGGGATAGGGTCAAAATGATGCAAACGAGCTTGAAATGACTCAAAACTTAGCAAACATGTTCAAAACCCAAGGAAGAGTTCAAAAAATAAGTCAACTTAGTTAAATATGCTTAGAAAAAATTCAAACTAAGTCAAACTTGGGTCAAAAGTAGGGTAAACTAGATGTAAAACCATAGGAGATTGACATAGGCTATATGATTATGTAGGAGAAGCTACCCCTATTACTGATATGGGGACATAGGCTACAGAGCCTTGCACTATGTCATTAGATGACACATGGTGAGTAGCTGATATTGGTTGGGTTGGGATTATATCATGTGATGTTTATGCCAAAGGTGAGGGGGAATAGGAATTTGCTGACAGCTTTGATAGAGAGGTGGCACTCAGAGACTATTTCATTCTACCTACCAACTAGGGAGGGAACTATGAAACTAGAGGATGTATGGTGAATCTTTAGGATCCCTATCCATGGAGAGTTAGTAGTGTACAACCTATCTACAAGATGAGTAGCTCTACATTGACTATTTAGATGCAAAGATGTAGAGCTAGGGATCCAAGACTATGAGATTAGATGGGACCTATTGGTGGCACGCCATGAGCGACTGACAGTTGTGATTTGCTGGGTGATTAGTAGATTGCTGATACTAGATAGATGGGGACATGGATTCCTAGTTGGATAGGGTCGAGTACTTGAGAAAATGATCATGGAGGGTACCATGTTTGCTTGGGGCCCATGCATGTTGGGTATGTTATATTATTATCTGCATTAGGTAGCGTACAAAAGGGGACTATCCTTCAGCACTGGCAAGACATTGCTATAGATCTGGGCCTATGAGCACATTGCTATATTTAGACCCCTAGTAGAGCAAGAGTTGTTGGATGATATGCCATATGCTTAAAGCTACAGAGGTGTACTAGCTCGAGGACCCTTGGGATATGCAAGATACTTCCACCATCAGATAGACACAATGATATAGTTCATCTGGAGACCATACAGGGAGTGCCTCAGATGGGATGCTGATGGCATTCACTTACCATAATGTAGATAGGAGTGTTATCTCATAGGGCACATAGTGATTGGGCATTTGGTCATAGAGATGTAGCTACCAGAGTGGGTATGGAGATAGTTTGGGGAGAAACATGATGTACTGACTGGCCTGGCATTGTTTGCTCAATCTAGAGTAGAGGTTTGAGAGTGGGGACCACTAATCAAGACGTAGGTAGCATATGCACAGCTAGTAGAGTTACAGTTGAGACTATGGGGGGTAGCAACAGACATAGTTGATGTAGGCATGATAGCAACATATGATAGGTGGTTTGCATAGCATCGACTAAGACCATTGATATATCTAATAGTACCAGTACCATGAGGGAGGCCATAGGCAAAAAAAGATGAGGAGGATGATGAGGAGGAGGGGGATGGGGGAGAGGATGAGGAGGTAGGAGATGAGGGCGATGAGGGAGAGGATGATGCTAAGGAGGAGGATGAAGGAGAGGATGAGGAGGGAGGAGAGGAGGAGGAAGGAGATGAGGATTTTGAGGGTGGTATAGGAGGTGATGAAGAGGAGGGTGCTGAGGGAGAGGAGGAGGGAGGGGAAGAGGAGGGTGGAGGTAGTGGGGGTGGGGATAGTGTTGGAGGTGGTGATGAGGGAGAGGATGAGGAGGACTATTGGGAGGATAGGGATGTAGTTGTGATGGACATGGAGGAGGATCCAGTAGAGGACATTGGGAGAGCATTAGTACTAGTAGAGGTAGGGCCTAGTCAAGTAGAGTTGATGGAGGTGATCAGAGGGCTACAAATTCAGTTAGATTGGGTTGTGGAAAAGAGGGATGTCATGACATGAGAGAGGGATGTAGTTATAGTAGATAGAGATTAGGTGATGGCTGAGAGAGACTAGGCTAGGGCTGAGAGAGACGTAGCTGTGCATAGGGCAAAGATAGCAGCATAGGATTCTCAGGGGTTCATCAGTAGCATTAGAGATGCAAACTTCTGAGATTTGGAAATGATGATGAGAAGGGCTCACATGGAGGCATAGTATTGGTGAGATTAGTATGAGAGAGTGGTGCTACTGGGGAAAAGAGTAGAGAGTTTCCATGCATCGAGATCTCATTCCCATAGGACACAAAGGACACAAAGTAGTGTAGGGGTGATGGGGCCTATGAGGCAAACACAAAGAGTAGAGGGATCATCCTCAAGGCCGGAAAAAGGCCACGAGGCTAGGGATAGCACGAGATGACACTAATAGACTCATGTATAGAGGGGCCTCTCTATGTTGCTTTTTGGTTTCTATTTTGCTCTTTCATGGTTCACACCTATGGGTAGTTAGTATTGATGTAAACCATGGTCATGTACTCTGATACTTTTGTGAGACATTTATGAGATGTACTTATGTTATGATGACTATATGAGATTGATTATGCATGTGCTTTATATGTTTTATATGGATGCATTTATGCTTTTGTTATGTGGGTTTTTATATGATGACATCATGTGTTGATTTATCACATGTTATGCATACGAAATCCCATCTTTATTTTTGCCACATGTTTTTCTCATGAATGAATGCCTAATGCAATATGAATGATATGGAATGAATGTAAATGAAATGAAATGAATGCAAATGAAATAAAAAATGATAGGGAATGAATGCAAATGAAATGTAAAATGGATGTAAATGAAATGTGAATATAATATAAATGCCATGTTTATTGCTTTAGATCATTTTGGACTTTGCACACATGCAGGAATGCAGGATGAAAATGCTTTTTGTGTATCAGAGTATGAGACCAAGGCAAAAGATGAAGGAGACGTAGAAGATAGAGGAGCTGAGATGAAGAATGGTTAATATGATGAGAAGACTTTTGCTTTTGTAAAGTGCACTATATGTCAAATGGAGCTTTATTTTGATATGGCAAATAGATTGCAATGCATCATGGCATAAAGGGCCAGAGCACAAATGCAAGCCTTTTGTGTAAACAAGCATGATGTAGACAAAGAATGACCTTGTCCTTCCTAAGGCATATGTACATGCCCCAGACTCTCAAAGGTACATTGTAATAGATAGAAATAGAAAAAGATGACCATGAACCATCCCGACCACTCTCATAGATCAATTTATATCATTGAGTGGCATAGGAACATGATAAAAAAGAAAACAAAGAAAAAGTAAATCACTCACTAAACAACATGAGCCAATAGCCATTCTTGTCCATTATTACTTGCTTTTTAGTTTTTGAGGTGTTTAGATAGTGTTTGACAGGTTGATAATGTGATAGCTCTATTTGTGGATTCAGTTGAGAGGTTCATAGTGATATGTTGGATTGATTGTTGGTTCACATTGTTCAAATAGTGTGATTGTCATGAAAGTGTAGTGCTTTGAGTTTTAGCCTGCAAAGTGCAAGTTTGTATGCAAAAGGGGTGGTTATCCATAGTGAATATTTACAAGGTTTATTGCATATTTTTGATGGGTTTTGTGATTTTTAGGGTTTTTTGAGGATATTTGATGTTTTTGTGTAACTGGTTTTTTCAAGACATTTTACGATTTTTAGGGTTTATTCAGGACACTTTATGAATTTTTGTGATTTTTTCAAGACATTTTATGATTTTTAGTGCTTTTTTTAGGACATTTTATGATTTTTAGTGCTTTTTTCATGACGTTTTAGGATTTTTAGTTCTTTTTTAAAGACATTATTTGAATGTTTAGGATTTTTTCAGGATCGTATTTGAATTTTTAAGGATTTTTTCAGGATCATAAAAGCATATATAAGTGTTAGCTCCAATCTGTTAAGCGATAGGTCCAATGGATAAAAGTTCTTAGGGATATGCCCCCAGTTCAAATTCAAACTTGTGTACCATGTAGGTAATATTCCCCTAGACAAGATGCAAACTATGTACAAAGGTCAATGACAGAGTGTGTGCAGATTGGTGATGCTTTAGGTAAGATAACAAAGGATATTAACTAGTTTGTGAGTTGTGATAAGGGACCAGGGATGTCTTGCAATATGAAGGATATGATCAAGGAATGATAGAGGGGGGAAAACCAGATGGAATCTTGATAGATGGAAGAGCAACAATTGATTACACATGGTGCCTGTTTGCTAGATTTTCACCATGGTACTTGCCCAAAGTGCCTGTTTGCTAGGTTTTCACTTTTGGATGGAATTTTTCTCTTGACTCAAATTTTTGTGCCAAGATGCCTATTTGACAAGTTTTCATCAAGGCATCCATTTTTTCATGACTTTTTTACTTTAAAAAAAAGAGAGGACATTTTGCTATTTTTAAAATTTTTTTCACGACTTTTTGATAGAATCAAGTATAGTACTTGCGAAGATGCATGTTGTTGATGGACATGGGAAATGATGCATTAACTACATAAGGTCCTTCCCAATTTGGCTCAAATTTGCCTTATTTTTCTCTATGTGGCTGAGTCTTGTAGTTCATCTTTAGGACCAGATCATCGACCTCAAAATGATGACCTTCGCAACTTTCTTGCTATAGCTGCATTTGAGTTAGTTTTGGTAAGCTTGAAAATGTGTCAAGGTAGCTCATCTCTATTCATCAAGCATTTCTAGATCATGGAGTCTAGATATTTGATAGTTTTCATCATCAATAATACCTTGTAGGGATACTCTCAATGATGGAATTTCAACTTTAATGGGAAGCATAGCCTCAGTGCTATAGACAAGAGAGTATGGTGTTGCACTAGTAGGAACATGCACAACTGTCCAGTATGCCCAAAGAGCTGGATTTAGTTGGAGGTGCCAGTCTCAACCCAAATCATTGACAGTCTTTTGGAGAATCTTAACAATGATCTTGGTAGATGCTTCTACTTGGCCATTGCCTTGTGGATGGTAAATACTAGAATATCCATGGTATATGTTGTACTTCTCATAAAGCTTGTCTACATATTTGTTTTGGAATGGACTACCATGGTCAGTAATAATAGCCAAGGGGACTCCATACCGACATATGATGTAGTCTAGAATAAACCTTGAGATCTGCTTGCCAGTGATGAAGGTCAAAGGGACAACTTCAACCCACTTTATAAAATATTTTGTTACTGTAATAATGAACTTATGACCATCAGAGAATGGACGAGAAATAGATCCAATAACATCAAATGCCAATTGTGATAAGGGCCATGGTGATATGACTAGCTACAATTCTTATGCTAGTGCATGGATTAGATTGCTATGTATTTGACACTTATGACATGTTTTGGCAAAATTATGGGCATCCTACTCCATGGTAGGCCAATAGTACCCAGCTCTAAAAAGTTTCTTGGCTAGACTTAGACCATTGAAATGGCCTCGACATATACCTTCGTGAACCTCATGCAAGATAGTTTCATCTTCTTGCGAGTCATGGCATTTGAGAAGGGTTTGGTCAAACGATCTCTTGTAAAGGGTGTCACTGATGATGACATACTAGCGGCTTGATGGACAAAAGCTTGATGGTATTTTTTGGATAAGTTGGGTGGTAGTATTTGGGCATGTAGGTAATCATAAATGTCTTGATACCAAGGAAAATTGGGACCAACAAGTTCACACACAAACTCAAATTGAGGGAGCTCAAATGCTGGAATCAAAAGTTGCTCAACAAGGAATTCAAAGTGTTCCACATTTTGAGGCATATCAATCATAGAAGTGATGGTAGCCATAGCATCAACTTGCCTATTGTGTATTCTTGGTAGCTGACAAAAAGAGATAGTAACAAATTTAGACTTAAGGAAGTCTACCATCTACTTGTAGGGCATTATTTTATCATACTTGGGCTCATAGTCATCATTGACTTGGTGGATGACCAACTGGGAATCCCCAAAGACTTGTAAATGTTGAATGTTCCATTGGATAGCTATCTTGAGTCCTATGATTAGTGCCTCATATTTTGCTATGTTGTTTGTACAATGGAATGCAATCCTATATGACTTGGGGATTATGTCTCCTTGGGGAGTGATAAACATGATGCTAGCTCCTAAACCATTTCGCATATGTGATCCATCAAAATAAATTTTCCATTCATTAGCTACATCCTATGAAATATGTCTTCATCTGGAAATTTTATCAAAATGGGATGATCATCTAACATAGGGGCTTCTGCTAATTGATCTGCTATTACTTGCCCTTTGATTGCTTTTTTGTCTACATATTCTATGTCAAATTCACTAGGGACCATGACCCATTTGGCTAAGCCTCCTATGAGAGCAGCCCCACTGAGGAGGTATTTCAATAGGTTGATCTTAAAGATGAGCATTATTTTTTGATGGAGCATGTAAAGTCTGAGCTTTTGGGCTGCAAAGACAATAGCAAGGCATGCTCATTCAATTAGTGAATAATTTAGCTCATAGCCCACAAGTTTTCTACTAATGTAATAGATGTCTTGCTCTCTTCCTTGTTCATCATTTTGTGCTAAGAGAGCTCCTAATGTTGTATCTATAGTAGATATATATAAAATGAATGGTTTTCCTAGAATAGGAGATATTAAAACTGGAGGATGTAAAAGATAATCCTTGAGTTGTTGAAAAGATTCTTGGCACTACTTGTTCCATTGAAAGGACACTCCTTTGCATAAGAGGTGTTGAAAGGAGTGACACTTATCTACCAGTTGTGCAATGAATCTGCAAATAGACTGCAATCTTCCTTGTAGTCCTCTTAGGGTTTTTAGATTTGTTGGAGGAGGCATGTCAAGTATTGCTTTTACTTTCTTAGGATCCACTTCAATGCTTCGTTGAGAAACAATGTAGCCTAGGAGTTTTTGAGAGACAGCTCCAAATACACACTTTTTTGGATTTAGACAAAGTTTATAGCTTTCTATTCTGGTGAATATCTGATCTAGGATGCCCAAATGATCTTTCCTTTTATAGGATTTGTATAGCTTTCTATTCTAGTGAATATCTAATCTAGGATGCCCAAATGATATTTCCTTTTATAGGATTTGCAAAGTAAATCATCAACATAGTCTTCCATGAGGATGTACATGAAATCATGGAAGATGGTGGTCATTGCTCTTTGATATGTTTCCCCAACATTTTAAAGACCAAATGGCATAACATTCCAATAGTATGTTCCCCAAGGGCATGTAAAAGTTGTCTTTTGTTGATCTTTAGGGGCTATTCTTATTTGATTATAGCTAGAAAAACCATCCATTAGTGATAACATCTCATACCCAGCTGTCATGTCTATAATGATATCTATGTTTGGTAAAGGAAAATTATCCTTGGGACATGCCTTGTTAAGATCATGGAAGTTAGTGCATATCTGCATGCCCCCAGAGTTTTTGCTTACTTGTACTAGATTAGATATCCACTCTACATAATCAATGGGTCTTATGAAGTTGACATCCAATAGTTTCTTCAATTTAGCTTTGACAAGGAGGGCAACTTGAGGATGCATTTTTCTCAACTTTTTCTTTATCAATTTCATTCCTAGTTTGGGTGGTAAATGATGAAGAACTAGTTTAGGATCTAACGCAGGCATGTCTGCATAGGACCAGGCAAAGTTGATCTACCTCTCTAAGAAGAATCTGATAAATTCATCCTTTTCTTTTGGTGATAATGAGGCTTCAAAGTGTATGACTTTGGGGTTGTTAGGTGTTCCTAGATTAATCTCTTCTATCATCTCCACAAGTAGTGTTGATCTTTCCTTCAATAGGGGTGCATCCAATCTTCCATCCTTGGGTGCCTTAGAGAGGTTTTCACCCTTAGATATGTCTTTTATTTTTACTTTCATGGTCTAATAGCACCTTTCAGTTTTCACCAAGAGATCTACTTGTGTCTTTTTTTGTTATTTTCCCAATTTTGCAACTAGAATATGGAGTTGACTCCCCAAAATATGCCATGATGTTTAGATCAATGGAAATTCCAAACTTGTGATCACCTTGTGGTACATCTTCAAGGTGCTCAAAGAATTCTATGATGGCATCATCATTTTCAAACTAGAAAAACATTGGTGGTCCTTGTTGGTCCTAATCAATAAGTTCAGGGAAAACTAAGGAAATGCCATCATCGGTGTTCAATAAGCTTTGGCCAAAGGCATATATATGGATATCTGCTTTAGTGATGTCATCAAGATCATGTTTAGAAACATGAGGGCTTGGATCCTAGAATGTTTTGATCCAAGGTGAAGAATTGGTTTGAATGATAGGTGGATTGACATATTTATCTTCCATAGGTAGGCTATCCAAGTTTGAAAACATATGATCAAGACTGAGGGAGCTATCAAGATCATCAATGTTACATACCGATTGGGTGGGTTCAGGTTGGTTGTTCTCAAATGCCTTGTCATCATTTGAAGCATTCACCTCCTCAGATGAGGATGAATCAGTATTAGGAAGACCCAAAACAAATGGTTTGAATCTAAGTCCCAAGCTATGAGGTCATCCTGATGTAGTGATGGGTTGAAAAATGCCTTGCTTTTGGAGCCCCAGGCCACGACATCCATCATATCCTTTTTTTTGCATGATGGTGAATCTAGGTCCATATCTATTAGGGGATATAGGAGAGATTTCTTATTTTTCTTTAGCCTATTCAATCCATGTAGAGGTATTTTCATAGACATGTTCTTCATGTAGTCTGCCTCCACTAGTGAAAGCCACAGAAGGCTTCTTTTGAAATGTGAACTTAGGATTTTTTTGTATAAAATGAGGTTTACCATATGACTTAGGGGATAAAGTAAGTTTCCCAATGTGGAAGGCATGAGACATGGAGTACTCACTGCAACCTTGATCTTGGATTTTGAGCTTTCTTTTGGATGTGGGTGTGAGTGTGGAAGGATCAACATACTTGGAGGACCCTAGGGGATTCGCTGCATGGTTTGTCAGGACCTAGTATGTAGTGGTTCCTCTAAGATTGGCATAGAATTGGAAGGGATTTGGATCGCTCAGGATCGTTACCTCTACATTATTATAGGAGTACTTTAGGCACTGGTGATAAGTAGAAGGAATTTCTTTCATAGCATGGATCCATGGGCAGCCTAGTATCATATTGTAGTTCATTTCTATTTATAGGACCTAGAATAAAGTGTTCTCAGTAGCTAGACCAACTCTAATAAGTAAGATGATAACCCTTGTAGCGAAATGTTCACCATCATCATAGGCTTTGATCATGATCCTTTGAGAGGGATCCACATCAGTTTCAAAATAACCCAAACCTTTGACTACTTTAAGTGTATAGATATTTAGCCCTTCTCCTCCATCTATCAAGATGTGTCTAACTTTAACATTGTGGACAAAGACTTCAAGGTGGAGGGGATCATTATGGTTGGGTTTGTCTTTAGGAATATCCCAAGGGGAATAAGTGATATGTTGTGATGCGGATAGGTTCCCAACCATGGCTTGGAACTGGGCAACATCAATGTTATCTAGGACTATTGAATCTTTAAGGGCTTGATCCAAGATCTTCTGATGTTGGGGAGAGGCACACAGTAGGTCCAAAATGGATATTTGCATAGGGGTCTTGCCGAGCTATTCAACAAGGCTATAATCAAATGAAGTAGGAGCAGTAGGTCTACTAGGGGGTGCAAGTCTAGTAGAAGTAGTAGGTCTAGATGGGGCTCCAAGTAAGGTGATCTTGCTATAGTTTGTAGTGATAGTGCAATAAGGGTCTTCAACCTTCAATATGAATGTGGATATGCAGGAATCAGTCTCATTAAAGAAATTGATGGTGTAGTCATATCTAGTGCATGTGTAATTTACATTACCTTGTGAGTTTGAGTTTGAACTTGAGGTTTTCTCTTTTTCATGATTACCCAAAGGATCTTTGAATATAGTGTGGTCAGAGTTGGATGCTAATAGTGATGGATCAACCATGATTACAAAACCATCAATAAGGTCTTGTATTGCACATTTCAATTGGAAGCATGATGAAGTCTTATGTCCTTTGGTGTGATGGTAATCACAGTACTTTTTGTCATCCCACCAATTGGCTTTAGTCAATGGTTCATCTTTGATCGAGGGTAACTATAGGAAGTTGTTACTTAGTAACTATTGTAGTGTAGTTTCAAGTGGTATCCATAATGGTGTGAATTTCCTATCCTTGGTTCGAGGATGTCTTCAAGATTTTTCCTATGTGGAAGTCTCAGTCTTCTGCTGTGGGCTTATTGTTTGATTGGAGGTTTGTGAATTCATAGGGTTTGCACCCTTTAAAGTTAGTTGAGGTTGTGTTGTGCTAATCCTACAGGCATCCACAATGCCATCATTGGTCACATTCTTGTTTTTCGAGAAAATTTTTGGCTTGTCAATAGAGGAACTAGTGTTTTTGTTTTCCTTGTTTATCTTGAGGATTCCCTTATGGATAAGAGCATCTTCAATACCACCCCCTTTTTTCATCAGTTTAGAAATAGTGCTTGGGCTCTTGATTTTGAGTTAATACATTTAGTTTGTGACTAAGTTTTGAATGCACAAGTTTACCTATTTTTCTTTAGGAATTTCTAGTGAGCATTGACTGACTAAGCTTCTCCAGCGTAGTAAGAATGTGATAAATGGTTTTGCTATATTTTGTTTAGTTGAGCACAAGTCAAAAAGTGTTACTTCATTCATAATATTAAAGGAAAAGTGGGAGATGAACTTGTCTATGAGTTTCAACCAAGATTTGATATTACTAGGAAGCTTGGAGTACCATTCAAGTGCTGGCCCACCTAGAGAATGAGGGAACAATCTCATGAGGTAAGTGGGCTCATCACTGAGTTTGGTACATGAAGAAAAAAATTCTCTGATATGATCAATAGGGTTGCCTTTTCCTCAGTATTTTTCAAACCTTGGAGCCATAAAGTGTTTTGGGAATGGAGGCATATACAGACTTTTATCGAATGGATTAGGACGTAAGTCCTTTTCTATATATAGAGCCTATTTCTTTTTGACTCCCAATGCCTCAACTTGTTTGGAAAGTTGTTTGAATTGTTGCAAAAACTCTTCATTAGGGTTTTTCCTGATAGTCTTTCCTTCAAGTCATTTGTGCCTATGAGTAGACCTTTTTCTGTGATGAGAGCTATGTCTACTCGGTTTTGACATTTCTATGTTTGATGAGTTTGGTGATATGTCACTAGGTGGTGGAGGTATGTTGATACATTGAAGATAGAAAGCTCCCTATTATTGGGGTACTTGTTGTGGTATTTGATGTGGCACATGTTGTGAGATTGATTTCAATTGTTGTACCATGTGTTGTTGTTGTGCCATGTGTTGTGGTTGTTGTTGGGATACCTCTGTTGGTTGTATGTGAGACCATGTGCATGCTCATTGTTGTAGAGGTATCTTTTGGGGTTGTTGTGGCACATGTTGTTGCAATAAATGTTTTTGGTATGTAATTTTTTGCTCAAGTCATCTTTGATATTCCAATTGTTGCTTGAGTTGCTCTTGTTGTTTAGCAAACATGGCTTGTTGTTGTTAGAATTATTGTTGATAAATTGCATGGAAGTCAAGTGGGTTTATGTTGGACTGCATATTAGGGATATTGGATGTTTGCACCACTTGAGGTTGTTGTTGTCATGGTTGATGTTGTTGTTGATACATTGGATGTGTGTTGGATAGATTAGGTCCTTGAACTATCATAGGTTGATGTTTTTGGGGTAGTTGGTTATGTCCTTGAGAAGTGATCATCATGTTGGTATTGTTGCTTTGGCTCCTTTGTGTGTTAGAGGTTCCTCCTTGTGACATCATATTGACTTGACTATGAGATGTGTTCCTATTGGGAATGGGTGTAATGTCAATAAGGCTTTTCCTTTGTGCATTAATAGGGATTTTTGTAGTTGATGTTGCACATAGTGTACTCATGGGAGGCTCTGTAACATTTGATATCATACCACTTGTTAGGGTTAGGAGAAAAGATGCACTTTGTTGATTTGCCTCTAGAGAAGGTATGTCTCACATCCCTAGAGCACAAGTCCCTTTAGGTGTGTCTTTTTGTTGCTTCATGTGACTAAAATCAAGTCTTAATGTCCTTTTAGGGTGTTTAGGAATTGGTGGTATTTCATCGAACAAGGGGTTAACATTGATGTGTTCAAATGTACTTTGGAGGGTTTCAATGGTTGATTCTTGATGGGACCTTATAAGTGCCATTATCATGTTTGAAAACTCCAAAGGTTGTTTTCCCTTATCTAAGTCCAAATTGATCATGGGTTGTATTTTTTCAATGGTTTTGTTGGTTTGATGTTTGGACTTAGGTCCTTCCACATTTGGGTTGAATTTGACAATTTCTTGGGCTGCCAAAAGTTTAAAGTTCTTGCAATTTTTTTTGTCTTGACATGTCCTAGCCATTTCTTCATTAGTGATTCCATAGTCAATGTTAGAGTCATCAGTTAGGTGTATAGTACCTTGTTTTATGTTTGATGCATTATAGGTGAAGGTACTTGTGTTAGGTTGGCTGAATACAAAGGAGTGTGTTTGTTCATCTTTGGGTGTGGTTGGCACATTTCCTCCTCTGAGTGGTATTGGCACAAATATAGGTTCAAAGTCCAGACTCCATTGAACCATCCCATGTGTGAGGGAAGTGTTTGGAGGAAATCTCATGTTAGGTGCATTTTTCAGGGTTTGTTGTGGCATAGCTTGATTGTGGTGCTCTTGCAGATACATGTTCAAGGGGTCTACTAGTAATGGTTGTGATGCCTTGATTTGGTCTTCATCAAATGTCTATTGAGTTTTCTTGATCTTCTTCTATCTTGGATGAAGTTTTGGTTGCATTGATATCTTAGAAAAAAATGGTTGGTAAAGTTCTTTAGGTCTTTGAGGTGATTGTGTCTTAGTAAGTGTTGGCATGATACCTAAGAATGCAGATGCACTAGGGGGAAACTTGAATGGACTTTTCCCCTCCCAAGTGCACACCTAAACTACCAACTACACTCAAATAGTACCAAGTGTTCCCATGACATAGTTGGGGGTCTAAAGGTAAGCAGTTGGTAAGTAGGAGGTATGCAATGGGTAAATAGAGGTGCTAGAGTGCCTAAAATGTAAATTTTGAGTGATTTAGAGTGTTTCCTAAGGTCTTGGGATGCAATGCAAGGTGTGGAAGTGTAGATTAGGGTTTTGGAACCTAGAAAGAAAACACCTAATTACCAAGTGTGTCCTAAAACTACCAAGTGCATCTTGAAAACACCAACTATGCACTTGAAGAGTGCAATTGGTAAAACAAGGTTGCAGTTGGTAAAATAGGGTTGTGGTTGGTAAAAGAGGTCAAAACTTGATAATTAAGATGTGGGTATACAAGATATAAGTGTTTTGGGGATTTTCTAGTGTTTAGGGATGTTATGCAATGTGAGTAAATGCTAAATGCAAATGCAAGGTGCCATTTTTGAAGGTATGCAAAATGAAGGTTAGGATTATGTTTTGGACTTGGTAATGACACTAAATGTAGGTGGATGCAAGGTGTATTATGCAAAGGATGGTATTCTAGGGTTCATAAAGACATTTGGGATATGCAAAATGAGGGTAAATGCTCAAGAAGGCAATTTGGTTGATGGACAATTTGATAGGGTTTGGTAATGAAAATGATGCTAGGATTTTGATCAATGCAAGATGAAGGGGATATACTACTAGGGTAAGTCAAAATGATGTTTAAGAATATGAATATGCTAATTATAGGGGTATATGCAAGGTTTTGAACTTAGGTGAAATCTTTACAAGGTATTAACCTAAGAGTTTAATGTTATGACAATAGACTTTGGATCTTGACCAAAAAAAAGGACAAAAAGTGATAAGATCAAAATGACCAAGACAAATCTACCTTGACATAGGTAGCGTTTGACCAAATAAAATGATAAAAGAAAATGATAAAATGACCATGGTCAAGATCCATCATCCGTTGACACAATGTAATACTCTAGAGTTCAAACTTTTGTTTAGATTTTTGACTAAGTTCAAAGGTTTATGGGGTTCAAAATGATATTTTGGGGACTCAAATTGGTGGTGATGCTGAGTGGATATGTAATATGGACAATACCTATGATGCAAAATGGGATTTTGGGTGAAAGATGAGGTTTTGGGTCAATTGTAGAATGAGGAAGTACAGAGGCTCCTAGATGCAGTTTTGGGGTCCTAAAGTGCAGTTTGGAGGCCCAAAATGGTCATGCAAGTGCCCAAGTGCACCTTAGCAGTTCCAAGTGTGCTCCAATAGTGTAGAATATGTCAATGACATAATTGGTAAGTTTTGGATGCAGTTGGTAAGCTAGGTTGAATATATGTTGATTTTGAGTGGTATGGTTGCTAAGCTGATATGCCAGGAAGCTAAGATGTTGGGGTTGATGTTATGATGGGTTGGGAGATGTAGAATAGAGGTTATGACCTAATGAATGATTTCCTAAGTGAAGGTAATGAAGACTAGGAGGTGCAAAATGTAAATCTAGGCCTGCTAATGCAATGGGAGCTATCCAAGTATGTAAAGACACAATTGAAGCGCTAAAATGTTATCTAGAACCCCAAATTGGGTTTGAGGAACACCAAGTGCACCCAAATAGTGTAGACTAAATCAATGATTTAGTTGGTATTTTTTGGACGTAGTTGGTGATTTCAAGACGCAGTTGGTAAACTGGGTTGAAACTAAGGCAATTCTAGGAGCTATGATTTCCAGATTGATGTCACAAAGAGCTAAACAGTAGGGGACAATGCTAAGACTAAAATGAAGGTTAAAAATGATTCTTAGGATACCTATAATGAGGGTTAAATTGAGAAAGTTGATGGATTGGGTATGCAAAGATGCAAGATGGGAGATGTAAAGTGTTGATCTTGAGATGGGAATGCAAAAACTAAAGGAGGTAAATTAAACCCAAATGGATGCAATATGAAAGGTAATGGATACTAAATGAGGATTAAAAGGTGCAATATGAACTCTATATGATGCAATTATGAGGCCTAGACTAGGGTGAATGCAAGTGGAATCTATGCAAGGATGAGATCTACACTTTTCCAAGCACGTTTAGGAGCACAAGTCACCATGTTTTCCAAGGTTTGAATGTGTTGAACCAAAGTTTGAAAAAGGTTGCAATGTTTTGAAAATGTGTAATGTTTGGAGAAGGTTCAAGGTGTAAATTTGAATGTTGGCTATTATTTTGACTATGTTTTACACACATGCAAGACACGTTAAGATAAGAATAGCTGTTGTTAAAAGTGAACAAACACACCACAACCTAGGCTTTTAGGATTGTATCCACTAAATTCCTACTTGAAATAAAGTTTATCCATGCTTATCTAGAGTGGAAAACCTAGGATCTTGGCACCACAGGCTCCCCCTTATAGCGCACTCACTCCTCGGGGCTACCAAGATCCACTTCCCAAGGGGCATGACTTCTTAAGGGACTGTTGCCTCTACTAAGGACTATGAGAATGTAGGATGTCTTCATGCGCATGGGTGACCCATTGAGCCAGTGGATAGAAAGGATTTTGGCCACTAAAACATGGTTTTTAGTAAGGGCATTCCATTCGGCAAGTGAATGATAAACTTTCATAGAAGGTCTCCTAGCCCCAAGAACTGGGGTTTGACGCACCATAAGGGTACTAGAGGAGAGCTATCATGTAGCAATAGTACTGACATGACTTTTACTGTAATCAAATTTTATATAATGGCTAGAATGTTGACCTAGATTTTTTCTTGTTACCACTCTGAGGTCATCCCTTGGCATACCCAATATCAAGTATCTTGGTCTAAGGCAATCCTCCTATACAAGTTACATGGATTTCTCTTACACCCAAGATACACGAATAGCAAGGGGAGAGGATATGTCCAATGTAACCCCTAGGGATTAAAGACTATAGACATGCCAAGTAGAAAAGAAAAAGTTCATTTTAAGCACCAAATGAAGTGTTATCTAATCTAGGAAATCGACACACATAGTTTTGGCAAACACACAATGGTCTTCAACAACATCCTGCAAAGCAAGCATTAGTAGTCTGTTATGATCATGTCTTCATCCCATGATTGCCACATGCTACAAGTAGACCATTAGTAACACACAATAATTTAATCTATGTTCTAGAAGTAAATGGAAACCTTACATGTAGATTTTGATTGATGTGTGTGTTTTCTATGACCAGATGTGCTCTAATAGAGCAGATTACACCCTAGAAGGCCAAAATGGCTTAGAACACCCGCAAGTGTGACTAGATAGTGCAGATTGTGTCAATGACATAGTTGGGGCCTAGTTGGGTGCAGTTGGTAGTTTTAGGATGTAGTTGTGAGGTTACATGCAAACTATGGGAAAATGGTGTCTGAATAAGACCCAGAAACTGAAATTTTTTGACACCTATACTACCAAGTGTGTCCAAATAGTGTAGAGTGTTTCAATGACATAGTTGGTAAAGTTTGGACATATTGGTAAGTTATAAATGGTAGAAATAGGTTTTGGTGGCTCCTAGACTCCTAAGACTGCTCCTAGGGGTCCCAAGTATGACCTAACAGAGTAGAGTGCACCCTAGGACAAAAAGTTAATAGAATGCATGAAACAAGAGCATAAAAGCATGTTATTGGACCCCCTAATTAATCTAGGTGTGAGAACAAAGAGCAGATAGTTGTTATACCCTTCAAAGTCAGCTCCTTCCTTGCACCTACAAGCATAAAACAAGATAACCCAAGTTAGATATGCATGTTCACGTCGGGTTCACCAAATGTAGTACCTATAAAATGGGTTAAATGCATAACATACTATGAGAAATCAAAAACTCAATCAACATATGTTAGCACCTACTAGTCTACCATGAAAGCCAAACTAATCAAAAGAAGCAAACACAAGGTTGGAAACCCCCTCTTTCGTTTGTAGCTCCCATGTCCTTCTTTCTTCTCCAAATGATGTAGCTCCAACTTGCCAATAGTACACACAATATTGAAGCAGAAATCTATTATAGGGGTAATGCAATGAGAATAATAGAAGTTGTGATTTAATCTTGAGAGAAGTTGTGATTTGTCACCCTTAGATATGCAATGTGGAAAGAGATTCCTTTGAGAATCCATGACGCATATGAAAAAATATGCCAAATGTAGGATTCTATGATGCATGGAAGTCAAACTTGGCTAAAGGTGGAAGAGAATCTTTGATGCGTCATAAAACACCTCAACCCACTTAAAGCCAAGAATCTATGACAAAGGAAGCTAAAGATAGACATGCACAAGAGATAAGAATATTTGATTATGATATATCTTATCCAAGTGTCAAAGGAACCATGAGGTGTCATATCCAAGTGTCATGATGATGTCAATATTCTATGGAATATTTGAATTAAAAATCTTTTATTCCACAAAATAGAAATTAGTAGAAAATGGAATTAATGATGGAAAATGGAACTTAGGAAATTAAGAATTTCCATGGTTTACAAATAATGAGTCAATTAATTAATAAAATTAATTAATTGAGGACAATAATTAGGAATAATAATTAGTAAGCATAATAGAATTAAATTATGGGTTATTTAATCCTATAGAGAAAATTAGTAAATGATTGGCCAAATTGATTAAATAAATGCGGTCGTATCCTTTGATGAAAATGTGATGATAATGGATATCGAATAAGATGGTGACAAGTAGACCAAAGCCATGGTCAGATTGATTGATTGATTGAAATTGATAACATGCCGAGGATGCATGACATGAATTGATGTATACATAACATTTAACTAACATTGCAAATACTACAGGAACGAGGTTGATTGATAAGGTTGATCATAATAACATTGACTAACATTCTCAATATTATTAAAATGGTTGATAATTCCATGATTCAGCATTGAAAGCCTCAAAAATTTCAAGGATCAAATGACATGAATGATAGTTTGACCTAGCACTAAGAGCTGCTACAGTACTAAGGTTAGATTGATAAGATTGATAGGTTGATAGGTTTCCAAGGCACTGAAAGCCACAACAATACCTAGGATCGAATAAATGATGATTGATTTGAGATGTTTGATATGTTCTAGGTTGATTAGGACTGATTTTGAGTGATTTTGAGTTGATTTGGGGTGATTTTGAGTTGATATGAGATGGTTTTGAGATGACATGAAATTGATGTGAAAGAGGGTACAAATGATAAAGTATGATCAATTTTGGCCAAAAGATCGAAGTTAGTAGAATGAGAAAATGGGACAAATTAGTATGAAGAAGTGATGACACTATAGATGCAAACCATTTTTGAGCATCTACACTACCAAGCCTGACCAAACAAATAATAGAAGCCAAGCAATTTATTTCAAGCCAAATAGAAAGTTAGTTGTGGTTGAGCAAAGAAAAATTCACTATGTGTAGAGTGAAAAAAGTTTAGTATGTGCCAAGAAAAGAAAACCTTAGTATGTACCAAGCATTAGAGGATGGCAGTAATGATCAAACAAAGGTTTAGTTCATATCAAGCAACCTAGCATTGACCGAGCATTAGAAGATAGTTATTGCCGAGCAAACACCATGCTATTTTCAAGTGATAGTATAAAGAATTTGATAGATTAAGCCAACAAAGTTGATTTCTTGAATTATATGAAGCATGTTGAAGATAAGTATGATGAGCTAGTGGCACAGAATTCAAGATAAAACATTTTGAGTTGAATTTGAAGAGGATTGTAAGGTAAGTTTCTAGGAGGGAAAAAATGGAAAAGAGGGTAGATTTGAAGAATCTGACCTAACCCTGAGATGGACAATTGTAGTTAAGCAAAAAAAGATTACAATTTTCTATATAATGAGATAAAAGGCTAGAAGAAAAATGTTAGAGTGTGAACCTAAGAGAGACAAGGGAGTCTGGAGGTGTTAATTCATATAGTGGCTAAAGGAATGAACCTATAGTTGGCATACTAAAGGCTTAAGGAGGTGAAATATTGAAGGGTGAACAAGCTATCAAAGATGAAGAGGAATGAATGCCAAGCATAATGGAGACTTGAATAAGAGATTTGTAGTCTGCAAGTGAGTTGTTTTGTTATCAGATCAAGTCCTATTGTTAGTTTCTAACAACTATATCAGTCTGGATAAATCCTTTGGATCAAGGTTGAACTAACAGTCATGAGTAAATCCTTTAACAATGTGACGTTCTAATGGAATGTTCTAAAGTCATCTAACAAGGCTTACTCCTAATAGGGTTATTGAAATCCTTTAATCAAGGTCACATTTAAAAGTGTACATTGTAACCTTTAATAGGATTGGCTCCTCATAGGGCTCACTTCAGAAGTGTGAAAATTGGTAGCATGTTATTGGTGGTTTTTCCCAAATTGGTTTTCTAAGTTAAATACTTGTGTCAAATTGTGGGATTGAATTTTTGGTATTTCATGTTTACATTTCTACAAAGTTTTTTGACCTAGAATAGTAATATACTAATGTTTGAGATGCTAGATGATCTAATAAATGCATGCACATGTATTTGTTGAAAAGTTTTATCTATACATTTGGACCTTGGCTAACTGATTCACCCCCCCTCTCAGTTATTCTAAATTATTCCAACAACTGGTATTAGAGCATTTGGTGCTTATGAAGGAAAATTTTTGAAGGTACTTAAAGCTAAAGACCAAGATGTACAGAAAGGAGGTTCCCAAGTTAAACAAGGAAAACTTTCTTGCATGGAAAATTTTGATGAAGCTGCATCTAAAAGGACTTGGAGATTATACACAAACAACTATCATGACTGAACATGTTGAAGTAGTTGGAGCCCTAAATACTGAACAATTGAAATAGAAGAAAGAACATAATCAGACAATGTTGTAGATTGCATCTACCTTAAGCTATTCAAAGTTTGAAGACATCAAAACATGTACCACTTGTAAAGGAATGTGGGATGTCATACAAAAGATCTATGAAGGAGACAAGAATTTTCTAAGAGCCAAAGCAGAAAGCCTAAGAGGAAAGTTTGATGAAATGAGAATGCAAGAAGGTGAGACTATTGTCCAATATTGTGCAAGAATAAAAGGTGTTATAAATGAAATTAGAGGGGAAAATAGAATTATTGAAGATGACACTATGATCAAAAAAGTGTTAAGAACCTTAATTCCTATCTATGTTATTAGAGTCTCCTCTATACAAGAACTAAGGTGTACTCCTAGTTGGTAGACTCATTGCTTTTGAACTTTCAAATTTTTATAATTTCAAATCTGAGAATTTTGACTCTACTTTCAAAGATAAACTAATGCTCAATGAACCTAAAGGAAAGGAAAAGGTCAAGCATGTTTCTAGTGATAGTGAAACAAATGATGAAGATCTAGAAAAACTAGAAGTACTGTTGGCTAGGAGATTTCATAAAGGTAGAGGAAAATACAAAGGTAAGTTACCCATCATATGATGAAGTTGGTCATATTGCAACAAGATTCCTTGAGAAGACAAACAAAAGAAATGAAGAAAAATCTTGAAGTAGAAAATATGAGAGTAACAAAGGCTATAAAGACAAGGGAAAGAAAGCTTGTTATATTAATGAAGAAAAATCTAATGATGAATCAGATGATCGTAATGTTGAAGTTGTCTATGTTTCTATGAAAGATGATTGAGATGAAGATGAGGCAACTGCATTATTATCGTATGTAACCAAAAGTGAAAGATGGATCACTGGCTATGGATTTTCCCATCACATGATTGGTAAAAAAAGAAAGTTCATCACCCTTGAGAATTATAATGGAAATAGTGTTAGATTTGGTAATGATGCACCCTGTGTAGTGAAAGGTAAAGGATCAATAAGATTGGAAAACAAGATCATGTGTGACAATGCTTATTATGTGAAAGGACTTAACTATAATGTATTGAGTGTAGCATAATTGAATAGTTCAGCATGTAAAGTTGAATTTGAACACAAGAAGGCTAAGATCTATGATGCTAATGGAGAACTCATTGGAAATGATGATTAGAATAGAGGTGATCTATTTTATCTTTACATGAATGAAGAAACTTGTCTTGTTATAAAATTTGATGATGTGTGGCTATGACACAAAAGATTATGTCATATAAATTTTGACAATTTGGTTAGTATTAGTAAGATGAGAAGAGTCAGAGGTTTGAAAAAACTGAAGAAACCTAATAATGTGATTTCTAAACAATGTTAGTTAGGCCAGATGACAAGGTCTAGTTTTAAAAGTAAGACTCATACTTCAAAAGAAATTTTGGAATTAGTTCATACTGATCTATGTGAACCAATTGATGTGAAAAGCTACAAAGATGATAAGTATTCTATTCTATTTGTTGATGATTACTCTAGAATGACGACAGTGATGTTTTTGAGAGAAAAATATGATGCTTTTCAAATATTTAAGTGGTATCTGGAAAAATTTGAAAAGGAAATTGGTAAAATCTTGAAATGTTTGAAATCTAATAGAGGTGGAGAGTTTACATCGAATGAATTTAACAAATCCTGCAATGACAAAATGAATCAAAAGACAAACTTATACAACTAGGACCCCTCCACAATATGGGATAGTTGAAATGAAAAACATATCTATGATAGATTGTTGGAACATTGATGATGGAGAAGAATATTGCTTTGAAATGTTGGAGAGAAGCTGTCAGTATAATTATTTATACCTTGAACCAAGTAGAAGTCAAGAAAGGTACAAATTTCACACCTTTTGTATTATGGTATAGATACTCACTCAATGCCAAATATTTTAAGGTATTTAGAAGGGTTACATTTGTAAGGATAATAGAAATGGTAAACTAGATGCAAAAAGTGAAGAAGGTATATTTCTAGGATATTCCATAAGCAGTAAAGCTTATAAGTGCTTAAATACTAATACTAACAAAGTTGTGGAAAGTGCAAATGTAAAAATTGATGAATATACAAAAATACATGAAGACAAACAAAAGAAGGAACTTGAGAATTACACAACCTTTATGTGATACTATGAAGGCATATCTGCTAATGCTAATGATATTGTGAACCAAGCTACAAATCAACAAGAATCAGTGACTATCAAGTCACATACAATGGATGTCGAGTTGCATTCAAGAGCTAAGTTACAATAAGAAGTCGAGGTACAATTTGATGTCAAGATCAATTTACAAGAAAGGAATGTTGAGTTACCTAAGATAGAAGCACACAGTGAACTTGAGATTGAAATTCATGAATGACCTATTTTTGAAGAAAGAAAAATAGAGAAAATATTATCAAAATATGTCCAAAGACATCATTCTACTAAATAAATCATTGGAGAATAAGAGGATGGAACAATGAAAAGGAATACATTAAGGAATGAAACATGTTTGTTAAACATACATGATTCTAAATCAGTGAAGGATGCATTAGAGAATGAAGACTGGATTCTAGCCATGAGAGAAGAAATTGATTAGATTAAGAAGAACAAAACCTAGACACAAGTACCAAGACTAGAGGACAAGAATGTTATTAGAACAAAGTGGGTATACAAAAAAAAATTGGATGAGAATGGTGAAGTAACAAGGAATAAGGGAAGGTTAGTTTGCAAAGGTTATGCACAAGAATAGGGAGTTGACTATGGAGAGACATTTGCCCCAGTTGCAAGATTGGAAGGAGTAAAAAATCTGCTTGATTATTCTTCTTATAAAGGATTAAGATTTTATCAAATGGATGTCAAGTTAGCTTTTCTGAATGGTATACTAGAAGAGGAGGTTTATAGTAAACAATTTAAAGGATTTTTTTGTCCAAACAATAAAAAACATAGTGTGTAGATTGCACAAAGCTTTATATCGTTTAAAGCAAGCTCCTAGAACATGGTATGAAAGATTGCATAACTATCTTGTGAAGATTGGTTTTGAGAAGACAAATGAAAACAACAATACATTTTTGAAGAAAAAAGGAGGTAAATGAATTTTACTAGCTGAAATATGTGTTGATGATATCATATTTGGAGGACAAAATGGGAACATAATGCATTGAGTAAGACATTTGCAAATAAAATGATGAAAGAATTTGAGATGCCTATGTTTGGAGAAATAAAGTTCTTTGTTGGATTACATTTATATTAGATGAAATATGGTATTTAAATTACTCTATCCAAGTATGTAAAGGAAATATTGAAGACTTTTAGTATGGAAGATTCAAAACTAGTTAGTACTCCCATGGTGATAGGACATAAACTATCCAAAGCTGATGATTCAATTGAAGTAAATCAAACATTGTACATAACTATGATTGGAAAATTGTAATATGCAATTCATAGTAGAGTTGATATTACACTAGCTATTGGGATTATTGCAAGATTTTCTACAAATCCTAAGGAGAATCACTTAATGGTTGTTAAAAGGTTTATGAGATACTTAAAAGGTACATAAGGATATGGTCTATACTAAAAGAAGAATGAAAAGTTTGAATTGAGAGCCTATATAGATGCTAATTGGGCCAGAAATATTGATGATAGGAAAAGTAAAAGTCATGAAGAATTTTTCTTAGGAAAAATATTAGTTACCTAGACTAGCAAGAAGCAAAATTATATTTCATAATCTTCTGCTAAAGCTGAATATGTGGTTGTTGTAGTGAATTGCACAAATGTGGTGTGGATAAAGCAATTACTCAAAGGAATGAAGGAAGAAATCATTGAACTTGTGGTACTCTACTGTAACAATACAATTGCTATAAACATATCTAAGAACCTTGTGATGCACACAAAGACAAATCACATTACAATAAAATATCATTACTTGAGAGATTTGGTTCAAGATAAAGAAGTGAGAATGAAATATGTGAATACAAAGAAACAGATAGATGATATATTGACAAAGGATTTACCTAAGGATGCACATGAATATCTTAGAGGTAAGATAGGGGTGATACCCCTATCAAAAGCTACTTAAGAAGCAAGAGTCATGCCCTACATCAACTGAGTTAAGTGGTATACTTTACAACTTGATACAATGGATCTTACTCTAGGAACCATCTAAAGTAAGGAAGGAGATAGAACAAAAGAATTACAGTCACATGCAAGGTGATAGAGGGAGAACCTAGATTTTTGATATCTACATGAGAAGATGACAAGTCTTTGGCATTATTGTTAGAGAGGGAGAATATATAGGGAGAAATATAACATTATCAAGAAAGAAGGAGATTATTACTAGAAAAGAGAGAGATTAGAAAGAGGGAGAAATATGTGAAAGAGAAAGAGGAAGAGTTTGCATTGAATATCTAAAGAAGAAGAAAGACTGTAGCCTATATAGAAGAAATAAAGATATTGATAGAAGGACAGATTTCAATACAAGGTGTATAATCTTAAAATAGAAGCATTTCCTTTTTAAGAGTGTTTAACCCTCTAAGTAAGTGGTTTGGGGTCATGTCAATCACTTTGAATGGGTTTGTGCATGGATCTGGCTATTTTCTCCCTGTTCTACTTCTCTCTCTTTATTTCTGGCCTATTTTTGACAACTTTCTCTGTGAAACTAACTTTGAATTTTTGGGTCAAGGATGACCGTTTAGGTTAAGGTTGGCCTCAAACCTAATCTAGGTCAAGGATGACCTTGACCATAAACTAGGGCAAGGTCAACCTCGTCCTTGAACCTAGGTCCATTTTTTAATTTCTGGGAGTTTCGGGACATCAAGCTTAAGAAAGTTTCATTTTCTTGCTTCTGGGTCAGCTGTTTCAAGTTTTGGAATGGTAGACTCTTAAATTAAATTTAATATAAATGCATTTTTAGGGTTAGGGTTAATTGGGATTTAATGCTCCCATGTTAGCCTTATCTAAGAGTTTGTACCCTAAATATCTATATAAGGGGGCCTTATTCCCTCATTTTGACATACAATATTCATGAGTGTATCCACCTACTATGAAGTGAAGATCTACTATCTATCAAGAATTCATGCATTCAAGTGTTCAAGAACCCAATTCATCAAGGAGGTCCACTATTAGCTATTGAAGGATTCAATCTCTATGGATGGAGCCCTCTTGTTGAAGATTTCTCCATCCATATTCATTCAAGCCTTTTCCTATGCAAAGATACATTCAAGATTGGTGTTGAAGATCTAATGCAATTGGTTTGAGACATCCTACATACATTTCTACATTCATTTGGAGCATCCATACTTGTGGATTCAAGGATTCCAATCCTCCATAAGGAATTTAGTATAAGCAAGGTGAATAGTTCCATTTACTTCATTTATACATATTGCAATTTCAGTTAGATTTCAAGTTTGATTCCAAACTGGGGTTTGACTAAGGCAAACCCCCCATCCAAACAAACAAACCATTTTTCTTGTAGATACAGGTGTGGAACAACAAATTACAGAGAAAATTTGGATACAATTTTTGTCAAACTTGTGGGATCTGCAAACAAAAAATTTGTCAAAGTAGTGTAGGTCAAGGTCAAATTTTCGGAGTACAATTGTTCCCCAGGGTAAGATTGTGTCAAGGATGGCCTTCCTTCAAAAGGACAAATTTTTCCTAGGTTTTCTTCATGTCAACATGTCCATTCTAGAATAGGTTGCAGAGATCCCCAAAACTATACAAAGACATCATAAATCAATATTTTCCAGATTTACCGTACTTCAAGGTAAGTATTTTTCTTCTATTTATTTTAGATTTCAAGTACTTACTTCTCCAATAGAAAGACCATAGGATCTCTTTTCTCCCTATTCTCCATTGCTTGATCCATTTGTTCTCTTTTGTGGAATTAGATACCCTGTTGTATTTTTGGTGTTAGATATCCCTTATATTATCCGATGTGTTCACCTTCACTACTTATTTTGTGAACACAACATGCTTACCCTCTTTTCTTTTGTCAAATTAGATACCCTATTATATTTTTCAGTTTTCAATTTCATTTTTATATTTTTTAGGACTTTTCTTGCATTAAGATTAGATCTCATTTATGCTCTTACATTTTAATTCAAAAATACAAAAATATTGAATTTGAAGAGGTTGTAAGGGAAGTTTCTAGAAGGGAACAAAATGGAAAAGATGGTAGATTCGATAATTTTTTCTTAAGTCTAAGATGGATGATTATGGTTAAGTGACAAAAGATCAAAATTCTCTATATAAGGAGATAATAGGCTAGAAAAAAAATGCCATAGTACAAACTTGAGATAGACAAGGGAGTTTGGAGGTATTTCTTCACATGGTGGCCAAAGGAATGAACTTGTAGTTGACATACTAAGCATGAAGGCTTAAGGAGGTGAAGACTTGAAGGGGAAGAAGCTATCAGGAATGAAGAGGAATGAATGCCAAACAAAATGGAGAGATGAATAAGAGAACTGTAATATGCAAGTGAGTTATTTTTTTATCAGATCAAGTCTTACTGTTACTTTCTAACAAATTTATCAATCTAGATAAATCCTTCATATTAAGGTTGACCTAACATTCATGAGTAAATCCTTTAACAAGGTGAAATTCTAATGGAATATTCTAAAGTCCTCTAACAAGGTTCACTCCTAATAGGGTGATTAAAATCTTTTAATCAAGGTCATATTTAATAGTGTGCATTGTAACCTTAAATAGGGTTGGCTCCCCATAGGGCTCACTACAGAAGAGTGAAAATTGGTAGCATGTTATTGTAATTTTTTTCCAAATTGGGTTTCCATATTAAATTCTTTTGTCAGATCGTGTGATTAAATTTATGGTATTTCATGTTTACATTTATGCAAAGTTCATTTGACCTAGGACAATAATATACTAATGTTTGAGATATTGGATGATCTAATTAATGTATGCATATGTACTTGCTAAAAAGTTTTATCTATACATTTAGACCTTGGAGAACTAATTCATCCCCCCTCTTAGTTATTCTAAATTATTCCAACAACAAGAACATAATTTGTCTCTGTAGTGGATAAAGGATTCACCTTCTGTAACAATAAATACATATCTTTTAGTACTTTTCCTGTTATCTAGGTCTCGTACCAAATTTGAATTAACATATCCATGTAAATAAGTAGTAGAGATCCAAAAATGTAAATATTTATTGTATATGCCTCTCAAATATCTGAGTATCCATTTGACTACATTCCAATGCTCAATCCTAGGATTACTAATATACCTACTAACAACTCCCATTATATGTGTAATATTTGGTCTAGTACACACCATGACATACATTAAGCTTCCTACAATAGCATAAGGTATGTTGGACATTGTATCCTCTTCTTATGTCTTAGGACATATCTCCTTAGTCAATTTCAAATGACTAGGAAAAAATTTGTTGAGAGCTTTAGCAATATCCATACATAACTGTTGCAATACCTTCTCAATATAATTAGCCTAAGATAGAGTCAATTTCTCACTTTTCCTGTCTTTGCAATTTTTCATAGAAAGGATTTTTTTGCTACCCCGAAATCCTTTCTAGAAAAGGAATTTTTTAATTGTTGTTTCAACCCATTGATGTGATACATGTTAGACCCAATTACAAGCATATCATCAACATGTAGACATAAAAACATGCAGCAGTCATCATCAAACCTCTTAAATTTTTTTTTAAATGGTCTAAATGAAATCGAGTGTAACTATGCTCAATTCAAGATACCATTGCCAAGGTGCTTGCTTCAAGCCATATAAAATTTTCTTCAATTTGCACACTAGATTATCTTTATCCTTGATCTCAAATCCATATGGCTATTCTATTTATATTTCTTCATCTCAATCAGTATGAAGAATTTTTTTTTTTAACATCAAACTATTTCAAATGCGTATCTTCAACAACTATGGTACTTAGATTTGTGTAGATAGAAGTAATTTTAACAACTGGAGAAAATATCTCATTAAAAAAAATACCATTTTTCTATGTAGATCCTTTTACAACTAACCTAGCTTTAAATATTTTTCTTATCTCCATCCTCTTATTTCATCCTATAAACCCATTTATTTTGCAATACCCTTTTACCTATAGACAACTCGCATACATTCCAAGTCTAATTTTTCAGCAAGGAGTCAATTTTTCCGTCATTGCAAAGTCACACCAAAGCTTTGTATCTACTTACACAACTTCATCATATCCTTTTGGCTCACTTGCATATGCTAATAAAATAGAATAGAAAGAGGGAGAAAATATATTAGCAGGTCTACTAAGCCTTGTTGATTGTCTAACATTCACTAGGGTCTATGGTATTTGTTGTTGTAGAGCATAAAGAACTACTAGAACATCATCTTTTGGAGTATCATTTAGTACTACATAATCATTTTCTTTCTTCTCATGTTATTGCAACAAATATTTCTACAAAAAGTTCTCATTTAATATGACATCCCTTCTTCTTCCAATTTTATGATTTTCAAAATATCAATTTCTATAGCCAAATTCATCAATTCCATATCTAACAAATATAAATTTCTTAGATTTAGCTTCTACCTTGGTTCTTTTTTCATAATCTATATGTGCCAATGCTTCTCAACCAAAGATTATGAGAAAAGAATAACTCATTTTCTTACCATTCCATGCTTCTTCTAGAATACCACAACCCAAAGGAGTAAAAGGACCTCAATTTTCTAAATATATAACAATAACAACTTCTTCCAATAAGGTTAAGGCCTAGGATGTAACCTCATACTCCTTACATGCTCCATTATTGTCTTTTTAATGCATCCAACCACTTCATTTTCTTATGGATTTCATGGAATAGTTTTCTACCTATTAATACCATTAGAAGAATAATACTATTCAAATTATTTTATGCAATAATCACTACCATTATCAAATCTGAGACATTTTATCCTTTTACCAATCTCATTCTCAACCAAGCATTTCCATTTCTTAAAAGTTTCAAATACATCATATTTATATCTAAGGAAACAAATCCATACTTTCCTAGTTACATCATCAATGAATGTAGCATAATATAGAGAACCACCAAGGGAAGATACTTGATCTAGTCCCCATACATATGTGTTCATAAACTCTAATTTCTCATTTTTCTTTTCCTTCCCAATCTTCACAAAACTAACTTTCTTTTATTTTTCATAAACACAAATTTCATAAAATTCATATGGAAACATTTTAGACTTGGTAAAACATTCTTTTAATGAAGTAACTTTATACCTTTTTCACTATGCCTAAGTCATGTATGACATAGTGTTGTTTCAAAATCTCTAGTAATTGTTTTATGTTCTTCCTACTCAATTGTAGCAACTATTTCTAAACAATCATTTTTCTATAAAAAAAATAAAGTAGAAGTAATAGTATGACTTGCATAATGATATAAGGTATCTACCTTCACACCACTTTATACTACTAAGTGTTGAGTGTTTGTCTTGTAGGATGCAAAAAGCATAAATTTTGACAAATCTCTCTCTTGAAAAGTTGACCAATGACCAACCCCAAGGTTTCAAATGACAATTTTTTAACCTATTGGGTAGCTCGATTGAATATGAATGTGAATGTTCACAAGGAGGCCTTTGATAGTATCTACCAATTCTACACAACTTTTTATGAAACGTAGCCACAAAACCAATATAATTTTTGTATCTTATATTTTATGATGAATGGAATTTCTAATCAATGAAACTATATGAATTCCTATTTTAACCAAGTGTTTGAAAATAAAATTTCAAAGATAGAGTAATGAGAGATTTAAAGAAAATTAATGAAAAGGAAATTCCTAATACACATGAGCCAAAGAAGCAATAGGTAGGAAATTATTGAAATTAGGAGCAGTGCTTTCTCAATTCCAATGATGCAATCATCGATGGAAATTTTAATGAAAACCAAAAGATGTTTAATGATTCATAAAATCATGCAGCCACAAAAAGTGCATGTAATAAGATAAAATGCTATGCAAGAACAATAGTGATCCTTTCTCCAATTTATCACAAAAATAGAATTTGTTAACATAAGGAAAACACTAGAATTGAAAATATCGCGTAATTATAACAACAAAAAAAAACATTAGCTCCATTATCATTCATGAATGTGAATTCACAAAAAATAAAAAACTTTGGCAAGACTTACTACACTCAAAATGAGGGCACAAGGAGAATTTATTATTGCATCAAAATATCAACCTAAAGTAAATATTACATCCCTATATTTATAAGAATCCCTCTCCTCTTTTTTGTTAAGAGTGAGAGATATTCTAATGAGAACACTATACTAAAAATTAATAAAATAAAGCTAATTATATACAAACTAGCTCTCTAAATGGTGCTAAGTATGTATCCACCCTTATTTATATCAATTAATGGATCTATGCACCTTTACATGACTTAAAACTATAAAAGTAGGAGAAGATAAGAGAGAGAAGCCATGAGATGATCTAGGAGTCATTGGGAATTCTAAAAATGAAAGTTTGGCCTTCTCTAGGTGTTTTAGGGAGTTGAACATTGTTAAAACACATTTTTGATGCATGAATGCTCAAAAATAACAACTGGTAGTTAACTATCAGTGCACTACTTCATCTTCAAACACTAGTAAATTTGAACCTCTTTTTCGACAAGCTTTGGTTAATTTTTTGACGCTTAATGGTCAAAACATTTTGATGTTATAATTTTGTTGAAATTTTGACAAAACATAGGGTTGTCTATTTATCGACAAATGACATCATAAAAAATGAGCCCAATCTCTATTAGGTAGGCAACGCCAGGCCATAACCAACTAACATTGAAACTTTGATGATTACAAGTGATTTTATACAAGCTTTCCATGCCATCAATGACATGCCTCATCAAAATGTCAACCAAACTTCATCAAAATCCAATGAGATTCCAACAATATTGCCATGTCATCGATGGAAAACATTGTCAAAAGAGTGATGAAAAGTCATCAAAACTTTGATGATATGTCCTATTTTGGAAAAAAATAAATTTGATAATGAATTGAGGGGATGTTGATCAATGATTATGATAAATGTGGGGGGTCTTGAGATTGCTAAAAAAATTGCATGCATGGGAGCTCTAGATGTTGCTAGTGGGGATGAAAATAATGGTAGTAGGGGAAGAAAATAACAAGAAGGGGATCAACTGAGTGAACATTGTGGATTTATGAGAGGAAGGGGAAGAAGAGTAAGAGGTAGAGGGTCTAAATTCAGTACAAGTGCAAGAAATGACACCATTTATGATAAATTTAAGGATAAAGACTTATATTTGCCTTCCAATAATAGTGATAAACAAGATTTAGACTGTCAAAAAGTCTTACTGATGTCAATGCAAAGGAAAGATAAATTAAGTTAACAAAAGTTTTATGCAAATCCCTCTTTGAAAGATATTTTGATCTCAATATTGAGCTCGATGAAAGTGGAGATATTGCAGATGTTCTTTACACTGAAATATGAAAGCATCCATGTGTTCCCCTGAATGAAGACAAACATGAGGAGTTCAAGTCCAATAGAATAGGCTTTTCCATATTCTTGAGGGATATATCATTGCCAACCATACTTTATACTTATAATAAAGTCTCGAAATCCATGTCTCTATTGTAATAATGAGCCCATTCCCTTTCTTTCAAGATGTATATATATTGTCATTATGTATGATAATATCCAATGATATTGTCATAATCTTTATGACTAGATGCATGGCTCAAGAGGCTACTAACATGTCATAAGCATGAATGTAGGTATATCACACAAGGTAATCATTTACAAATTTTTTTTCTAATATCGTTGAAACTCCAAGGGAAATTAAGAGGTAAACATGTATATTTACAAGTTTGTAACTTTTGCAAGCCTACTCAATCCTGTAATTCTAGAAATGGGTTTTTATTGCAAGAAACCTAACATGGTAGTTGTAATTTAGATCAACATGTACTATCCAAAATGGAAACAAAATCTGTAAGAGAACTACTTATTTTCTCCATTATATAGCTCATTAGAACTTGCACACTATGCTTTAGGAATACAAAACTTTTCTATGGCTACTCCATTGATCATTACCTTAATGAGCTTAATAAAAATTTCTACTTTTTTGTAGTATCTAGTGTGTTATCAACTATTGTTCTCTCATGTCCCAATAATGTTTCAAGATCATTATATTTCAATGAAAAAGTTGTCAATAATAAAAGTCATATTTCTAGGTTGATCCTAACTAGGATTCATCTTATCTTTGGTCATAGAACAAGTAGTTGGAATATACAAGAGTAAGGAATCTATGTTTTGTTAATTTTATTATAAATATAAAGTAGAGTATTATATGACTTCAAAGGCAACTTATCTAGACAAGGTTCTAGATGATTATGGATTTTTTTAATTTCAAAAATATAAGGAAAAATAAGTGATAAGAATGTTAGTCAAAGACAAATGTAAGTTGCTTAACACAAGGTGAGTGAATATAAATGATGTTTGAGAAATCAAGACAATATGTATGATCACTAAAGGAATCACCTACGAAAAATGTTCCTTCTAATTCAAAAAATAACTCTCCCTAAGATATGAAAGCTATGTTTTTGTATTTTCCAGGCTAAAATGATGACTATGAAAAGTAAATAAAGGCTTTAAATTCAAGATACCAATTAACTCTATATTCTAACCACTAGAGAGCTATAGGTTCTAAAAAGAGAATGATATGGTTTAGAAATATATAAATTTACAAAAATAGAAATTCATGAGCAAGAGAGGTATAGGTACATAATTTCCCTCATTCAACACCAAACATGTAACAAATTTACATTATGTAGTAACCTTAAATTTTTTTGTCATCAATACTTTCCTACTAGATTCAAACCATAAATAGATTCATTCCTTACCTAGAATTACCCTCAAATGATGGAGAGATGTTTTCTTTACCCTACAACCTCAATTTCTCATTAAATTTTGTTGCTCAGTACCCTACAACCAATCACAAAGAAATAATGACCAATTAGAATTACAAAAGATGTTGAAAAGTTTCAAGATATGTTCCAGTTTTGTTGCATTGTGAGTGTGCTATATGCATATTAGGATCTATACTATTATAAAAACAACTTTAAGAAGACTAAGATCAACATGTCACCAATGTGGTTGCAATTAGAAAATATCAATTTTAGTGAATGAAGACATGACACATTTCAACAAAGGAAACAAAACATTACTTTTAATAACATCAAAATGTAGAATGTAGCATTAGTCACAATAAAGAACTCAGTGATAGAACTATAATGTAAATAGTGAAGAATTATTGTCTTTAGCCACTAAAGCACCCATATGTCTTTGGCATCTCTCCCTCCCATCCAAAATCAGATTCAACCATTCTAAATCAAGAATGCATGTGTAGCTATGTTCCATATACATGGACAATAGTTGGAGCTAAAAAAATGCACCACATTTACATTATCTTGATAGGTCTATAGTTTTTTGAAATTTATAGACCATCATGAATACTAGAACCCTAGTTGCTATGGTCGAGAGAATATCCTCAACAAGGGGAACAAATAAAAATTCTTCATTTTATTGCATGCTCAATACATTAACCTTAGCTATAAGAGCCAAAATTACAATGTTCACAATGGTCTATAACTTAAAATACCTAATTACTGACTTGTAGCAAAAATAAAAACTTGTTACATTTTTCAGTTCAACCTAAAGTCCTATGCATACCAAATGAGATTACATATTGAACTAGGGCCTCCTTTTGCATTGCCTAAAACCAAGAGATTGACACCATTAATATCTAATACTATCTTTATTAATTTGGTCCACCCAAGCATAATATTTTAATTTTTTTATTGAAACATAAATAGTAAGAGATATCCAACTTATTGATTGCCAATTTCTCTTGAATATGTTCACTAATAGGATCAACTCATAGATAGAGAACAAAGTGTCTGATGCTAATGTAATGAAGATTTTAAGTGTTGCTTCAATTAATTTAGATGCCCATGATATAGAAATAGAAGAAAAAAAATTTATTAGTATACAAAGAAGATTTTGAGAGTATTACCAAGTGTGTAATGTGTTCATATGTTCTTGTTTCATTCTTGAAATATATACAAGGGAGTTTCCCCTCCTAAATGTAAAGTAATATCAAAATATGAAGTAGTTTATTCTATAGTTGTATTTAGTTTTTCACACTTCCATTGGGTACATTGTCAAGAGTTTCAAAATGACAATTCTGCTTAGCAATAGATCATATTTATCACAGAAGAAATGACTACAATTCATTATGGAAATTTAGCAATAATAACTAATAGTGTAGACATGTTATGAAACTATAGTGGCAATTGATATTGAGTCTATAGAAATGAACATCATAGTCACATCTATATCAACATGGAAGAAATGACAGTCATTAGTGACTATGGTGAAGTTCTCCAACCACTTGATGGTGGGACCATATATTGGTATTTAGTTTTGATAGGTTTAGTTTGAGCTTTACTTGGTTTCAAGAATCCTTTAATATTGTGTAATTAACAAGGCCAACCATGTGAAGGTGGAAAATCATTTGCAACCCCCCCCATCATAATCACTCTAAATTCCCCATTAACATCTAAGTAAATATTTCTTTCATTTATTTGAGGACTATAACATTGAATCATTATAATCATATAACATGTAAAGCCCACACTAGCACCCTATTATCTTGAAGAAATAAATATGATTAGGAGTTAATTAAGTTATGATTAACATTTTTGTTACTAATAATGATTTATGAGATCCTATTAGAGACTGATGTAGATTTTGATTATTATGAGGTTGATACCCTATCCAATAACATTAGGTTGATAAGATAGGACCACATGAAAATGAAACTCAACATGTTCAAGCTAAGAACCTAGTCATGAGATTCAAGGTATGATTTACTAGATAATTAGAGGAGATGAATTAACATCCACTCTCATGAGAAAAATAATAAATGTAGGTTATAATAACAACAAGACATATGGTTACTTTTGGAAATTGGTTTTAAATTATTATGACATAATTATGGAAACATTCTAACAGTCTGAGGAATTAACCCTAGAAACTCACACACAAAAACCTCATAATGTGATAAAGGGATATTGCAAGGAATGTCGTTATGTTTAACTTGATTGGAAGGATACTAGTTAACAAGTCTATATATTAGTGATTTTCACTTAGGACATTTATGCTAAGGTCCATTTATTTTTTCATGATTTAGTAAAAAAGACCTTAGAGTTTCATTGTTATATTGGAAAGAGTTTTTATAATATTTAGAATGATAATTGGTTATGTTAAGAAAGATAACTGTTGATACACATATTTCATATTTCAATGTTTTGAATATTTTATGGAAATGATTAGATGAAAGTTAATTGTATATGTTAATGTGAATTACATGATATTGGATTATTCTGCACTTATATGTATGCATTTCTATATTATTTCATTTGGGCTACTAATGTTTAAGTTGAGTGTGCAGGAAAATTGAACCATGGAAATTATTCAGGGAAACAAGGTTCAAACCTATGTGAACATGGTAAAAGCCAAGGTGAATCTTTGGAAGATTCAAAATCTTGTGGTAATGTGTTTATTCCATGACATGATTGTGCATGGGTGTTATAAGTTTGAACATCATGATTAATTAGTGACATGCCATTGTGATGTGTAAAGTATTTAATGTGTGTGTCATTTTACACTTGTGTTTTTTATGTGAAAATGACATGTCATGTAGGACTTTGGGCATGAAGTCACTTAACCTAAATTTAATCTCCATTGTGAAATTAAGTTAACCCACCTTGGAGAGTGTTAGGATGAGTCACCTTCATGATAGAATTCAAGTTAAAATTTGATAGGGACTTTAGAGAGCCTAAAAGTGATTCCCAAGTGTTATTTTTTTGAAAATAAGTCACCCACAAAGTAATAGTATGGGTTGGGGGTCTAGATATAATCATAAGTTGGTCTAGGGGACCTAGGAGACCCTCTAAACTAGTCATTTTCAAGCCAATTCGAAAATCAAGGTATCACATGACTTCTTTCCTCATCCTACCACTTGGTTAAGTTCCTATTAGTAGGAAGGTACAAAGGTGTAAGAGGGGTAGGTGGGGAGGGAAGTGGAGGTCCTTTTAGGGAGCTTGTGCCAAACTTAGTGGTTGTTCACCCACTCTCTAATTGTAAAGATAGATAGGGTTTTGCAGAAGGAAGCTTGGAAGCCAAGGAAGGAAAGATCTTTATCACCATTTTATAACCATAGATTGGAAGGAGGTTAGTGCTTCATGCCATGTTTTCTTTCATCTCATGAAATTTGAAGATGGAAATTGTAAGATTGTTCTTGTAGGATCTATGTGTTTGATATGGTGCATGTTTTAAATGTTTGTGTATGTGAGTGAGCATGCTGAATCTATTTGCATTTGGCTTTGTTTTCTTGGATTGTGGTTGTGGATTGAATGTTGTGTTGGGTGTGAAGTCTTCACTCACCCTTGGGAGGGAAGAGAAGCCTTGGGGTGAAGGGGTTAGTTGGGCTCAACATTGAAGTTGAGAAACCCTCCTCTTGGAGAGGGGGACAATTTTCATGTAGTATGGGCTCCATTGAAGCCATATGTGTTTCTATTGTTCTATGGGAGGTATAAGTGAGGATATGTGAAAGAAGTATGGATAGCCTTATTGAGGCATGTGATTATTGATAGCCTTGGATGGCATGTGTTTCTTGGAAGCCTTGATTGGGCATAATGCAATTGTAGGATTTGTTAATGCATAAGGATATGGCATTCTCCTGCTTGGGAGTCCACCTTCACCCAATGTTTATGATTCCATTTGTGAATCATTATGAAAACCTTGGTTGGGGTTGTAAATGTGTTTCAAAAATGTTGTGTTCATGTTAGTTCTTGTTTTGAGATGTTGTTGGATGTATCCCATTTGAGCCTTGTTTCCCTTGGCATGGTGGGTGGCCTCTATGAGGCCTAGGTTGGGAGGTGAGCCTCCATGGTTCTCTATTGTTATGTCTCAATTACAAGTTTAATTTGATGATCTTGGAAACTTGGAAATCTTGTTGTCCTTCCATGTGCATAGGATGAGAAGACATTATTGCATTGAGATGAGTTAGAGAGTGAACTCCATCTTGTTATGTGAGTCTAACAATATTGTAAGAGGAAGTTATTGTCTTAGTTTAACTATCAAATGGAAAGGTTGTGAGTGTTCATGTGTAGTAAAAGTATTTCCATTGTGTATATTTTGATATGTTGATTCCACCATCTTTTTGTGTATCATGGAAGAGAAATTCATTGTAATAAGATTACTATTTCAATGTCTTGGAAAGGAATATCAATCAGGAAATTAAAAATATTTGATGTTTCTTGAGTGGTATGCAAAGGATACCCAAGTTAAATTTGATATCATAGAAGAGTTTTTTTTATAGAAATTTTATCTTGTTCATCATTTTTTCTTATCATATTAGTTGTATTCAAAATAGTTGTGCATGTGTATTTGATTTGAAACTTGCATGAAAATACGATGTTAATCCTTGTGCAAATGATTTCTAACTTCATAAGTCATAGAGAAGAACAATTCAAATAGTTCATATATAACCTTGTCATGAAATGTATATATATTGCATTAAGTTTAATGTTTGAATTTTAAATGAATCACCATTCTAAACTATACTTAGTCTAATGAGTAACTCCACATTATCATTGCAATAACCTATCATGAATACCCTAGACTATAAAAGAAGAAAATCAAATAGATGACATAGAATATATAAGATTTAAGATATGAACTTGCTAAAGATGCTATTTTCCTCTTTGAAAAATGTATGGTGAATGAAATAAATCCCTTCCCATAATATAGGCATTAAAATAATCAAAGAATATTCCCTAGAATCAAGTGCATCAATATTGATAAAGAAACCTATATCCTAAATGGCATATTTTAACATAACAAACACTTTATCTTATTAATGGCAATGGTGGGGGGGGGGGGGGTGCGGCTCATGTAGGTCACGTGAATGCAAGTCACTATCTCACCAAATCAAGGAAATATAAAACTATATATATATATATATATATATATATATATATATACATATACATATAGATATGTATATATATATATATAGATATGTATATACATATATATATATAGATATGTATATACATATACATATATATATACATATATATATATATACATATATATGTACATATATAGGTATATATATATATATATATATATGTATATATATATATATGTATATCTATATGTATATATATATATGTATATCTATATGTATATATATATATGTATGTATATATATATATATACATACATATACATATATACATATAGATATACATATATATATATACATATATATATATACACATATATATATATACATATACATATATATATATATATATATATATTGTGAGGCCTCGCCCCGACCCATCGTAGCATAGTGATACATTACTCTTATTTTTGTTATCCGCGACTCGAGATGTCAAGACATTATCTGATGCTTAGAACATATTTTATTATTTCATGTTGTGTGATGTTATTTCCAGATATATTTGATGATTGTCATTTAATGATCATGTATATGTATGTTGACGAAATCAGTAAAATTGAGATTTGATTTAAGATATTTCAATGGTTAAGAATTATGTAGGATGAAGAAACTCTGATTTGATGCACATTTTAATTTATGAAAATTTCTGATACATATACGTTTATATACATGTGATTTTCAGGACTACTAATGTGTGCAATGAGTGTGCAGATATTTAGCTGAGAAACCCTACGGAGGAACAAAAATGATCTCCATGTGCTAAAATTTGGAAACCCTATTGTTCGTAATTATGCTCTTTTAGTGTCGCTTGACACTTGTAAAATGTTACATGCTTAAATTGCTAGTTAGAGTTGTTAGATGGACCTATTTTATTCCTAGATTTTATTTTTGTCTCTTAACCTCTTTCCTAAGGCTTTTAACATGTTTTTATTCTAACCTAAGGGTATGGGTATGGGTTAGGGGTCTTTTCCAACCCCTAAGACCCTAGCTTTGACTTTTGAGGGCACTCAAAAAGTCCCTTTTTGCCTTTGTGCGAAAATTGCAAGTGGTTGTCATGAGTTGTCTTACCCCACCTACTTTTAGGGTTTAACCAAGGTGTAGGTTGAGTTAGGAGTTTCTAGTGTGGCTAGTGGGTGGAAATAGTTATTGCTCCTTTTGGGTGGTTGAGTTGGAGGCTTATTTAGAGGCCTTCCTTGGTCTAGTGGTTTGGTTACCCAATCTCTACATTTAGAGAAGATTTCTTGAAGCTTGAAGGAAGGAGGGATACTCTACTCAAATTTTTTCATTGCCATTACCTCTTTGAGAAGGTAGGAAACTTCCATCTCCCTTATTCAGTTTTTGTGTTTTGTTTCATGTTCTTGTTACCTTGTTGTTGTTTTACTGTTGTATGGTTGTGGGTATGTTGGGAAGATTTGTAAACCTTGTTTCTTTTGGTTGTTTTCCTTTCTTTTTTATGTTTGTAATTTTGAGTTTCCTTGCATGGGTGTTTTGGTATTACTCACCCTAGGAGAGGGCAGAAGTGACCAATTTTGGGAGAGGTCTGTTTAGTTGGACTCCAACCTGTGTAGAGTCTCTTCTCAGGATGAGAAGAGGGATAAAGGGTAGGGTGTTATGGGCCCCTACCCGTCAGCACAAACTTGGTATGAGTATGGCAAGTTTAAATGGAAGAACGAAAGATTCTTGGTTATTGGCCCCGATTGGGCATTTGAATTGGTGTTGTGCTTGACTTCTCCAGTTGGAAGAATCCACCTCTCTCTAGTCTTGATTCACTATGAATCTTATTGTGTAAACCATGTATGATTATGCATGCTTGATATTCTTTTGGTTCTGCTTGGTTGTCACCCGATCAGTTATTGGTTTCTTCCATGGTTCTTGAAATGAGATTTAGAAGACATTACAAACTCCTTGTTTTGATCATGAAGAAAATTTGATAAAATTATTGAAGATTGGGATTGAGATCCTATTGTAAATTGTATTTTTTAAACCTTATTATATATGGCAACGAAGCTGGGTTTTCTTCCTGATTCTTTCCCAGCTGAGCCTTGAATCAGGTTGATAATAAAATAAGTGATTGAGTAAATTTACTTCTCTTAAAATTTTTGTATTCTATGTTGTCATATGAATGTGTATCAAAGATAAGATGCAACAATGATGTTCAATTATACATGATTCAATTTGTGATGTATGGTGATGCCTCTATTCATATGGACGGTAGAGAGAGATGTTGCTAATCCATGTAAATGTATGGTGTCTTTATCAAGTTTGAAATGATTTAGTTCATGGTTGATTGTGTTGAAAATAAATTTGCAAGAACATGTAGGAAGAATTATGTTAAGAGATCCAAGCTAAAATTGAAACATGATAGAGAAATAATTTTGTGTATTTTGATACTCCTTTCAAAAGGAATGGAGCATTATCATTTTGATCTCTCTTATTTTCTCAAATGCCTTATGACTAGTTTAGTCATTATGTTGATCCATCAGTTTTATTAGATAGTTAAATGAATACGTAGATGGTTATTTCATGTAATGTGGTATTATTGAAATGCATGGCCATTTGAGGTTCATGGAAATAATGAATTAGAAATTCATAAGAGAATGCATACACCTATTGTGGTAATATAATTGCAAAAGAAAAATATACATTGAGTTTCAAGAGAGAGTAGACAAATTATCAAATAACCCACCTACAGGATGCTGGAGTTTGTATGAGAGAATGTGATAATCTTTGGTTTGCAACAGAGAATATTCTAAGAATCTATTAGTGTTTAAAAATTAGAAATAAAACATTATATATATAAATGATACCTAATAAAATGCATAAGCTATAAAACCTTTATAACTTTAAATATTCTAAATATCCTTTCTTACCATAAAAACTTTTTGCCATTAATGTATTTCCTCTCCTTGGTGGACGTCAGGTAGAAGGAGGTTTCTTTTATAAAAAAAATGGTTTATTTTGGTAACATAGTCCTTGTGCCATCATAGTGATGACATCACCTCTGTTCTGCACCCCCTTGACTTTGTGCTTGTCTTTACTTCTTAAAATGTGGGGGCTTGGGATAAAGAGATAGCTTTATGTTAAAACTTTACATCCCCCCCCTTGTCACATCACCATCTCCCTTTCCAGTTTGAGCGCTCAGCATGGAAGGGAGCATTTAAATATGTTTTGCTTTGATCAAAGTCAGCAAGTTGATCCTTGCCTTCTCTTTTTCACCCGGTCGCATGTGTTTGGGGAGGGAGAGGTGTGCTGTCATGCACGTACCCCCAACTGGCAGCACGCTGTCCCAAGTGCAGCGCTTGGGAAGCGTAGCATGCTAGGAGTTGGGTGGTCGATTTGACCCTTGTAGTAGGGAGAGTAGGAAGTGTAGAGTAGGGGTTAGGAGGGGAGTTTGATGTTAGTATAGATTAGTTTATTTAATTTTAGTTTATGACTCTAGTTTAGTTTTTGCTTAATCATAGTTTAGTTAGTTTATTAATTATGTTAAGTTGTGTTTTATTTAAATGTTATTAAATATGTTAGAGTGTTGAGAGTTTAGTTTAGTTGTAGTTAGATTAGGAGATAGTGTTAGGTTAGTTTTAAACTTTAAGTTTAGTCTTAGATTAGTTAGTTATTTAATTATTTGATCTTAGTTTCATTTTCACATTATTAATTTTTTATATATATATATATATATATCTAGTTAGTTTAGAATGAAATCTTAATTGTTAAAGAATAATTAGTTGAATTAAGAAAGTTTAAGGTTATCTTATGTTTGTTTAAGGATGTTGGTTGTAATTGTTAATATTTCTTTTGTTACTTAGTTATGTTTAAATACTAATTAGCTAGTTTTAATTTAAATGTACTCCAATTGTTTGACCATTAAGTAGATTAAATTATCGATTAATTGGCTATTTGAATGAATGTTAAGGTAGTTGTTGATTGATTTGTTATTGCAAGAAATTTTAGATCCAAATTCATGTACATTGTTATGTAAGAAAATTTGATTGCATATCATTGCAAATTAATGTAAATGTTAAAACCAATAGAAAATGCTGGATTGTTTCCTTTATCTTTTAGTCAAAAGTTAAGTGAAACTTACACTGTTAATATCTTTTGATACGTTTAATCCTTAAATGGCATAACTTAAGATGGATATCAATCTAGTAACAAGAGTTTCAAAATCTTAACAATGTAATCGCACCCATGTTTATAACCTTAAGACGTAAAGTAAAGAACCTGTACTAAAACTTTTATCAATCATTTCAAACCTAGGGCATGTCTAACTATTTAAAAAAAAAAAAATTTGTTGTGTGTGTTTTGCCTTCAAGTTTTGGGCATGACATATATATATATATATATATATATATATATATATATATATATATATATATATATATATATATATATATATATATATATATATATATAAAGGAACTATAAACAATCCTAAACTTGTACCAAGCAATAATAAACAAATAGTACTTACACACCAGTTTTCTATATATACTTGCCTAGGTGACACATCTCTCATGACCAACAAAATAAATTCTCCATGAAGAAACAAATGTGGGTAGAAGGCCCCACTAGGCGGCTATGTATTGGGTAATTCTTGAGTATATGTTAAGGGGAAATGAAGTCATGTCTCCCTTGGTAACATAACCTAAATTTTCCCCTAGGCACCTAGCAAATGTCAACTCATTACAAGTTTAAAAGAAATCTAACTTCCACATTCCACACCTAGGAAAGGGGAGCACATGATTCATAAGGAGAGGAGTAGGTAAGTTCAGGGAATAAAACCCAAGACAAGTTAGAATACCTTGACTTTGGTGTCCTTGGAAATAGTAGTGAATCCTTTCTTAACTTTAAGTTGAGAAGATGGCAACAGCTACCCAGCCAGTTATTTCGACTGGCTGGGTATGCCCTGCCGTTTATCTCCATCGCCATCTCCGTCTATCTACATTCCTGCTTCCTCTGCCATGACAATCATACGTCCATCCAGGAACCGTACTCTGTACTCCTCATCAATCTATTTGTTCTCTACTCATAGTACATTGGGAACACCATTCCGCAATATGATTCATGTGAGCTTCGTGACTGAATAGTAATATATTGTAATATAATTATATTTTAATACTATTGTGCAAATAGTTTTATAAATTACGGTGCAATTTGGCCTCTGCATTTCAAACATAATTAATAAAAAATGTTATTGGAATAGGGAAATATTATTATAATTGAATTTCAAACATTTCTAATACTTCTAATTTAAAATAATTTTCAAAAAACTCAAAGAAACTAAATGTTAAATTTTGTATTTTTTTTTGTAATATTTTAATAATAGTTATATGTATAATATAAATTTAATAAATTTAGAATATGTTATATAAATATATTTAATAATGTTAATTATTAGTACCCGTGGCTACTCTAAGTACTATTTGTGATACTTTTTAGATTTTTATCGATTGCATAACATAGTTGCATGATTGTTAATATTACAATTTTAGGAAATTGTTTTTCTTAATTTTGATTGGTTGAATCTATTTAGCTCTTATATTGCAGATTGATTGTAAAACTAATCATTTTTAATAGTTGGTTTTTATTAAGGTGAATATGAATTAATATTTTTTAATGTAAATGATATGGTTTAATTTTTTTATAATATAATTTTTGTCATTCAATTAAAAATACTAAAAAGATATCTTTCGTATATTATATAATAGTTTGCGAAATACTATTATATATTATTATTATAAATATATTATTATTTTCATATTTTAATATATTTCTAATATAATATTATCAGATGACATATATGCAATAGAACATATATATTAATAATTATATTTATAAATAAAATTTAATTTAAATTATAATTAATGTCATTATAGAAAACTATGATTATCTAATATTTTTACTAATTAAAATATTTTATAAACTATAATAAATTTATTAAACTAAAACTATATTTATATAAAAGCTAAATGCACGTACTAAGCATGTGGCGCTTGTTTAAATTTTAAAAGTATATTAATATTTATTCTTTCATTTATTAATCTTTCTACTTTTTATCGCACGATAATAAATAGTCATTTCATGAATATAATGATTTTATTAATATATAATTTGAAATTACATCTTTATATAATCTTATCAGAAATCAATGAAAATTTTGTATAAAAGAAAATTGAAAAATTAGTTTGTTCAAATATTTTATTTTAATTCCTTAATTTTTTTTTCAAAATTATAATAATTTTTTAAAATCATAATAATTTTTTAAAATCATAGTATTGGATTGTAAGCCTGGCTTTACCTAGTGAAAATGACAAAAATATCGAAAAAAGTAGGAAATGTGATTAATCCCAGACACCGACTTCCCTTAAACTATGCGGTGAGTCAATCTCAAACTATAGGAGGAAGCACCCTGTGAGTCAAAAATTGATTTGATGCACTCTCGATGCTCTAGAAAGAACAACAAGATTGTAAAATATTAGAAAAAATGAATGGTTTTGAAACCCTAATCAGGGTTCATGCAGAATGAAACACAGTAATTTACAAAAACCAAAAGAGCAACAAAGAAGATGGCTAGAAGATAGTTAAAAATAGAAAGCATAGTAAGCATGGCAACAAAAAATAGATCTCAAAATCCTATACTAGGAACGAAGGCTTAGATCAGTGATTGAAGAATCAAGAAGCTTTTTTCAAGAAAATCAAATATACTAGCAGAGGAGGTAAACAAAATAAGCTTATGCTAAATCATAAAAAGTAGAGCACTCACATATCTCAACCCATACCGATCTTTGAACCAAATAATATACCTTTAGGATCTTCGAAGCCCTATCCAATTAAGTCAAAAGCCCTAGTAGAAAAGAAAAAATCATTTATGTCTACACTAAAAAACCCTATTGATAGATCAACCAAGAAGGTAACAAAGACATCCCAAGCACTCGTGTCTTCAAACTACATTTTCCAATGTGGGAGAATATACACGATATCTTTTTAGGATCACTATTGAAAATACATGTATCGTATTGATCTCCATCCACCACATCATGTCTCCTCTTCAAAGATGAATGTGAATGATAATTTAATTATTTCTTCATGTTCGAGTAATATGACAATGATTTAAGTAATTTAGTTGGGAATATACACAGGATTGATATTCCTCAAGATGACCACATAGTTGATTAATTAAATGGTTTGAGATGCGATATCCCTCTGTATCCAAATTCTTTCGCAATATGAATGTAAAGTATCATAAATCATAGCAAAAAATCTAGGTGAGTGCGAAATTGTAATTTTGGGAAGAACAACTTTTGATCCTTTTGAAATTGGGAACACTAAGCTTAATTTTTAGATCAAAAGTGTTAAATAGTTAAAGTTGACTTTTTTTTTCTTCCAAGCTTAATTCTTCCCTTAATGTGTGATGTTTAAGGGTTGAAATTGTGAAATCGGGAGGCACCACATCAAGGGGATGAAAAAATGCAAAATCACAAATATAAAAAAGGGTTGAAATTGTGAAATCGGGAGGCACCACATCAAGGGGATGGAAAAATGCAAAATCACAAAGATAAAAATTTTACTTCTTCGAAATAGCGAAATGGTATGTTCCAAGGCTTAAGCATTTGGAGGTGAGATGAATAAAAGTTTGAGATCATGAAGTATATTTTTAATATTTATCTTTTCTCATTATTATTATTAGTCCTATATAAGACAAGGAACTAATGTTCCTAGATTCTCATGATGGAATTAATTTTTGGGAATAAAAAATCAAAGACCTAAAGTTTAAAGTTCTTTTATTAGTCCAAGTAACTTATGTTTTCGTTTGCCTCCCACCAATTTATTTTCTGGAGATAAATGGAGAAGACTAAGGTTTCAAAAATAAAGATTTAATTAATCAAATATGATAGGCTATTTTGTAATTTTTGATTGGTCTAACCAAATTTTTTGGGAGTTTATCCTATTTTCGTAAATAGAAAAATCAACAAATTATTAAATACCATGCACG